>CAHIKZ030001560.1:0-513418 GCA_903632075.3 Acanthosepion pharaonis
ACACACACACATATGTATATCTACACACACACACACACACACACATATGTATATCTACACACACACACACATATGTATATCTACACACACACACACATATGTATATCTACACACACACACACACACACATATGTATATCTACACACACACACATATATGTATATACACACACATATATGTATATACATATATGTATCTACACACACACACACATATATGTACATCATGCACACACACACATATGTATATCTACACACACACACACACACACACATACATCTACACACACACATACATATGTATACACATATATATATATATACACACACACACACATATGTATAGTCACATTATACACACACATATATATATCTACACACACACACACACACATATATGTATATCTACACACACACACACACATATATGTATATCTACACACACACACACACATATATATATATACACACACACACACACATATATATATACATACACACACACACACACACATATATATATACACACACACACACATATATATCATACACACACACACACACACACACACACACACATATATATATATACACACACACACACACACATATGTATATCTACACACACACCATACACACACATATATATATATATATATATATATATATATATATATATATATATATATATACATACATATATATATATATATATAGTTACAACCTGGGTTTTGTTTATACTATGATATACATATGCAACAAGAAAATAAAAAAGTAAGAGATCCCAAGGTAGTTTGATATAAAAATAGGGAAAGAACGTTGGGAGGGGATTTTCCAATTCGGAAACGGTAAATATAGTTTATAATGAAAAATTCACAGACACAGAATAACAGAAGACAACACGAGAATATATAATCACAAAGATTTTATTTCTAGAATATAATGCAAGTGTGAATGAAAAAAAAAAATAAATAACACAAGGATGGGAGATTTTTTTAATTAAACATATTACATGTATATCAAATACATACTAATACGGAAAACATAGATTATAAGATATGGAAAACATGTAGAAACTTACATATAAGGTTGGAATCAAAACAAACATTGACTATTATCACCACATAATTTGTTCAAAGGATAGAATTTTACTTCTTTGAGACAACGGATGGGATTGACAATGTTCTAATAAACATTGACTGGCACACGTCCAATGCTTTTTGATATATGAGTAGAACACACACACAAAAATCACAGGAGTTGATTTGGGTATATATATGTTGATCTTAGATTCTTCACACGTCCTTTGGTTTCTGATGGCATCTAATTCTTCTGATATCAAACAATCTAAGTCTGGGTTGGTGACAAACTTTCTAATGGCAAATAGCTAAGTCCACATTTTTGGTGACGTATGGAAACAATATGATAGCCAGCAACTATATGTGGTTGTTGTTACCTCACACACGTGTGAAATGAAAACTATATATATTTTGAGTCACATGGTTGGCCAACCAAAATTCGCCATTCACGGACCCTGTTAATGTCATCTACACTTATCTGTCAAACACAAATTTTTTGGCACCAATAAATACATAAAAACTGGTTAACATCATTTTCATCTGTTAAACAGCAGACCAATAGGTAGGAGATGGAGGTAGAAGGGAAGGTTCTTTTTCCGAGAACTGGCCCTGACTCATCTGGTTATAAAACAATATATATCTCACAATCTGCATATTTAAGAAATAAAGAAGTTAAGATTCATATGTTTCATTGCAAATACAAAAGGTACTCAAAATATACTTATAAAATCTGAGGTGGGGGTACAAATATGGGGTTAACGTAACAATATACATACATAGACACATATACATATATACACACATGCATACATATATCACCGTCCTAAATTATGCTTAAGAAAAAGCAGTTTCTTATCATGAGTATGCTTCAGCCTTTATCTTAAGTCACTGATGACAAGCCCTACCTTGCTCAATATTCTTTTACTCTCTACAGAGGTAGCTGGAATACTTTAAAAATCTTTTGCAAGAAGAGAAAAATTCAGGCAGGGCATCGTGTTTTTCTTCCAACAGAGGCTGATAAGTTGATGTTTTTTCATTGAGATATCTATTCATGTTGCTCTTAATCCAAGATACTTGTATTGCTGATATCAAAAGTTTCCTTTTCTGCCTGAACTTTCTTTGTGAGAAAACCCCAAAAGTCTCTCTTGTTTTGATTCACTACTTTGCTCATGTTGAACACATTTTAGTTCCTTCCTCAGTATCACTGAACATGACTGATGAACTAATAATTTACACATCAGTATACTTTTGCCATGGTTTTCATTCTGTCATCTGAAAATGTAAGGAGTTTAAATCGAGGTTCCAAGCATGTGGTAAGGGCATGTAATTCCTCACTTTCATAGTTGGGCCATATCAATTTAATGCAGCTCAAACTTCATCATTCAAGTTTATTCAGAATTTGAATAATCATGGATCCTTTTCAAGTAATAGCACAGTCAGTAAATGTTTTTTGAAACATCTGTCATTATGGAAGTCTGTTAACTGGTGTGTAAGTAGTCAATATTTGGTTTTAAGCAAGGGTTATAAAAATCTATACATATGCATAAAAACCACTGGAATTGAAAGCCATGATTGGGGCGGGTAATAAAGTAGGGATTGTTTACCTAAAGTCAGTTTTTAGGCTCTAAAGGTAATTTACTTATAGAATTCAAAGTTTATTTATTAAAGTTATGAATAAATAGTCAACTGTAAATAGCAAATATATTTATTAACAAATTGGTAAAATACAAAAGAAATCATCACAAACTATCTATATTTGTTTCTTTGGAGAACACATTTGAGAGAGAAAATGGTAGAGCTCTCCAGAAATTAGTTTTTGACGTGGCTTTTAAAAAGCCAAAAACTTTTTCGTTAAACTGCATCTAACATTTTTTTAGACAAGATATTTTTAATAATCAGGTGGTTTCCTCCAGATTAATTTTTGTCTTTTTGCTTTTTCACATTTCAACCCTGTACATTCCAGCCCTCATCGAGTATTCTAGAATGTTGTTGTCTAAAGTACCATCATCCACCTGGTTAAGCTTTTTATCTATTATATCTAGCAAAAGCAATGCAATTATTGTGATGTACAAATCAAAGTATTCAGAAAAATTGACAAACCAAGCAGCGACTGGTAACTATTGCAAACAAAAGGGTCCAATCATAAAAAAACCAAAAGGAAGTTATTGCAATTGAATTAATGTAAAAGTACACTACAGTTTTCCCAAAACCCACAAGTTCCAAGAGTCATTAAGCATATTCCTGGTATATAATCAACTCACTGAAAGATAAGGTCCCATCTTATCTAAAGAATTCAGCCCACTTAGTGAAAATGATTAAAGATACTTTCATTCCATATGTTTAGATGATGAAAGTTTACATTGCAAGGCTGTTTAGTTCCTATCATGTATTGGTTAGATTTCAAAAATGGAATCCAACCAACACACAAGTATCCCAACTGAGACTATTGTGTTCATACAATTCTTTCAATTGGATTCTGAAATATATTAAGAATGACAAGTCAATATTGTCTTCAGTAATTGCTAAAAACTGATTTACAACTGAAAATTTGTTCTATTAAAGTGTTATTGTGGCACCCTATATGTTGTTTCCATAGAAAACAAAAAAATAGGAAGTATTACTTTCAGGGTGTCCTTCATATAACATCTACTGTAAACACGAGGAACCCTAAGCAAGAACCAGAGAAAATCCTCTGAAAATAAAGGACTATATGAAATTCAAATAATAAATAGGAAACATTACTGAAAAGGAAGAAACTAGCAGATATATGTAGATCAGTCAGATCAAAAAGGATATAAAAGTATAGAATAACTTGCATTATGCAGATTGATAAAAGTGGAATATCCTTATCAAATGTAGTATAGTGAATGGATTCATTCAATTGGTACATTTGTTACCATTTATTTCC
This sequence comes from Acanthosepion pharaonis, assembly GCA_903632075.3. Taxonomy (NCBI): domain Eukaryota; kingdom Metazoa; phylum Mollusca; class Cephalopoda; order Sepiida; family Sepiidae; genus Acanthosepion; species Acanthosepion pharaonis. The sequence goes on from CAHIKZ030001560.1 coordinate 3,987, forward strand.
TCTATTGACTAACATTTCATGACTTGTATCATTAAAAAAGAGGTCCCACTTCCTATCTTTACATGTGGTTTTGTACAATTCAAGATGGCTGTAGAATGGATTAGCAAAAGTGTTCTAACAAAATGATGAATTCAATAATCAACACTTCTTGGAATTAAAACTTCTCAGAATTATACAACCAAAGATTTATACCTTAAACCTAGAACACTAACCATCAACTACAACCAAACTTTAATGAAATAGCTCGTTGACAGGATACAGCGTGTAGCAATTTTTTTTTGTCTGCTTCTTGGGACAGACAACACAGCAAATTATGGACTCCCTCATGGTCAAGCTAAAGGTAGTATAAAACTAATTGAAGGTTCAGGAGGAGTGTGCAGCTCAAAACAGTGCATATATGATCCTTGAGTTGCCTCAGCAGACATTGACTTGAGAGAGGATACACTGAATCGGGTTTGACCAGTTCCTCAGCCAATTAATGCATAAATGCTTCCTCTGTCTCCATCAGAAAACATATTTTCCCCATGGATTTCCAGAAGAAGAAATGATCCCAGCAAAGCATGCGATAAAGACACAGATCAGCCACCTCTTGGTCTTCCTGCCATTAAATGAAGATTTGGCCACACATTTTATTGAAATGGAAACCTTCATCCTGTGTAGTCATTGATGGTTGGCCTTCCACTGCTGGCCAAGGAATCATCTCCATGCATTGAAGACGTGAGGAGGACAAATTTTTTCTTGATTTGGAAGTATTTTTAAAAAAAAAAAAAAAAAAAACACTAGTGTCATGTCCTTCGTGAACAGGAAGGCACTGGAATTTGGAGCCTGTGTATTCTTGTTCTTCATCTCTTCTGATATCTCTAACTTGTTTCCCCTGACTGTTCAGCATATCCTGGATGAGAGGCACACAGGTGAACCAATTGTCAGTTGTTACATTCCTGTTGGTGTAGTAAAAGGCTTGTGTGTCAGGTCTGAATTTGAAGAGTTCAAGTTTTTTTATATGTCATTTCGCCTGTGTCCCCTGCTTCCCAAATAGGAAATTGTATAGCATGTATTTGAAGGGTGGACATCATTTACCATGAAAATGTTGATGCCATGGTTTGAATTTTATTTGGGATGTACACATGCAAAAGATAAGCAGCCAGATGGATCAGACAACTGCTCATCAACAGTCAGGAACCCATGCTTTGGGATATAATGGGTTCCAGAATTTAGAAAAAATATCCCACACCTTCCTGATTTTTGGGCAAACCTGTAAGTTTCTTCTTCACTGTTCTCTGGTATTTATCATCAAAGTATAGGCAGTTGAGGTGGGAAGTAAAAAAGTGTAATAGATTAGCTGCCCTGTAGAAATTGGAACCATCTTTGGGCTCCAGACTTTCTTAGTGGAAGGTGGTTGTCTCTCCTGTAAAATAAAATGAGGACCCCCCAAACATGGCATGTATCTCTCCTCAAGTATTTAGGTTGTTGTGGCCTTCTGATGCTTGTATTTTGCTGCATCAATGTTTATTTTTTGGTAGGTCCACAACACAATTTCATTGATGATTTAAAAATCCACAAACAAATAAAGAAACTTCTCTGAAATGTCAGCTTGAGAAAGTATGTTGGGAGGGGCCAAGCTGGACACCAAAAATATATATTTCTTACAGGAAATATATTGCTCCTGCATTTGGCCTAGTGCTCTACATAAAGCCTTTTCTAGATATTAATGGATAACTGTGTTGAAGAGTACAAGCTCTTTTGATCTACACTATTTTTAGTTTTTTCGTACATTTCCTAAAGGAAAAATATGGATACTACTTGTTTTTTTTTTTTCTTGAGGTACATCCCAAGGTTATTAATGTCACTAGGTTCTTGCACATATTCAGCATCAATGTCACCGACATAATTTTTCAAAGTCTAAATTGTTTACTTCATCATCAGAACTCTCACATAAAATAGCCTATTTTACTGTCTGTAATTGATTTCTTAAAGTCATTTTGAATAAATCTGTAATCTGAAAAGGTAAAATATATTTGTAAGTAACACACAATCACTATCTACACAGACCCATAACCCTGTTTTTCATTCCACCATTGATCACTAAAATATTACGTAAACACTACCCTAGGTAGGCTATACCCACCGTGTAGAACACTGCATACCACCAACCATGGGTATACCTTACCCGAACGCAGGCCTACAGCACTGGGGAGTAGAGAGAGCGAGATGGCACAACCTTCCCCTACACTGTCTAATTGTTAGCATTGTAATTTTATTATAAGCCACTAAAAAGACATCTTTTCCATAGATTTGGCAACCCAACTGCCAACAAAAATGCAAAATATTTGCATGTTTATCTTAAGGACATTGTATATATGGATTAGTTTTAAGTAGTATGAAAAATGTTTATAAAACATCTGAACTACTTATTCTTCAATTCCAAAATACCTACTTTTTCTTTAAAATATTCCATACATAAAATTAAAACTGGTTTTTAAGCACATCAAATGATATCAGGTTGTTACAGCATTAAATGATTTTAGTGTATTAATATAAAGAGATCCCTCTTAAATGTTACACAATTCAAAAAGTTGATATCTTGCCAGCCTCTATTTAAAACAATGTGTCGCATTAAAAAGTTAATTGTTTGTTTACTAAATCTTCATATCCCACACAACAAAAAGGAAATAAAAATATCCTAAGATCAGCTAAAAGCTTCTTTTTCCAAAAGAAGAGAAGCTATATGGGTCATTCCATGTCAAAACACCAGCAAAAAGTTGAAATCTTTTACCGAATTATGAAAATTATTTTATTGAAATTTGGCATTAAATGTTCTTCATAGGTTAGGAAAGTGTGCCAAATTCTTTTGTGGTAGACTTTACTGTTCCAATTTTAATGAAATTATAATTTTCCTATTTTGCCTCTAAATTAAGGCCTCACAAAACGTTGTTTGAATTTCAGTGTTTTTTTTTCAAAATTAAAGAAAAATATTTCCATATCTTCAATATGTCTGAAATTTGGTATGTAGGATAAATAAGTGTAGTATCCAAATATTTAACTATTTTTTTCTTTTACACTTGATGAAAATTTTCTTTTTACTCACCCAAATACATGATGCCAAAAATCAACTTTTCACCTATGTAATTTACAGTCAGTCCATTGAAAATACGTCCCCTTCAATTTTCATAATATTTTTTGCTTAACATCTACAATGCCTGCTCAAGTTCACCAAAAAATTTTGTAATGGTTTTAAGTCTACTTTAAAAGATATGACCCTGCCAAGTTTAGAGTTTTTTTTCCTATGTATGTGCAGGATTTCCAAGAAAGATTGTAATTAAAGGCAATCATCCTGAGACAAAGGAGGTCATAACATTTGGTCACTTGACAGATGATGATTGACGATTTCATCACGTATCAGCTTACACAAGGAAAAGTTATATGGAAGGACAGAAGTGACATAATTATTTCGATTTAAATGAACAAATTATTTACCTCATTATTTTTAAGAAAAATTTCTGAGATGATGTATTATGTAAACTATTTACACTGAGATAGACTGATCTAGTTTCATGTGCCATGTCTAATGGATGTCAGTTATCAGTTATCTCCTGTTAATTCCCATCTCCAAGTTTTCTACTGCTTTAACCAGGTATTTGGACTCTTTGGATCTTGTCACTGGATCTAACTAATGCCTTTATCCACTGTGCCATGTGTTCTTGAGGACATTTGTATATGAATTTCTGGGTATTATAAACCTAATGTCTTCAGCAACATTTTTTTAACAGTGCTCATATTGCAATTTTGCTGCTATCATTGTTTTTTTTTTTACCAGAGCTCATATTGTAATTTCCACTTGTTATTGCTTTTTCTCTGGCATAGCTAAATACTGGTTCCCATAGAGTATTCATTTCTATGCTTGGTCAGCTCAGGAGATTTTTGTGGCCTAGCATATGCACTTAAGTGTACGAATTTTCCAATGATGCTCCTTTGTCTAAGATTTCAACCTGATCCCACAGAGAGCAGAGTTTTCCCTTTTCTCTCCATATGTGGTCAACCATGCCTGATTTTTCCACTTCCCCTCGTGTTACAGCTTTTTGGTGTTCTTGAAGGCTTACTTTAAGGGGGTGGCCTGTCTCTCCTTTATATTTCTTTCCACAGCTGCACGGAATAGCGTACACACAGTCTTTAGTCATGTTCTCCTCTATGCGGGGGGTCTTACTTGGGAGAGGTATCTATGAAGTGTCGTCCAGCTTTTGAAGGTTGTTCTAATATATGGACCCCAAATACTTCGTATTTTCTGATAATCCCTTCACATAGGGCAGGCAGACTTTTCTGAGTGTCATTGTCCTCCTCTTGTACCCACCTATCCCAATTTATTAGGGCTGCTGCCATGTACCCAGGGTAGTCGTTAAGTTGTAAGGTACGACTTATACTGACCAATTGTTTAATGTCTCTGGGTTGCCACTTATGACTTTGTTCGGTATTGTAAGAAGCAGACTATCCCTTTCTTTACGCTGTATGGATGGTGGGAGTTGAAATCGAGGTACTGTCGGGTGAATGTCAGTTTGCGGTATACAGATGTCATGAACCCATGTTCTGTTCGAGATATAAGAACATCCACGAATGGGAGTGTGCTGTTACTCTCTTCATCGTGAATTTTATCGAAGGTCTTATTGAGTTCACATGATCCAGTAGAACCTGAACATCATCCTGGTGTGGCCAGAGTATGAAGGTGTCCTCTACGTATCTTAACCATAGAGTTGGCCTTAGAGATATAGATTCTAATGCCATTTCCTCAAAGTATTCCATGCATATATTCGCCATTGCTCGTGATAATGGTGAACAGATTGCTAAGCCCTCATCCTGTTGATATGTGTGATCCCATTAAGAGTGTTTTTTTTGTACAGAAACCCAATATCGCCATCAGATTATCTATTGGAATACTGGTCCATTCTTCTAGGGATGAGTCAGAGGCCAATCTGTCACGGACTACTGAGAGTGCCTCTTCCATGGGCACCTTTGTGAAACTCACCATGTCCAAGCTCACCATTTGGTTGGATAGGATGGAGGCATCTCTGATTATTCCCACGAAGTGGGCGGAGTTTTGGACATATGAAGGTGACTTTCCGGTCAATTGGTCAATTATATCTACAAGGAACCAACTCAGAGGGTGGCACACAGAGCCTTGACAATTGGCCTGAGTGGAATACTGTCACACTCTCCATCTTAGCTCATCCGCATGAGCCAAGTTCAAAGCCACTTCCTCGATTCTGGCAATGATGCCAGATGACACCTGATGGTTGTGGTAAAGTTGAGACCCTTATTTAATACTGATTCCTCAGAGGCACTCAGCTGATATTGCCTGATGCTGATTACTGCTTTCACTGGTGAGTGATGGACCTTGTGCATCACATTTTGATCTTTCAATCAGTTTAATTTTTGTACTTGGTGAGCCTGATTACATCAACTTCATGTCTGTAGGATTTATCCAGGTTATTTTGGATCCTTCTTCGGTCATCTTCATTGGTAATTCTGTTGAAGAAATCCTCAAGCCTCTGGGAGATATGAGCATGTAGTCTCTGTTTTATCCAACAATTGTACTGGATTCTCTCTCCGACAAGGACATGTCCCCCTTTTTCTCCAACCAGACGGGCTCTCCTTGAATTTATGGGAAGTCTTGGTGTCAAACCTGAAGGGATGAGTTGTATATATCTGCATCGGTGTAGGAATGTCAGATGGTTTGATATACGTGCCAGTTTCTGGTAGGACTTTTCGATTTGTCTCCATATTTTTGGTGTATCAGTTACGCACCGATCCTTCAGTATCGGTCTATATTTCTGAGATGAGGTATTATGTACACTATTTACATTTTTCAGACTATCTTTATTGCCATGTTTATCACAACGTTTTGGCCATTGTACATTCCAGCCTTCTTCAGGTGGTTGGAATGTTGAACAAACCCTTTAAAAGGCTCACTGAGGTAGACTCTTTGTTCCAAAACATGCCATGTCTAATGGATGTCAGTTATCTCCTGTTAATTCCCATCTCCAAATTCTCCACCGCCTTAACCACATATTGAACTCACACTGAGTCTTGTCAGTGGATCTAACTAATACAGAAGAATATCATTGAAAAATTCGTAAACTTAAGGAATCAGCATATGCTAGGACACAAAAATCTCCTGAGCCGACCAAGCATAAAAATGAATACAATATGGGAAGCAGTATTAAGGAGTGCCAGAGAAAAAGCAATAACAACAAAAATTGCAATATGAGCTATGGTAAAAAATATAAAATGTTATCAGCAAAAATTGAAGTTAAAAAAAAAAAAAAAAAAAAAAGACATTAGGTTTATAATACCCAGAAATTCATACACATGTCCTCAAGGGCACATGGCACAGTGGATAAAGGCGTTAGTTAGATCCAGTGACGGGACACAAAGAGCATGCGTTCAATAGCTGGCTACGGCAGTGGAGAACTTGGAAAGGGGAATTAACAGGAGATAACTGACATCCATTAGACATGGCATGTGGAACTATCCCAGTGAGCATAATAAAGGGTTCAGTTCGACATTCCAAGCACCTTAAGGCTGAAACGTGATAAATATGTCAACAATTCTTTTCGCTCTAATTTTTTTTTTTGTAGTTAGCTTTCACCTTTAATATTTATGATGCTTTATAGAAAATATATTATAAAAAATAAAAAATAAGACTATTTAGAAACAGATTAAATTTTAAGAAAAGGTATCTAATTAATTTATTAAATTATAAAATTTCATAAATTACATAAAATACTATAATTTTATGTTAGATTCAAATTAACCATGTTATTTGTATTTCAATTCATCTTATTAATTTTGGCATTTCATTTTATGGAAAAATGTCATAAATATTGAAAATATAAGAATAAGATCATATATAAATTTCCTGCAAAAATGATACTAATAATTTTAGGTACCCTTCTCAGTTGAAATTGAAAAATCAAATTAACTCCTCCACATGTGTTTCACAAAAATAAAGTTTTAACAGTGGAGAACAATGCTTAACTCAAATAATTGCGACAATTGTATTCTTGGTCTTCCATACTTTATAATTACAACTGTATTATGAAAAAAAAAAAAAAAAATTACTTTTCTTAATTGCTGCAGGTCTTCTGATTGTAAATTGTATTGCTTTGACCAATGTGGTAAAAAAAAAAAAAAAGATCTAACTCATAAGAACCTTTACGAAACTGAACGCAGCTTTCAACTAATTTTATATTTTAACAACTTAAATGTAAAAATCTAAAATAATTAAGGAAATAAATAATTTCAGAAAATATTGTCATATTCATAAAAACAACTAAAAACATTTGAAATTAAATATCTTTGTTTTATTGAGTTTTGTATGTTACAATTCAGAGCTGATTCCCAGGTGTGTGTGTGTGTGTGGGGGGTCCAATTAAAAATAATAATGGAATAAAAAACATGATTTGCTTTCCTCAAAACTAATATAATCACTAAACTGAATGTTATTGAATATCTAGAGTTTTCATAAAATTAGTTGGAGTAGGTAATAAATATAAAAAATTAAAAATTTTGCCATAGCTTTAAAAAAAAAAAAAATAAAATAAATAAATAAATAAATAAAAATAAAAATAAAAATAAAAAAAAAACTTATAGTAATTTCCATGATTTGTGAACAGTTTCTGAAAGTTTCATTAACATCTGACAATTATTTTTATTTTTGCAAGATTTTCCAAATTAATGTCTGTCATACAAAAAAAAAAAAAAAAAAAATGCTAAATTTGTATGTTATTTACTAGTTCTGGTGATACAAAGAGAAACAAGGCTTTTAATTAAAATTTAGAATGCTCTAAATAAAAAAATAAAAAAAAAAATATTTGAAATTTTCTTTTTCTTTCGTCTTAATATAAGGTACCTCCATGAGATCACTAAAAAACATAACATGATGAAAAATACGCCAAACTTGACAAAACAAAATTTTATCATCTAAATGTTCATATTATTATTAAGAGGAAAGATCAAAGTATTTTTGGGGTATTTTTTTTACATTTTTTAATCATTCCGAGCATGTCCGAAATTTTTGTTAATCTTTTTTTTTTGAGTCAGCAAAATTGACAGATAATCAAATATGGCATCCATTTTTGTCCTTTTTATAAAAAAAGATGAAAATCTCACTTTGAAATTCTTTTAAAAATCAATTATTTTTTCAAAAAACTTATTTTAAGAAAATAAGAAATTATAATGCTAATTTAAAATATTTTGAACCAAGGTTGACTTAGCTTCTGTGCCGAAAAGATGTAATTTGAAAATAAAACAAAGCAGGTCATAACCTTTCGCATCACTTGACCGGGGTTGAATGATGTATTGATGGATTTACATGATTATACTTTGTTCTACGGAAGATGAAATGTGAAGTTTAGATTTAAGTGAACAAATTATTTATCTCGCTATTTTTAAGGAACACTTCCAGCACTAATTTTTTTTTGTACTTAGCTTTCACCTTTACAATGCTTTATGGAAAATATTATAAAGAAATTAAAATAAGACTTAAGAGTGAGATTAAATTTCACAAGAAAGGTATCTAATTTATAGGTACCTTTCTTATGAAATTTTATCAGTAGTCAGGGCTCTACGGACAAATTTACCTTTAGTTGGCCTTTGACAACTAAATATTTTCGTTTACTAGCCAAATCCATGTAATGTTATTTCACTCTAATGTTATGAATAAAACAATTCCAGGTGAAGTTTTGTTTTGTTTTCTAATTCTCTAAGACAATACAGACGAAATTTATGGGAGGAAATTTAGAAATTTCAAGAACAATTACATTCAGTGGTACTGTTACCTGACAAATATCACTTAGAATAATTCAGTCAACTGGCAAACTTTGAAAGGTGTCATTTAGAAATATTCAGTAAACTTACTGACAAAATTTAAATGCAAATTTGAAGTCTTCAAGATCTCATCAGTTTCAATATTACTAAACAACCTCAAACAAAAAGATCATAAATACATTGAGTCTAGAAACTGTAGAACTGTTTACAGTTACCTGGCAAATATCACTCAGGATAATTCAGTCAACTGACAAATGCAAGTTTGAAGATCGCATCAGTTTCAATATTATTAAACTTGAAACAACAACAAACTCATATTACATTCAATTCAACTTATCTGGCAAAAATGTCATTTAGAAATATTCAGTCATGATTTGCAGTTATTGTAACACTCTAAACAACAGGTTTTTACCTTATTTTCAATTTCCCTATCAGGTTGGTAAATGTCACTCAGAAATATTGACTATATTAACTATAGTAATGCTGATCTAAGATCTTAAAGTGGTACTGGAAAGGGAAATGTCCAGATGGTCTGGCAAACACAGTGTGTCTTTGTGTTACTGACATTGAACTTATTTCTATCTGTTTCAAACTGAAATTTTATCTTTTAAAATTTATAACTCCATTTTGCCCAATATTGAATTGCATTTATTTTTTTTTATTCAATTTATAGTCCCACTTTAACACTTGCTCAATTTGAATTATCAAATCAATAGCTTGTGACTAAATCTTTTTGTTTTCAAACAGTACTGCTTTGTCCTTAAACTTTTAGATTAACAGACAATGTTAGCTGGCCAGGAACACTGTCCTGGCCCCCCAGCAATCCTTCTCCTGCTGTTTGCCATCCACAGATCAATGGATTTCTCTGGGTTGAATTCAGCCAGATCTGGAACTTCAGAAGAAAGCAAGATTAAGTCTGACAGTCTATGACAAGCTGCTTTTATTTTTGTTGCTCTTTATTCTCTTCTGTGCAGAAAAGGCAATCTCTCACACTGCAGAGCTGATTGGAAGATTGAGCATTATTCTCACAAGATAAAGTACATTGCAGAAGTCAGTCTTTATGGGTCCTTGGTCAGTAGAATTTGCCACAGATCAGAATAAGACTTGTCCCTGAAAGTATTTGCCAACAAAAGAATTTCATGTGCCTCCATTCCATCTGAACAACTTCCATATTGCATCCTGCAGCCACAACACCATTCCTCTGTCCTGTATTCACATTTGTCCCATCTACACAAAACCCAACAATTCTCATTGACATTTCATCATCACTGATCCCCACTTTTGAAAGAGCAGATTTAGTAGCCGAGATAATGCCTTTAGCATGGCCATGTTCAATGGCAATAACTTCAACAAGTTTATTTTCTGCTTTGCCATTCAACACTGTTCTCATATAAACTGCTTCATTTTCTGACACGGAGCTGTCAGTGGCACCATCAATCATAACTGACACATATAGTCACTGATAGATTCCGATGTCTCATCTCTGATCATGCTTGCAATAGTAGATGTCATTTCACCACACCTAACATCATTACTGTATGCAGGTGTCTGGGTAAATATATTTTTTGTATTGAAGTAAGAGTAGGGGCTTGAGTTTTTGTTTAGCCATTTCTTCCTTCCCTATACAATAAACTGTGTTAAATTTAACTTTCAAATCCGTCAAATCCTTTTCGTTTGATTTGATTTCTGCATCGAGAAATTTCTTGGCAATGTGAGACTTTTCAATTTGACTGTTTGCTTGTTTTATTAATGATAAAGTCGTGGCACTTGCCATGTCTAAGATTTGTTTTTATGGACAAGGACGTTTTCACATTTAAATTTAGTACTACCATCTACAAAATCAGTCTTTCCAGCCAAAGTTGAACCAGCCCTATGACAAAAATCACAATACATTGCGTTTTTTTCTCTATGTCGTATAAAAGCCAGGCAAAGTTGACAACCAAACTTGTCGGAATTCTCGTACAATGGATGAACTTACTTTTTCATTTTGTGTGTCATCATTACTTTGTTTATCATCTTGGCATTCTTTTTGAGTCTCCGTTTCATTCAGTATTTCTACTTTGTTCGATTTTTAGAAGACAATATCGGCTTTAGTATTGTTTTCTTCATTGCCATGTTTCTTTAAATCTTTGCGCATGCTCAGAAAGATGAATGAAACATGAAACTGAATAAAATGTGTGCTGCTGTCGTCGTCGTCGTCAAAATGCCAATTAATATCTTGTATATTGTTCTATTAAACCAGGGGTTGGCAACTCATTCGACCCCACGGGTCAGACAAAGGTCATTAATGAAAAATTAAGGAAAATTACATATGCAGACCCCTGTCAACCTAAATATTTAAAACCATAATGAAAATAAACATTGAGAAATCATAAAAACAAAAGAAAATCTAAAATTAAAAAACATCTAATAAAAATTACTTTTCCTCAAGGAACATCAAAATACTTTAAAGTGAAAAAAAAATCAACCTAAGTGAAATGGATGAAATTATGACATGTAGGTTTGAAACTTATTGAAAATTGTTCCACGAAAGACTTGTTTGAGCAGAAACACACATGAAAGAAATGGCCCATTGAAAGATTCCACAACTTACATAGGGTAAATGGCAAGGTCAAAAGCGATTGGGGGGGGTTCGCTGTTGGAGGAATGAAATAGAAAGCTGAGACAACATTGTCCCTTTGAAGCTGTCGCCCCTCCCTGGTCAAATGTCAAATCGGCTCTCAGTTTTGTTTTATGTTATTTTTTTTTCATTTTTTTAAGCTGAAATGGAGGTGATTGGGTTTTGATCGTGTTTTGTGGTCATAGTATTCAAATTCGGTTGGGTGGATCAGAGGAAGATAAAAGCAGGCCTTTGTCAAATTTGAAAGCCTCTTCTCTCATGTTAAAAATAGAGTCATTGGTAATCAGGCTTCAATTGGACCGGATCCGGCCCGCAGGTTACTGAACCTTTTATTGTTTAAATAATTTAAGTTTGCTTGTTTTATTTAAAAAAAAAAAAGGTTGAACAGACATTTTCACTCAGTAATGAGCTTTGGAAGATTGTCGGTGAAAAAAAAAAAAAAAAAAAAAAAAAAAAACAAACAAACACACAGTCGCCAAAAGATAAGCGTTTTATTATTTCTAGTCGCCACTTGGAAAAATCACTCGCAAATGCGACTGTTTCACTCGCAACGTAGAGCGCCCTGGTAGTGTACATAAAATACTATAATTTTATGTACATTTATTACATTTTACGGTGTTATTTGTATTTCCATTCATTTTATTATTAATTTTGATATTTCATTTATGGAAAAATGAAACCCGAGATCAATATAAAAATAAGATCATATAAATTTCATAAGATGATACCGATACTTGTAGGTACCCTTCTCAGTTGAAATTGAAAAATCAAATTAACTTCACGTGTTTTGCAAAAGGCCTTAACAGCGGACAACAATGCTTAACTCAAATAACGCAACTTAATTGTATTCTAGTTGGTCTTCCGTACTTTATATTTACAGCCAGATTATAAACACAAAATTACATTTCTTAATTACTGGGGGGTCTTCTGATTAGTCAAAACAATACAATTTACAACGCTCTAAGAAAAGATCTACCTAAGGACACTTAGGAAAGCAGAAACTAATTTTATAATATTTTAACAACTTAAATGTAAAAATCTATTATAATTAAAGAAATAACAAATAATTGTATTAAAAATTCATTTTTCATAGAAAAAATTTTTTGCTTTCAGAAAATATTGTCCATATTCATAAAAGCAAATAAAAGCATTTAATATTAAATAATATCTTTGTTTTATTGAGTTTTGTATGTTACAATTCAGAGCGCATTTTCAGGTAGGGGGGATCCAATTAAAAAAAAAAAAGAAAAAAAAAAATGATTTGCATTCCTCAAAGCAGTCTATTGTAATCACTAAAGTTTAGTAACTAAACCCGATGCGATCGAATTTCTAGCGTTTTCATAAAATTAGTTAGGGGTGGGTAATAAATATAAAAAAAAAAAAAATTTCTGCCATGACTAATAAAAAAAAAAAAAATTTATAATTTCGATCATAGTTCCTAAAAGTTTCATTAACATCCGACAATTATTTTTGCAAGATTTTCCAAATTAATGTGTCATACAAAAAAGCGTGCTAAAAATTGTATGTTATTTTACTAGTTCCAGTGATACAAAGAGAAACAAGGTTTGTTTTTTGTTTTTTTTAAAATCGAAATTTAGAATCTTAAAAAAAAAAAAAAAAAAAAAAAATTTAGGAAATAAAAAAAAAAGAACTTTGGTCTTTCCTCTTAATAACATAAGCATTTAGACGATAAAATTTTGTTTTCGTCAAGTTTGGCGTCTTTTTCATATTTTTTTTTTTAGCAATCTCATGAAGGTACCAAAGTAAATATTTTATACACCGTTTTTAGGAAGTTAATCACCAATCCTGTAGAAAAAGCACAATAAGATTATAGATTTTTACAACAGACTTAGCAGGTCGGCTTGAAGTTCATTCCTATTTAGTTTCAGTAATGAATTCTAAAGGAAAATAAGGAGAGCTTGGTAACCATGAAATGAGATTCCAAGCAGGTAAACACAAAATTGGCAATTTAAACAAAAATTCAAATTCTATCACCTTCCCCTTGAACGTTATTTGTATTTATCTGTTCTTTAAAGTAGTAGCAAGTCACTGATCCCCTTTCTTAAAAAAAAAAAAAAAAAAAATGTTAATTTATCGGGGTTTAATGATTTTCCATAAAATTCAACACAAAAGTGATACTTGAAAGTTAAAATTTGAATTCATTTTGAAATGTAAAAAAAATTTGATTTATGATTTTTTTTTTTTTTTTAATTGGTACCTCTTTAAAAAGAAAGAGTTTTATTTTTAACGTATCAATTAAATTATTTGCAATTTTTATTAGCATGTTCATCTTTATCCGATTACGACCAAAAAGAAAAAATGTTAAGTTTTGACTACTTCCGGGTTGTAAACATAACATTTGGAGAATTGATAAAAAAATAAATAAATAAAATGAATCAATTTGTATTTTGAAAAATGCGAATTTCTACCAGAACGTGATTTTTTTTGTATTATAGATATACTGGCTGAAAACTAAAAGAAAATGAATGCAAATATTTAATAATGATTTAATAACTTTCCGCAAAAAACTTTTTTTTAACCAATTTGTAAATTTTGAGTCCCTCCGACACACACACAGCATGTCTGCTCTCTCTTTCTCTCCCCTAGATAATAACATCCATAAGAAAATCATCTTTGCTATCTGAACGCGTGGATCATTGTTCCACTCTTTACTCTTTAATAGTTTCCCCTCCTTATTTTAACATAGTTCCCCACAATTCCGTCTCACTTGATCCATCCCAGATTTTTATAACCCTTCAATCTTTAATCATCCATACTGTTTGTACATAGAGAAAACATGGAGTCAAAACAGCGGTAAATTGAAAATGAAAGTCATAATTTGGAGTTCAAATCAACATAATGAAAAGTAAAAAAAAAATAAAATAGGCTAAAGGAAATATATATTGTTTAAAAAAGAATCAACTTCACAATTAAAAACTGAGTAATTTTAATTATGACACGACTAAATTTGCTTTTGCCACAAAAAAAAAAAAAAAAAAAAAAAAAATGGTAAGATGTTTTAAATAAAAATAAATGCATCTCTAGTCTAACTTTTTTCTGGGTGTTTATGCAAATTAAATACCAAAGATAATTTGGAATGTTATTAAAAAATAAATATTAAAAAAGTAGAATAAAAAAAATGTGATACTGGTTTTATTGCCCCCACTTACGTCTTTCTAAGTATTAATTTTACATTCACCTACTGTCACACACAAAACTGGTAGATAATATTTTTTCACTTAATCGAAAGTGCAAAAAAGAAAATTATCACTACAATACAATTTATTCGCAACACTAAAATTTTCTATCAAGTTATGGTAAATATTTTTCTGTAATCTCCCTCAAAACAAATCTACACATAAAATAAATATTTTTACTTTGGAGTAGATAATATCAAAGCATATTCATTATGATATTATTAAGCATATGATTATTATTCCAAGAATAGCATTAAAAATTTGCAGAAATCTACCGTAACCTTACTTGGGTCCCGGGTACATCACGGCCGCTGTTACGGGACTAGATTACTGCGCGAAAGTTTACCCATTTACTGGATAATTAAAAAAAAAAAAAAAATGAGTGCCTTCACATATTCCTCACTAAGGCGTCCAAGCTGTACCCGGGACCCAAAAAAGACCCAACTAAGATTGTTGATACCTTCTAAACGGTAGGTTTCCACAAATTTTTAATGCTGTTTTTGGAATATTCAGGCCTTAAAAAAAAAAAAAAAAAAAAAAGATAATGATGCTTTTAAAAATTGGTCTCTGGGTGCTAATCTGCAATTTTACCTCCCTATTTTCAATTCTTTTTAAGTTTTTAAGCATTATTAAACAAGTTACAAGTATAAAAAACGCAAATATTCAATAACTGTTCTATTTTTTACACTTGAGAAGAGGGTTAAAACTACTAATTAACAAATTACATCCACGATAATGATTAGTACCTTAAATTTATTTTTTGGAATAAATAAAAATAAAATACGTTCTTGAAACTCCAAGAATTGTTTTTTTTTTTTTTTAAACCTAATGATCAATTCACATTTTTACGGTTCCCTGAGGTTCCGGTCTACATTTTGTTTCTATTTTCAAATTTTTACATTTCAATTACGTGAATTTGTTTATTTATTTTTTTTTTTTTCACACTAGTCATTACTACTTAATCATTCTCACTTGCTTAAATGTCCGATTTCCAAGAACATTTCGGAGTTTTAGCAATTCTTCTGAGTGAGGATAATAATAATAATAATAATAATTATCGTCGATGAAGTTGATGAAGTAATCAAACTAGAAACTAAACTAATAAGCTATTTTCGTTTTATTTGACATCTTCAATGTGCGTAAAAAACGATATTTTTTTTCATATAAACAACGTGAATTTAGAAAACATATTTAGACAATTGCACAACAAAAAAAAGAATATATTCGCAAGAAATCTAAGTCATAAAATTCATACATACAATCAGAACAAAAAAAAAAAAAAAAAAGAGTTGAGTTGTGATAAACACAAAATAGTTAAATTTTGCCATACACATCGCCAATTTTTTATTGGTAAGTTGAATGTTAATCGCCATGGAAGTATGTGCCTTGTAGTTGTAACTACCACTAAATGGCCACAAAGTGGGGGATTAGTTTTAAAAAGAAAAGGATTAGGAAGCATTCCCCGATTATATAGCCATAATAGGCACTTTTTGTTGTAAACATTTTTCCGTCTTTTTTTCTTACAAAAAAAAAAAAAAAAAAAAAAAAAGAAGAATGTAAACTTATTTATTTAGTCAGTCGTATAATACATTTCTCTTACGAACTTAAAAGAAAAAAGTCTAGTAATAACAATAATAATTGAACATTGGGTGATAACTTTTTGCTTGTGTAGTTTTCGATTTTCATTTTCAAGAAAATTAGTCATAAAACATCTGCTTCCTAAAAAAATTTTCGAAAACATTTTATTTTGTAGACTTAAACATTTTCCTATAAAATTATGAAATTTCATTTATCTTTCCTAAATATTGAATTTTTCCGGAGAAAAAAAAAAAAAAAAGACATACTCAATTGCAGCTAAAAATACAGTGTTTTACCACCATTAACAAACATGACTGAAGGAGATTTTTAATTTTAATTAAAATTATCTGATCTTATATCACATAATGAAAGAATATAAAACTTGGAGCAACCACTAGGCGAAAAATATTTACGGACTTACAAAATTAGTAGCTTAAAGCAAAAAAAAAAAAAAAAAAAAAAAAAAAAATTTTTTTGTTTATAGTACACGGTTTTCGATAGAATGGTTTCAACATTTTTTCGTTTAACAAGTGCTTAATATTTAAATATTCAAAAATAAAAACATTTAACTTACCTCTTCATGTTTGTTAATCGTTCCTTTTTTCTTGATCTTCGATAAATCATCAAAACCGTATAGGGCATCCCCGCTATGTCGAGTCCGAACCATGTTGCCGCGTCTGTTTTTCTGCACGTCTCTCACGTATTAATATTTTTTAAGAAATCAAAATATTATAAGTTTCACCATTACTTTAAAGGTGAAAAAACCTCACAGTACTTGGTAAAGCAGAAAATGCAAGCAAGGATCGACTTTACCTCTTGACTGATTATCTATGTCTGCTTCGCTAGCTTGCTTCTCTCACAATAACCTAGGATTTTAAAGATCAGACTCGAGGGTGGAGGGAAGAGAAAGGCCAAGGGTGGGAAATTCAGTTCCAATTATCTTTAAATTTTCTCAGCTATATTAAAAAAAAAAAAAAAAAAAAGAGAATACCCTGCTTTTCTAAATACAAAACAGAAAAGGTCAATTCAAACTCAACAAAGCTAATCTATCACAATTTTTTAAAAGAATCATTTTCGCAGTACCAAAAGGTAGAACCTGTACAATAATAAATGGTGCAAAATAGTCGTTGTCCATAAGTAAATAATATTAATGGAAAATAAGTGAAGGATTTATTTTAAAGCCTTAATTATTCATAGGCAAAGAGAAGAGAACTTTGGCGGGAAGCAAACCTTTCGAATTTCTACTGCAGCACTTTATGTTTGGTTGGAGATGGAAGAAGTTTCGTTCTTTGTACTTCTCGCCTCAATTATCAATGCTGAAACGATTATATTTCACTGAAGATTGTCGTATGACGATCCTTTCATTTAGTAAAAATATGAACACTCGTCCTGTTGCTGTAAAGTAAAAAGAACTGAGCGTGCAAGTAGCACCCTTGGACGTTTCTTTGTTCTTTGTATCATCATCATGATGATGGTGACTAGTTCTACGCATGCTCAGCTTCTATGGCCTCATGGTAATCCCGTGATTGATCCGGGACGTTATAAAAATCAGTATCACCAAAAATCTTCATAATATAAAGAAAATATAATCAATATCGTTAATAAACAATAATTTAACAAATTAACATTTATTCTTGTGAAAGACGCGCTTTTGACCGCGTTCATTTTTCATAGCAGTGGGAGCAGTAAAAACTAAACATCTGTTTTAAATGTGCTTTTTGAAAATGTTTTGACGTTTTTGTGGTTATTTTAAAAATATCAGTACAATGGGCTTTATGTATGGAATTTCATGGTTTATGTATCCTCGCTGTCTACTGATTTCTTCCTTCATTAAAATGCCAAATAATGTGCAAAATTTGTTTCCTAACTCATGTTGACTAAAAAAATGGCGGTCTTTTGTTAAATACACATTCATTATACAAATTAAAACCAATACTATCTTCTTGAGCTACGTTTTATTTTTGTTTATGCACACACACGATAAATATTGTCTTCCCATGCTTGTTAAATGCCGTGTAAGTGACTTTACAATGCATCCATAACGTAACGACGTTATCCACAAAAAAGAAGAGTGAAGAAATTTGTACTTAATTTTATTCATTTAAAATATTTATTAAAAATGAAATTACGGGGCATATTGTATTTTTATTATAACCTCTATTAAAATACATAATTTGCGAAGAGTTTCTTATATTTTATTTTTGTGTGTTTTTAATTTTAATATTTTTTAGATTAAGTAAAGCTTTCGAAGAAAAAAATCACAACAAACTCTATAAAGAAAGAATAAATAGACGAATAGGCTACGGCATGTAGTAAAAGCTGTGTATCTCAGTGACTGAAAAATGTATTTAAAATGGTATTTCAATCCAACCAACGGAATGTATAAAAAAAGAGAAACAAAAATAATAATACCCGATCTCGTGTTAAAAAGATGTGTTGTTTTTTTTTTAAATGTTTTGTAAAGGTTGTCATTTTACAGGGGATACATCATATTTTGCAGAAACAAATTTGTCTTGCTTCATCAATAAAATATAAAAAAAAAATATTTCTGCGGAAAAATTCAATTTTAATATTCTTGATGTTGGTGTTTTCATGTCTTTTTTGTTATTCTTGACACTCAGTGACACGCAAAGGCAAAAACTAAAAAAAAAAGTAATAAAAATAAACTTTAAAGTAATTAAAAAAGACATGATAATTCATTTTTTAAATTCATCATGAATCATTAGAGGGCGAAAAGCTATTATCGTTTGGTAAAAATATTCTTAGAAACCTTTGAAATAAAAAGAACGTTATTTAATTCATTTTTCACCAATAAATTTAAATGTTCTGAACTGAGTCAATTTCAAATTGTCAATATACTTGACTTGACAGGAATGATTTGTTTATTTTAAAGAAGAAAGTTAAAGTAAAGACTACTGTTGTACAATGTACATCTTTGCTATTTTTATTTTTTAATGCCAGTCAGACTGGTGAAAATCGTCAGGATTTGGTATAAAAAAAAAATCTAAAAGTAAAACTTAAGTACACACACTACACTTTTTTTTTATAAAACATTTTAAATAAAAATTAGGATTCAAAATAAAAATGGAATTGAACGAAAATTAAAACATGGAATAAGACTGCAATTTTTAATAGTACTCTTTTTTAAAACCAGATCAGAAAAAATTTTCTTGAGTAATTTTTACGTTTGCAGCCGTTAGTGTTCCAAGATGTGCCGCTTAGGAAGCACTATTAAAAAATGTTGGCTTCTGGACACAATGTGTCTGAATTGCAAGTGTTCATTGAAAGAAAAGCCTGTTATTTCTCTCAATTGTGTAATTTTTTTTTTTTTATTGATTATCCTTGACCTTATATGAAGAACATGTTGAAGAAAACATTCTTTAAAAGGTCAATTTATAAAATAGCTGCAACATTTTTATTTTTTATAAATTAATAATTCACTGAATTTATTGCGGCAAAATATTACCTACCATTGTTTTTTTTTTAAAAAAAGTAAACGAACCTTGAAATCAAATGTGAAAAAGCGACTTAATTTTGACATGTAAAAAAAAAAAAAAAACAATAATTTCTCATAGTGTATATTGCTTAAGAGTTAAATTTCAATAAAAAAAATGAATATATTTTTTCTTTACACCGTTTTTTTACATGTTTTCTAAGAATAAGATGGAAGTGATTTTTTGTACTCTTACAGCATTTAAACTTCCAAGATAACTAAAAAGAAAAATTGTTAAGTTAAAAAATCATTAAAAGCCACAATTTGGCTTTTAATGATTTTTTGACAAAGTTAAATTGAAAAAGAAAGTAAAATATTAACTGAAATAAAAATGAAAAACTCTTTATTATTTGTTAACCTTTTTTTTTCAGGTTTCACTGATCTCAAAATTTATTTATTTACAAATTCATGTTTCATAATCTAACCTCTGTAACTATAATAGTTTGGCAAAAAAGCTATTAAAGGTGGTAAATTTTTTGAATTGTTAGAACTGTCTTTTTTATATGAACTCCATACAAAAAAATTTATCAAGTCTGAAGACTGATTATATATTCATATAAATCTTTTCTAACTTGAATATAATTTTTTTTTAGTTTTTTAGAAATACAGAAAGTCAAAATTAATAATAGAAAAACTTTTCTTTTTTAACCTTCTGTAAGATTTCATTCCAATCATTTTTACCATCACTATCACTACATTAAAAATGTAAATCTGGCACTTTCAAGAACAATTAAATCATTGAGTTTTCAAAGAATGCAACTCCAGGTGTCTTTGGAAACTCAATGAATAAATAAGAAAATACAATTAAAGAAAATTAACAGCAGTCATTTTACCTCACTCCATTAGTACCATGGGATCATTTTTTTTTATACAAATACAGAATACCTTAAGAATTGTTGCCCTGCCATCAACATCTACCATTTCCAAGACAGTTCTCTGAAATATTTCTATGCAAATTTTACTTTAAAGAGTAACTGAGATTACAACAGATTAAGAATACAAATTTTTCAAGCTTTCTTCAACCAACATTATATACTTATTAGAACATGAGGTAACACTCTGTCTTTAGTGTTGTTGCTAATTATTCATTTTGTGGGCTCCTTCTGTCACACTATCAGTTATTTCTGTCATCTTGTTATGTTTGATTTTCATCATCATTGAAATCCACTATAAAAGATAATTGATTTGTCAATTTTCATAATGTAGTCACTATTCCTTGAAATATCTGAATGAGACCAACTTTCTGACAGATCTTGGTTTTTAGAATAATTTGTATATCTCAATTGGCAATATTATTAATGTGTCACTTTATGAGTCCTTATAACAGCAGAGCTTTCCAACTCTACTTTGTGAAGTATCTATTCAACCATTTTTATGGTAATAGACTGTACTTGACACCAGTATCTAAAGGTATACATGGGTACCAGGGCTCCTGACTAACTTTTTTCACCATTGTCTCAGAACTGTCCTGAAAAATCAAAAGGGTATTTATAACTTTAAGTTGAGATATTAAAGTTTTAAAAATGAATAAATACAAAAACAAAGTAGTTGAATTTTACAGTAATTTTTATAAAACTCACTTTATTTTTAAACATTCTGATTAAATCACCATGAATAATTTTACTTTTACTTTAAGAACTGTTCTCTATGCATTCAATTTTTCAGAATTATTCACTAAGCAGTTACCTCTGCTCAAATGAAAGATACTTTTATACAAATTATTAAAGGTACTTTTATTAAAAAAGAATAGACTGTTATTCAAAATAAAAAGGCCATTATTCAGTGCCAGTGTAGGTTCTTGTGGGCCCCCCCAGAATCTATGATACAATCCCCACCCGGCCTCTACTAAATCTCACTCTTCATAAGGTAGTATTCATATAAAAAAAGAACCCAGAATGATGTCAAAACCTGCAAAAAGTTTTCACCTTTTAATAGTCATTTGTACTTAGTTTGATTTGTAACATATATAAAATGTAGGTTGAAAAAAGCAAATGTTGATAAGATAGTGAGGGTTGAGGATAATATGCACCAACCCTGCCATTATTCATTGAACCTTATCATCCCCCAAAAATGTAACCAATCATTCTAAACTAATGTTCTATTGTCTCTAGGATAACATTAATTTTGAGCCCTGATGTGTATATCAATAAGTCTATTAACAGTTCTATATGAATTTAGAAAATATTCAAATTCGTAAATCTGTAAAAATCTAAAATTTACAAGAAGTAAATAAA
Source organism: Acanthosepion pharaonis (assembly GCA_903632075.3). Taxonomy (NCBI): domain Eukaryota; kingdom Metazoa; phylum Mollusca; class Cephalopoda; order Sepiida; family Sepiidae; genus Acanthosepion; species Acanthosepion pharaonis. The sequence continues at coordinate 25,926 of CAHIKZ030001560.1, forward strand.
CTTAGAGAATATATAAAAGTTAGTCAAATATTAACTTAGGGCTCTCAGTTACTTGGAATGTAAGTTCTATTATAGTAGTAATTGTAACTTCTTTTCACATTTATTGTAATAAATCAGCTCCCGGCTTTATTTATTTGAGTTTGAGAGGGCTAAATTTGGTTGGACAAATGTTTAAATTAAGATTTTTTAAATGGTTTATCTTGCCATTTATTATATTCAGTTTGGTTGATCACTATCTGTGCAAAGAGATTAAATCCTGATCCCATCTGTTAAAATTGGGATTTAATCTTCTTTTTGATGGCAGAAGTTACTTTACTAGAAATGTACAATTAGAAAATAGAAAAGCTATTCTGCTGTTTTCCTATTCAAAAGCAAGAAAAGCAGTAAAAAGTATTAGACTTTTAATTATAATAATACTTTGCTCCCAGCATGCACCTAACTATAAAATGACTATTGTTTTAAGAGTGAAATAAAATATTTTCACTATTACAAATATTTTTATTAATGTTCTTTCTTTCTTCTGATTTTGTTGCTTTTTTATCACAACATTTTTAGTTAATCCAGTCATTAGGTTGGGAATTCAAAATAAAGTACTTGAAGAATTTGTTTTCCATGGATGATACCTTAAAAACTTAGGGGTTATCAACTCTAATATTTCTGTTAAAGTTAGATAAAAAATAGTTGATAAAAAAGGAAGAGACAAAAAATAAATAAAGGAATTAAAAGGGGGTAAATAAGTGAAGGGAATATGATAGAAAAAATAAGCAAAGAAATGAAAGATGAATATAGAAAAGAAAATAGGTACAATATAAGGGAAAATAAAAAATGAAGTAGTCAAAAAAGAAGAAAAATAGAAGCAAGGGAAAATGAGAAAAAACTAGAGAAGTTAAGAAAGGAACAAAGAGTAAAAACATTTTTTTAATTTATTTAGTTATTTTTTTGTTGGGTCATCACTATAATGTGTGAGTAATCTTTTATATCATATTGGTAATTCTGAATTTGCTGTCAGTTTTCTTTCTCTATGATAAACATGTCATAATGAACAACTCAACGCTAAGTATAAAACTTTTATTATGCTTCATGAACAATGTCTGCAAACTGTTTTAACTACAGATCAGCAAAATAAGCTGATCTGTAGTTAAAAAATGATGCCTAATAATAATTCTGTCTATAGCCACTTTGAGCACATTTTACAGAAAGAAATTAAAATTATTTAGACAATAGTTTGTATTTTATATAATACAATAAATCATCTGTCTATATCTCTGAGATGAGGTATTATGATTACTTACATTATTTACATTATTTGGACTGTTATCCTCATCTTCATTGCCATATTCACAATGTTTCGTCCATTGTACGCTCTTCAAGGACACATGGCCCAGTGGATAAAGATGTTGGTTAGATACAGTGACTAGACCCAAAAAGTTGTGAGTTCACTACTAGGCCACAGCAGTGTTGAACAAAATTTGGAGAGTTGAGTTAAAAGGAAATAACTGAGACATTCAGAAAAAAGCATGGCACATGGAAGTAGAACAATCTACCCCGGTGAATGAAATAAAGGGTTTGGGTTGAAATTTTAATCACCTGAAGACGGCCAGAGAGTACAATGGCCAAAATGTTGCAAATATAGCATTGAAGATGAAGATAACAGTCTGAATAATGTAAGTAATAAAATTAACTAATTGATTTCTTGTGGTTGTTCTTGAATGTAAAAAGCCTGACACTTGGTGCAATCCAATCAGAAATATTTGTAAGGGAAATAAATACCATGAGCTTAGCTTTCAGTGTCCATATTAGTAAGAAAATGAAAAATTGTATTGTCTCATTATGTATCTTTTGCTTCATAATTATTTTTGTTATCAATAGCAAGGAGATTTTCTTAGAGGGTAACACCAAATACAGCTATCAGCTTATATTGAAAGCTTTTGGGCATTTCTATTTCTTAACTACAAAAGAAACTTATGTACCTTTTTTTGACAATATCTTTTATGTGGAATCAATTTGTCAAATAAGAATTGAAATGGGCAAAGAATTTGGGAAAATTAGCCCATATGAGTCATAACAGGAACAAAGGACGAGACAAATAGTTTAAAAAGCATTCTTTTATATAAGTAATATATTCGTTATTTACATAATTATTATTGAAAATGATTGATCATATCTCTTCTTCCAATTAACTTTGGTAATAAACTTTTAACTACTTTCAGAATATCATCAGATGATCTGGAAATATGACTTTATAGACTTAAAATTATTTTTTGGAATTGTATTTCTATAATGTTAGTCAAAACTGAAAAAAAAAAAAAACTAGGATTTAATATTTCTTTTTGTATTTGTGATTTTATTTCTCAACATTGTCATTACCATCCCCTGATGATGATCACAGGTAAGATTAGTAAGCTTTTTTCTATTTTTGCTTTGCTAGTGACAAGACATTCTCATCTCATTCTGTCAGCATGTAAGTATCTCAAAAAACACACCAAAGGTTGCTTTCAACTCTTTACAACTTTAATTTCATTTCTCATTTTCCTTTTTGTAACATGTCCGTTTAATATATTTATTAATATTTGTTTATTTAAATTCCATGCTTCTGTGCTCATTTTTACCTGGGCTCACAAGAGTCTGCCAATATTGTTTGTGTGATAAATGTACCAGGATCCATTTAATATTTACTGAAAAAAATGTCCATACCTCACAACAACAAAGTGGTGACCAACTGAGGTGATGTTCTCTTGGATTTATATTTTAAGAAAAAAAAAAAAGACACTTTAAAAAATTGTTCCTGACAATTTTTTTACATCTCAGAGCAACATGTGTATAGGGTTCTGGCAAACTGCTACAACTACTATTCCCCATGCTATTTACAGCAGCCATTTCACAGCTCAATCCTTTTCCTTCACCAATGGCTATAATATGCTACTACCATACCTGCAGGAAGATTTTATTGCAGCCACAGTATTTTTATTAGAGACAGATACCAACTTCAGTGCTCCCAATTTTAACACCTTGGTTGGATGACACTGACCTGGAGACTGCTGATGAGATTTGTAAAAACACATGCACACTAAACATTACCCACAATTCAAAATACAATTAACACACAAATGGACCAAATCCAGTAACTTCAGTCAGCCATAGCCAATTCTATTGAATGAGTGGAAACCATGTCAGTGAGATATGGATAACATGTCTTACATTATCACAGATGACATTCCAGTTGAAAACCACAGCAGGTGAGACAACTCAAAAAGTTGCATACACAACATGGGAATATGTTGGTACCACCATAAATTTGGTACTAATGCTAAAAAATGCACAAAACTGTATTTGTACCACCGAACTAGGGAAATGCCTATTCCAATAAGTGGTGATGACCACTGTGTCCAGATATTTGAAGAAAAGTCATTTATTTTACACTGATTTCTCATATCATTGATATGAATTTTTAGTCTACACAGGTGCTGAAATTAGTGTTATGCCTCCAGCACCCAAAACAATTTAATACCAGTACTGTATAAACTCCAAGCAGCAACTGGTACAAAAATTGATGCATATGGTGGAAAATCACATTAAATTTTGGAATCCAACAAAATATTTCTTGGATTTTATACAAGCATGATGTAAAAACAGCCAGTCTAAGAGCAGATTTCCTCACACGTTTTAACCTACCAGTGAATATGGCTACCAACACACTAATAAACAAGGAAACCCAACTAAAAATACAAGGAATGCCTTCCCAATATTTTTCAACAGATATCAGTTCAGCATTACTGGACAATAAGATTTTTCGCAAAATTCTTCATAACTCTCCAGGGATTACAACCCCATTCAAACATATACAGACCCAACACCATTATTCAAATGACTGGCCAACCAACTCATTCTACCAAACGGAGACAATGCAGTAAAATACAAAATTGCAAATAAAGAATTTCAGCACATAGTACAGTTAGGAATAATTCGACCTTCCAAGAGCCAGTGGTCATCACCGTGGCACATGGTACTGAAAGCAGATTCTTCTGCTTGGTGCTCATGTGGAGATTTTTGATGACTAAATGTTTCAACAGTCCAAAATTGCTATCCTATTCTCCATATATACAATTTTGCTGTGGGATTACAGGGTATGCATATTTTCACCAGACTTTATTTAATCAAAGCATACTACTAAATTCCTGTTGAAGAAAGTGATATACCCAAGACTGCTATCACTACTCTTTTCAGTTTATTCAAATTCTTCAGGATGCCAAAGTTTTACTTCAAGATCCTGCTTTAGAAGCTTTTCACAAAGCAAAAAGCCTTGGTAAGCTTTGTAAAACTAAATTATCTCAGTGATGATGAGAACGCACTACTAACTTTTAAAACAGATGCCTCATTGATGTCATCTTACAGCATAATATTAACCAAGAAAACAAGCCTATATCATTTTTCTCTCTGAAGCTGAATTAATTTTCAAGAGAACATCTCACCATCTACTTAGCTATCTGACATTTCTGCTATATTTTAGAAGGACTTGAATTCATGGTATTCACAGACCATAAGATACACTCTACAGCAAACCTGAGAAATATTCACCACATGAAACAAGACACTTGAACTACATTGCACAGTTCACTTTGGACATATAATATATAAAAGTTGAAAATATTGTAGCAGATGCATTTTCCCATACTTCCATATCCTCAATAAATATGGAAAGCTTAAACTACAAGAATGTCACCAAGGAACAAAAAAAGACTTTACACTTTTACAAGTCAAGGAAAATACTTCACTGCAACTTGGAAAGTTACACAATCCCTTTTGGACATTCGACTTTCTTTGGTGACATGAACAAAGGTTACCCTTGACTTTATATACATGTATTGTTACATAAGAAAACCTTCAACCACCTTCACAGATTATCACATCTTGACAGACGAGCAACCATCAAAGTGATAACAAATCATTTTGTATGGCTAAACATGTCTACTGAAATAAAAACTTTGACACAGCAATGCATTCAGTGTCCAAAGCACAAAATTAGGAAAAATCACCCATTGATAAATTCCAGAGATCTAATGGTAGATTCACACATTTGCATATTGACATTGTTGGACCCTTTCCCAACACACATGTTTTTTACTTATATGCTCACTATAGTTTTTAGTCAATGGCCGGCTGCTTTTCCTATTCTAAATATCTCTGCAGAGACTATAGCAAAAGTTGTACTGGACAACTGGATCAGTACATATAGAGTACCATCTGAGATTACTTTTGACAGAGGATTACAGTTTCAATCTACACTCTTCCAGGAATTTGTTAACCAACTCAGTTAAACATATCCAAATTATGGATTACCATCCTTGTGTCAACAGGATTGTGGAAAGATTCCACAGACAACTAAAAATTGCATTAATCACAAAATTTGACACTTATAACTGGGTGGATAATGTGCCTATTACTCTTCTATCAAAGAAATCATACACTGCACACCAGCAGGCATCGTTTTTGGAACCTCACTGACATTATCTGGTCAATAATTTGAGGTAGACAAAATATTGACCACATATGCAGACTTTTATACCTGCAGATCTACATCTAAATTTATTTTTCTCGGGAACAACACAGTTAAGAAACTATTATTTCAAAATTATTCAGTTACACAGTGTTGTAACAACACAAAAAATATTACATGATTAAAAAAAATGAAAATAAAGATACAGTATCAATTGATCACTTAAAACCATGCCTGCATTGAAAAGGATCATGCAAGCACTTCAAACAAATCAAAGCAAACCAAAAGACAACATACTCTCACCTAAATTTGAATTCCTGCAACAACAACAAAAAGTGGTTTCATAGTGTAAATGGCTATGACATTTAGAAATGTACATTTCATCAGAGAATCTTTTTCAATCTGGGAAAATATTTGTTGGATTACCAATCCAGATGATAATCACACAGGTGGTGAAATATTGACATGTGGTGCAAGATTTAAAAGCTTCTTCCTTTCTCTCTTTTGGCTTTGCTAGTGACAAGAAGTTCTCATTTCATTCTGTCAGCATGTAAGTATGTCAGAGATATATACTGAAGGTTACTTTCAACTCATTACAACTTTATTTCTCATTTTCATTTTTGTAAAACATCCATTTCATATATTTATTAATACATGTTTGTTTAAATTCCATGCTTTCGTGACTCATTTTTATCTGGACTCACAAGAGTCTGCCAAATACTGTGGAACAAATGTACCAGGAACTATTTAATATTTAATGAAAAAATGTCCATACCTCACAACAAAAATGGTGAATCTCACAACATTATCACCTCCAAAAATAGATATCAATTTTGAGCTAACAAGAAGGCTTGCCTCGACTAAAATTACATAAACCCAGATATCAAAAGAATTCACAGACAACAACTGAGATATACTGAATGTGCATTCAAGGCAAGTCATGCATTCAGGCTCCATCTCAGTTCTTATTTGAAAAGGATATTGAAAAACATTCCAATCAGAGCACCTCCTTGAAAGATTTTAGAAAAATAAGCTTGTATAAAAGCTAAAAGTTTATTCAGCTCAACACTCCTAGCCAATGGTCAGTCAACAACAAGTCAAATATCCAATCTATAAAGGAAGATTTCACACTTACATTAGAGATCGTGCCACCATATTTCAAATGAACTCCAGAAAACTACTTATCACAAAGATGCTAAAATTATTTCCATAAACTCATTTTTCACTCTCATACAAACTTGACTTAATTCAAGTAAATCTTGTAATTCTACAAAAAATTAACAAAAAAAAATTTGTATTATTGTTAATACAATTTATATTCTTGTTGAAATTATATGGTTGTTTCTTATTTTTGCTACTCTTTGATATTTTGAATTGTTAACTGCTGGAGATTTGTTCATTTCATGGCTATTTAACAATTTTTTTTTCTTTGACGCATTCAAGGTATATCATAGTATAATATAAATTTATAAAGTCAGAAATAACCATTACACCCATAATAACTGGTAGACCCTGACATGCAAAACAAATTCCATTCACAAGATTCAGATTTCAACATTTAACAAAATCACAAAAGCTTCCATGTGTAAACAGAACAACTACACAAACTTTTTCCCCATCAGACTGTCCAACAACAAGAACTCACCAATAAAAGCTGAGTTGCAAATTTACCTGCCACCTTAAAACCCCACAAATACTAAACATTGCTTCTTGTAACTACAGATAGTATTCTCAGCACACATAATCTCTTCACTCAGTGATTGAAAAAAAAAAAAAACAAAGCAGAAAACCTTGTGAAATTATACTGCATAAACTCTTCATTAATATCAAATGAGGTGATAGAACACTGTCTCAATGACATATGAAGAAGTCATTTTGAACAGAATGCTATGTCATAGTCTATTCTTAGGCAACTTTGGATAGATAAAATTACCGTCAACCATTAACCTTCATTTTAGTGTCTATACGATTAAAACACTGGCTGATATTGCTGACCAAATCTTTATCCATTTAAATAAAAAAAATAGTCAGATTAACAGATTTACTTGGAGTACTACAGCAATGAAGAAATAAGTAACTTAAAAAAGACAATTGTGGATCTATAAAAATATAATAATGCAACAATAGTCTAGAACAGCATTCCTCAACCTTTTTATCTTTCAGAGTCTGTCTATATTTCTTTTTATCCTTGTGTAACCCTTAAAAATAAATTACATGTCTCAAGGAACCCCGCACAAAATCAAAATTATATACCATATTTTTGGAATGTTACCTCTTCAAAAATTGCCACATTGGGTGATTAGGTATTTCTGTAAAAATAAAGAAAAACAAAGAAATAAGTAACTTTAAGTACCGTTCACTGAATGGGCACTGACTAATGAAGGTGGTTTCACACTGGCATTGTACAGATATCACTAAATATATTCCCAATGATTGTTATATTTTTTAATAATATAAGAGGTTAGATAGGATAATGTCTATGTTACAATAACCAAGAATATATTGTGTGTGTTTATTAATATTACGAAAATTAAATTAAATAAGAAGTCAAAAGTGCATTAATATATCTCACTTGTTCTCACGGAACCCTTGGGGATCTTTTGCAGAACCTTAAGATTCCGGGGAACCCCGGTTGAGAAATGCTGGTCTAGAAGCTGAAATCAAAACTTCCATCAACATTATTCCAGAAAACAAAGTACCAGCAACATTCAGTGAACCCAAAACCAAGAGTGATACTTGTTGGTATTGTTAGATCCATTCCCCATGCTGCATGCTCCTGATACCAGTTATAACAAGTATTTGGTTGCAAAGGAACCAAAATGCAGAATTGGTAAGAAAAGTGATTAGATATAAGGGTGTTGTTGGTAGAGTTGGGAGTTGATCAATTTCTTGGGTTGGTTGGCCGAGGTCACAGTTGGGATGAGGAGGTAGGTCTGGAGCAAATTAGTGAAGCCAAGTGGAGACATTGGTGGGGTTTGACGTATGCCTTTCTTCAGAATTGAAATTGATACTGGTGAGGAATTTGATAGTCTGGCAGTCTTGTGACAAGGCCAAAGTGTTGAAGCTGAACTGCCTGGTAACGTTGGTTTGGCAGGTTGATTGATTGAAGTCATAGTGGTTGGTTGATTCGTGGTAAGACACTAGTTGCCGAGGTTATGGTGGTGGCAATGAGGGATTAGGTGTAGATAATGAACATTGATCAAGTCAAAGATCTCTGTTGGATTCTGGTCAAATCTGTTATCAATGCGACAAGGTTACAGTGGTGATGATGAGGGATGCCTGAAGTGGATAGTGAAGGTTGATAGAGCAGAATGTCTACATTGAATTCTGTTCAAGTGTGGTATCAATGAAACGGAGTCACAGTAGATGTGGGAGGCCTGGTGGTAGATAGTGAAGATGTTGAGGTATTAGAAATTGCAGTGGTGGTGTTGGGAGCCCAACGGGGTCAAAACTGGCCTGTTGGATACATACGGTATGTAGAGCCGGGTGAGAGTTGTGAAGCTTGGCCAAAATCATGGTGGTAATGATAGAATTATGGTGGTGAAGACATGTTTCGACCTGCAACTGTCTTGGTTGTTATAAAAGGCTTCCATTTGAATAAAATTGTTGGTCCCCATAGTCATTTTTTTTTTCCAACAAGAATGCTCATGAATGACTAATATATTTTTATTGCAGGTATTTGTTTTGTGAACCAGATGTGATGCTCAGAGCCCCTTTTTGAATTTTGGTTTTTTGAAAATCAGAAAGAAATCTAATTTCAGTGGAGTATAATAGTATCATCACAAATTTGGCAGTCATGGAAGCCTTGTACATCAAGAATTGGAACTTTCCAATGAAAGCTTCAGGAAATGAACACCCCAGTTAGTAATGACAACTTTGTCATTGCTCACATGATTGGTCCATGGTTTTCTGTTACTTCAAGTGTCTTCTTCATCTATGAGGAAATTAGCCAGCATTCACTGTCATAGAGGAGAATTGATATTACATAACAGTTCAGTATTCTTTTCTTTGTTTCTAATTAGATTTTTCTGGTTTTTTTTTTTTAATACTTTGTTTAGCTTTTGGAAGGCATATTTTGATATCCTAATACGCATTCATATTTCAGTGTTGCACCTTCTGTCCTCTCTTAAAATACTTCCTATATATTTAAATTGTTGTGCTTGTTTAATCTCCAGATCTCCAATTTGTAATTTGCATGTTGGGCTGTTCCTTTTGCTAACAACCATACATTCTGTCTTCTTGCAATTGATGTTTAGTCCTTTCTCCTTGGTTTCTTCACTACCTTCTGTTGGAGTTCTTGTAGTTTCCATTCTGTGTCATCCATATATCTTAAGTTGTTAAGACTGTGGCTGAAATAATGAATCCTGTTAGCACTTCTAATTCTCTCAAAATTGCCTCTCTGTATAGTTTCAATAGGTCTGGTGAGAAGACACATCCTTGTCTTACTTCCCTTTCTATTTTTGTATATTTACTGAACTCATTTTCTCTATGTATGCAGCCAGTTTGCTGCTAGTATAGGTTACTGATTATTCTAATATCCTTCCCAAATATGTCGAGGTTACCTTGTGTTATATTACCTTATAATCTACCTTATTCAGAACTCTCTTGTGTCAGAGTATTACTTCCCTTTGAAAAACACTTTGTCATTTCCACTCTTCCATAATAGTTCTCAGAGAGAATAAACCACATGAAAACACTCGCTTGTCTCAAATGTTGTCCTTGATAATATATGAACCCACAGGATATCAGAACTTGGTGTCAGAAACGATTGACTGAACAAGAACAATTGAATGTAAGTCTCATTTTTGGCCAGCAGTGATATTTTGTTGACTCAGAGGATTTATTCTACAACCACTGTCAAGGCAAGAGATTTGTTTATCATTGAGCTTTTTCTCAGTACTTGACAAGGCAACTTATCAGCTACCTCAGCCCACAATAGACTGGAATAAAGAAATAGACAGATTTATACAACAAATCAAGTTACATTTTAATGGGCCACACTGCAATGTCAATGAGGATGTTAAGATAAACTAACAAATAATTTGGGCAGGAAACAAGGGCAAAGAGATAAATGAAACTTTTTTGTCTTTCCGGGTGATGAGAAAATAACTGTAGACAGCTACACAGAAAGCCCAGGGCAAACTTTCAAATCTTCAGACACAAACAAGAGGCTAATGAGTTAGCACATGTTTTCTTGAAAAGCCTCTGACAGTGTGAATATGAAACCATCTTAGTCAAACTTTTTATATTCAGCATACACCTTAAGGTGACATAGAAATCCTTACTAAAGGAGAGAAGAGACTTGACTATTACATCAGCCCTAAAAATAGCAGAGACTGAAAAAAGTACAATAAGACAATTAGAAGCAATTCACAACCCAACAGTGCTGACCAGTACACACACAATCAAAATAGCAAGATGAAAGAAAAATGTAAGAAACTGCAAATTTGAGATGGGACAATGCCCATCAAAGAGGAAAACATGTATGAAATGTAAGAAACTTGTCATTTCACATGCTCATATTGCATGAATGAAAAAATGGAAGAGACAGCAAGACAAGGACCAAGGTAATTACTACATTGCCTAGACACCACAGAATGAAGGACAGGCAATGTAACGTACACGGAGCAACATAACAGAGCAGTGGTGACAAACCCACTAATGACATTTATTTCCGTGTAGTGAAAACAGATAATAGGAACAGAAACAAATTACCACAAAATTCAAAGGAAGCATATATCAAGCTGTGAGTAGGAAACAGCAGAAAACAAGTGGCAATTGATGTCAAAATTGACACAGGAGTCATGAGCAAACTCTTACCTGCCGAAGTATACAGAAAACTCAAGAAAGTGCTACTGAAGGAATCCCCAGTATGTTTATTCACATTCAGAGGCACTACAATAGAACAATGGTAAATACAGATGAACTGATACTAATAAGATTATATAGTCGTCTTGGAAATTAGGTCTAGAGACACTCAACCTAACAGTGCAAGTAGACAACACTGTCAGAGAACAAGTAAGAAAGTGTCAGAAAGGAACAAGCTGCAGACTAAAGAACACAACATCACATTTAATAGTATCACTGTCCAGTTCTAAAGGAAATCTGAGTACACTGAAAGCAGATGTCTACCATGTGAGTACATGATACAGACCCTAACATACCACCAGTTATCCTCCCACTGCAAAGAATTCCAGTATCACTGAGGGATAAGTTCAAGACAGAATTAGGCTCCCTTGTGAAGTAAGGTATTATATCACCCATTACAAAACCTACTTCATAGGTAAATACATTTGTTTGTGCCTCAAAGGTGAATGGATCAGTCAAATCATGCCTGAACACCAAAGACTTAAATAAAGCCATACAAAGCCTCACTTTGTAATAACCTAAATTTGAGGATATAGTCTCCAGGTTACATGGGGCCAAATGGTTCACCATCATAGATGTAAAATCAAGATACTGGCAGATGCAGCTCGATCAACAATCAAGAGAACTTACAACTTTCATAACCCCCATTTAGACAATATGTATTCTATAGATTTCCAGTGGGAGTGAAATGTGTCCAAGAGAAATTCCAGAGGACCATCTTCAAACATTTTTGTGACATCAAAAATGTTCTCTCCATCATGGATGATACCATTTTATATGGATTTGAAGAAGATGGCAGTGACCATGACACAGCAGTCTATAAGCTCCTTGAAAGAGCCAGGGAGAGGAACTGCAAGTTCAATCCTGACAAACTAGTGATATGTACATCAGACATATCCTTCTTTGGATACATCACATCAAAAGATGATATAAAACCAGACCCTAGGAAGATTGAAGTGACCATCCAGATAAGACCGCCCCCATAGGATAAGGTTTTCCCAGGATTAGTGAATTATCTAAATAAATTTTCTCTATACAAAGCAAAGCTAACTAAAATGCTTCATGCCCTGCTATCCAGAGACAATGAATTCATTTGGATGCCTCAACAGCAGGAAGCCTTTGAATCAAATAGGACATTTACAAAACCACAGTGCTGAAATACTTTGAAACAAAAGACACCCATTACACTAAAGGTTGATGCCTCAACCACAGGATTAGGAGCATCAGTACTACAGGAGGAAATGAATGCCCATTGCATTTGCAAGTAAGATGCTAACTGGACCAGAGACCCAATACTCTAACATCGAGAGATGTAAGCTGTTGTATTTGGTTTGGAAAGTTTCCATTACTACGTATGGGGACATAAAGTAATCATACACACTGACCACAAAGCACTGGAGTCAATAGCACTCAAAGATTTGGCACAGGTGCCTCCCAGGATGCTGTTAAAAGTAGAAAGCTATGATTTAACCATAAAGTACAGCCTGTGTAATGTAGTCCCCATAGCAGACTGCCTGCCAATAGTGTCCCCCCCCCAGGCCAGGAATGCTGGTGGAAAGTATTGATCTCAACATTCACCTGTTGAACCAACACTGAAATGCATCACCAACATGTTTAAAAAACATAAATGAAGAAGCAATGAAGAATCCAATCCTTAGAGAACTAACCAACATCATTATAGCAGGATGGCCAGCTGATTGAGGTAGCTGTCCATGCACTCTATTGCTATACTGGAATTTCAGAGATTAAATTAGCATACAAGATGATGTTTTGTTGAATGGAAACAAAATACTAGTACCAGTGTCACTCCAATTGAGCATACTACAGCAACTATACACATCACACCAGGGAAATCAAAAAAAGCAGGCTGAGGGCCAGGACAGCAGTATACCAGATAAGGATCAACCAAGACACTGAAATGCCCAACATTTGGTAATATTTTGGTAATATATCAGCACTAATCTTTTCACTATAGAAGACAATGAATACCTCCTGGTTACAGATCAATTCAGCAGATATCTGTTTGTATGATGCCTTCATTCCACCATATCGAAAGCTTTAATAATCCAACTGAAGCTGTTATTCAAAGATAGCAGTGTGCCAGAAATAGTGTACAGTAACAATGGACCACAATACATGCATAAAGAGTTTACCAACTTCTCCCAGAAATACAATTTTGAGTATATGACTTCACTGCTTCATTATCTTCAGTCCAATGGATTTGCTAAGACAATGGTGGGAATTTGCAAAAGGCTATTACTGAATGCTCAAGAAAAAGGTACAGATTATCACCTGGCAATGAGGAATACAGAGATACCCATATCAGCCAACACCCCCTCCTCCCCCCCACACACAGAACTGCTTAATGATCAACCAGTAAGAATTCTCCATCTCCAAACAACATCTGGAAGCCAAACATACCCAAGACTGCTTACAGCAGACTAAGGATTGCATGAAGGAATGATATGACAAGCAGAATAACAACATGTGCCATGATCATATATAGTGGAGGACAACAACAGTAGTATCCACAAGAACCAACAAATCCTCAGATCTGACAGGAGAGAATCAATATGATCTACTCTCAACTGTGTGAACAGCATCACTACATACTCCACATTCACCTCAAATAAGACAGTATCCTAATACATGCTGATGCAGCAAAAAAAAAAAAAAAAAAAAATTAAAACACCAGAGATTAGATCTATGAAATACATGCACCCACAATAAAATATCAGAATAACAAAAAAAAACACATTTTTGCTTAAAAAAATAAAACAAAAAAAAAGCATTAGGACATCATAACATGCACGTAACTGAAGGCATTAAGACTCTCAGTACATTACTCTATCCTATGATACTATGGACTGCAAACCTTTTCCTATGTTGTTATATGAATAAAGATCTCCTTAGAATTGTCTAGACACCCCATCATCTAAGTAGAGAAAGCCAACTACTATTCAATCAACTTTCAATTAAGAAGACAACTTATAATCTCTCTTATTTGGAACTCACTTGTGCAGAAGTATTACGTCCCTTTTAAAAAACCCTTAATCACTCTCACACTTCTGTAATAGCTCTGAGAGATCTTGTCTCACATGTTATCCCTGTTAATCCAAAAGATAACAGAACACCTAGCAGTTTAACAGTTCTTTGTAGTGTACTTTATCAAATGCTTTTGCATAATCTATAAAACACAGGTACACATCCTTTTGCATTTGTATTGCTCTTTCTGATATCATTCTGAGCATAAATGTTGCATTTCTTGTTCCATTGTCTTTGATGAACCTGCACTGATCTTGTCTTATTTCCAGTCTGATTTTACTGCATACTCTGTTCATCAGAATTTGAATAAGTTTTATTATATGGCTGATGATCTGATGGAGTTTGGTCATTTGCACGTGGCTTCTGAGGTGGTGCTATGAAAATGGATCTACTTAGGTTGTCTGGTATATCACCACTGTTGTATATTTCATTTATTATGTCTGTAATCTTGTCAGGATGTGTGGGTGTAATGGATAACAACTCGGAATGAGAAATTGGAGAGCCAAGTTCCAGTTGAATTCATTATGATCACTTACATACAATACCCTTGGGAAAGGTATGAATCTCTATTATGATTCTGTTGATTTGTTTCTGTTCAATTTGGCCACAGCTGATTCCATTTCAGATTTTAATATTTCTATATATTGCTGGTTGTTCTCTTTTGTCGTGGAAGAGTTCTGTGATGTATCTGTCCCATATCTGAAGTATTTTCCTTTCTCTAATATCAGTGCCTTGTCCTTGGATTTTATGCATACTGTTGATGAGCATGTATTTTTCTGTTCTCTTATTTTCTTATGCATATCTGTTTTATTTATAATACTCATTCTTTCTATTTTTGCACATTGAGTCATTTTCTCTTTAGCCTGTCCACATTTGTTCTTAACTTCTTTTTGGACAGTCCTATATTCTGAGCCATATCTTCTTGTTTATTGTCTCCTTTTCATTATGTTGAGAATTTCATCTGTCATCCATTCTTTTTTCCTTTGGGATCATCCCAATTGCTGATGTTACTAATACTTCTTAATGTGTCCCACTGAGTTTCTATTCTCCTTTTTTCCATTGTATCTGCTTTTAATACTGCCCTTATATTCTCCTTCATATTCAGATCATTTAGGAGTTTGTCGTATTGCAAATCTATTTGTAAAGAGGTTTTGCACTGCCCAATCGTGTGTTCAGTGATCTATAATTACAAATGTCAGTGTGATGCAGAATATATTGGCAGAAAGAGACTAGGATTGATCAGCATGCACCAACTAAGATCTGTTGAGGGCAGTATGAAATTTTGCTTGTTAATATTGCAGAACACTTAATAAATAATCCAACTTGTGCCTTGTTTTTTTATTAAAGATTTTTTCACAGTAATCAACAAGCCACATTCAGACTAATATCTGAGAATTTTTGAGACCATTTCCCTCTGTAAGCAGAAGAAATAACTTACAATGTAATCTGCCTGATTTATACTGCTAATTCTCTAGTAGTATTTTTCTTTTTTAATTGTGCACATATTTATGTTTTTGTTCTCAATTGGTTCTGAGGTGCAATAGCCAGTTAGCCCTTTTTGTTGTTATATTTTTTGATCCACCATTTTATGGTGAGTATCTTTTTTCTTATTTTTACTCTTTTCCCACTTTGTTTTATATATTTATATATACTTTTAAAATGTATGTTTTTATTTAACTTGCTTAAAGCAGTCCACTTTTTTATGCATCAATAATGAAATCAATTTATTTATTTGTAGCCCAGATATGGTCTAGTTTGAGTGGCCAACCAACCAGTTCAGCTGACCAATCAATTGCCTAACTTCAAGAGATATTTTCTTTTGAATATTGCAGATAGATCGCAATGAGACAGGAACCAGATTTTGAACATATTTATCTTACTCATATCTCCCTTTCTTTACATTCAATACAATATACTTAAAATTGACTGATTCTTCTGATTTAAATTTTTAAAACTTTACAAAGCTGGTTCATGACACTATTACAAAGGCACTGGCAAATTGGAAAAAAGGCTTTCAAAATAAACTGGAAAACAAGAAAGAAAAACAATACTTTTTGATAGACTGAAAATATACTGATAAGAAAGACAAAGGAGAATAAGTAGAGAGAATTTTTTTCTTTCTTCCCCACCTTAGTGGCAGGTGTCTATGATGACTAGCTCTCATGTACATGGTCAACTTAATCTTAAGTGATGGTATTTTTCTTAAGTGCCCACTTGACCCATATGGTCAAATAGATTATATTTTAACTACTTTTTCCTTTGTCTCCGTGATAAAATTTATTAAGAGGAATTGTCTCTTTTTGTTTACCAAAAATCTGGCGTGGATAAGTGACAGGTAACAAATCCCAGCTGCAGCTGACCACACAAGGATGCGATGAGAATTCCCCACTGATGGAAAATTTGGATAATAATTGAATTTAGCAATTGGGGCTAAAACCATGCCTAGCCTCAGGCACAGGTAGAATTTCATGGAAGGTGAAAGAATCACCTGCACTCTTTGGGCGAAGATGGTGAGAGGCACCCATATGAGATGGAAAGAGTTGGGTGGATCAATATTCTGCCACCACCACTCTTCAGTGTAAGGATCTCCCCAAATTTGATCAGGTTATCAATTTCTCAACCACCTCATGCCCTGCACTGAGTTTGGATGAAGGTCCATAAATATAGGTGAGCAAAGTGAGAAAACCATATTGGACATTGGAAGAAGGAACCAGACAGCCTGAATTGTGGGTTGCAAGAGAGATGCATGCCAGTTGGTTCAAACCCAATGCAGCTTCTGCAGAAAGACTCCAGCCTTGTTCCAGAGTACCAAATACAGCTGAAAGGTTGACTTGAAGAAAAAAAATAAAAAAAATAATAATCAGACTTCAGCTTTGTACCAGTTTACCGAGTGTGGCTAGACATAGTGTCATGAGGTATTAAGGAGGAAGGTGCATGCTCTTAATCTAGTGAGTAGAATTTTCATTGTTTGAACTTTTGATATAAAATTGTGTTACACAGCCGTCTCTTGTTCCTTGTGACATCATCTCACCAAACTACTGGATCAGTGACTTTGAATATACAACTCAGCTTTTGCCCACCCTGTGATCTAAAACACACTCAACAAGTGGGAATTGAAAACTGAACAACCAAGCACAAGGTTGGCCATAAGGATCGACCATGGACTTGTCTGGTGACTGAGGACAGGATTGTGACATCATAGGTCCATGCTAGATTTAGGCTTTAAGAGGCTCCTGGGCTAATAGAATTTTGGGCCCCTTCATTACATATGGGGTTCCTAGGCTGCAGCACATATGTAAATCTGGCTCTAATAATAGTGATATGAAAAATTTGTAGTTAAAATATTATATAAAAATAGCCTGGTCATTACTTGAAGGAAGTGACCACAGCTTTATTAGTTCCTTTCTGATCTACTATTAACAATAGGTTCAACAATAAGTATTATGATATTTAACAGCTTTCAAATGTAACCTTATAGCACATTGGCTCTTGAAGAACTCATCTAGACTTGTCTATAAAATGTATCCCCTTGGAGTAAAGCAGTTTTAATATCCATTTACAAATCCATCTATTTTAAGGTATTATTCTCATGCCAACCATAAAAGCTCCCATGGAACTACAATAGAATCACTTCTACTGTTGTCTGCTTCAATATCTTTAAAGGTTTTTGCAACTGGTCCTATATTAATAACTGTTTTTCATGAGAATCTTTATTTGTACAAATTTGTATGGATATCAATCATTGCTCTTAGAGGGGGGAAGAGAGTTACATACTTTGACAGTATCTCCTTGTTGTCAAGAAGTTTTTCTTTCTCTGCCAGCTGTCACAATATATAAGTACACATCATGCTTCCCTCCATGCAGGACTTCACACCATGAAAGCATGATTGTTGCTTCCTGTTAAGAGAAGTCACTCCAACACTCATCCATCCTAAAAGGTAAGAACTTTCTTATTCCTCTTTTGAAGAATATTTCTCTGTGCAGTCCTTTGTGCATGTATAATTACATTGTGTGGACAGTTATCATAATGACCTTATGTAATAAACTATCTCCATGTAAATAAATGTTTATTTTGAGGGTAACCAAATTTTTACCACCTTATTCAGGTTTACCATTGTGAGGACATCTACTTCTAGGCAAACCCTTTTCACATATCAAGAACAGTTCTAAGTTTTAGGCTGTACTGAACTTGATAACTGGTGACCTAACTGATATACATATTATTTACATTTGTATAGAGGTGTAAAATCTATCAGAGTTAGGCATATATAAGTTAGTCCTGCCTTAATTTAACACAGATATTCCTTCTACTATGTGCCATATTCGATATAGCTTACTGCACTTCTTCAGTTTTCATACTTCCTTGCCAATACTCATCATGTGGTACATTCTACTCCAATCAAAGTATTTCTAATTCTTTCACCATCCCTGATATTTTTTTTGTTTGTTGCTGAACATAGCTTGCTGTTTATTAGATGTGATTCTGCATTGTATTTAGTACAGATTGAGGCTGGTTGCTACTAGGGTTAGTTATTGAATAATTCACTAGCCTACAACTCCCTCTTTGGTAAGTCTAAGAAATAGGTTATTTCAAGGACATTACTATCAGAAAAGAAAGTGCTCCAGCTCCTAAATGCTGAAGTGATGGGGAATAAAAGGCTTTTTCAATTTTTATACTGCCTGAAACATTGGACTGGGATTTATGGTGATGACAGTTTGGTGCAGTACATATTTCTGCAGTATTTACTAATGAAATGTCAAACTGTGTTAGCCACAGATGACATTACTTTATAGAAATTAGTTTAAGTTGATGTGTTTGCTTCTGTATGTGATGTTTTGGCCGCTAACATTTAAATAGTCAAAATTTGCTTCAGGAATTGAGTTGTGGACAACAACTCAGAAAATCTGCAAAGAGTGTCTCTCCCCTCCATGCTATAGACGTGCCTTCCTAAGGTACAGGGTAAATACTCAGCTGCCAGCAGTTGGTAGCTAGGCATGTCAACACAGGGGAATTTGTCACAAATATATTCTGAATAAAAACCTCAGGCATATGTTTCTTGGTACACAGCAGTACATAGATTGCTTTAATCTTTTACAAGTAGGACTATTAAGTCAGAATAAACTTACTCTTTAAGCACTTGCTTGAAACTTTAGGTTCATGCTGTGATTTTACTTGGTTGTTATTACCAACATAGAAAAAAGTAATGGATTGGTAATGAAGTGTATATCTCAGCTTTTCAGATGATGCATATTATAATGTAAAACTGGGGACCCTGATCATGGCAAGCAAATGTAACATGGAGATGCTCAAGTTCCAGTCACTGGCTGAACAATGCTCTGTACAGGAGACCTTTCCATCTACAATGTTTTTAGAAGAGCTCAGGGTTGAAATGTCTTGCACTTGTACCAACTACAATAGATAGGTTTTTATATAAACAACTTAATTTCAAGTCCTTTTTTTGGCTGGGGATGGGGAGAATTCTTCAGGTGGTTGGAATGTCGAACTGAGCACTTTATTTTGCTCACTGGGGTAAACTGTTCTAGTTCCATGTACCATGTCTAATGGATGTTCAATACCTGGTTAAGGCAGTGGAGAACTTTCAGAGGGGAATTAACAGGAGATAACTGACATCCATTAGACATGGCACATGGAACTTGAACTGTCTACCCCAGTGAGTGGGTTCAGTTATACATTCCAACCACCTGAAGAAGGCCGGAGCATACAACAGCCGAAATGTTGTGATAAACATGGCGACAAAAATGAAGACAATAGTCCGAATAATGTGAATAGTGAGACATCATAAGTTAGAAAATTAGAGAACAGGTTTGAGCTAGTTTAATATAAAACTATTTCTGAAAATAAAAATGAGATTAATAGATTTGGTTAAATTTTATTGCTTTCAAACATTTGGAAATTTAAAACAACCAGTTTTATATATATATATATATATATATATATATATATATATATATCTGCTTTATGAAAACAATCATCGTAATTATTGATATTTATTACTGAAGAAACAAGAAATTTCTTTGAATCTGTTTAATCAGAATCTTATCTAAAGACCTTTGCTGATTAAGAAGGCTTCTTCATTAGGTTCACGCCCAAGGAAATTATGCAACATTTCATCAGCATCCTGAAAAAAAAAACATATAAGTAAATAAATAAATAAAAAAATGAAACTTTGTAACTCCGAATCTTGATGGTTTTGAACAAAATACAGAAGAAATAGATTAACAATAATTAAATTTTGAAATTTCATACACATGCTTCTTGCAACAATACTTTTTCATTTATTAAG
Source organism: Acanthosepion pharaonis (assembly GCA_903632075.3). Taxonomy (NCBI): domain Eukaryota; kingdom Metazoa; phylum Mollusca; class Cephalopoda; order Sepiida; family Sepiidae; genus Acanthosepion; species Acanthosepion pharaonis. The sequence goes on from CAHIKZ030001560.1 coordinate 46,638, forward strand.
ATTATCATATTTGAGAAAGTTTCCTTATAACAATATTGACTGATGTCAAATTTTCTTAAACTAACATTTACATTTAGTTAATTTGCTTTCTATATTACCAGAAAACCAAGAAATAATATTAAAATTTTGGGGAGAGCAGTGTGTTTTTCATTACATGACTTACAAATATTGCTTATAAATCAATTATACTGTAAATACAAAATTCTACCCAAAAGTCTGAAGAATTTGACCATGAAAAAAAATTACTTTACCACGTAATCTATCTATCTATTCCCTTAAAATAGTTCACTTGGATGTTACTGAACACAGGGGAATTTGTCACAAATATATTACAATATAAATTACTTTACCACGTAATCTATCTATCTATTCCCTTAAAATAGTTCACTTGGATGTGTATACAACAATTCTAACGGTTTTCCAATGCATTCATGCACCTCTTGTGATTTTCATCAAGAATTTCATGTTAGGTAACTGGAAACATTTTCAAAGAGCAAGAACAAGTGATTCTGAGGAGAATGGGGAATGAATATCACATTTTTTAGAAGCCAGGAATGTGTGTGTGCAAGTGCATTGTCATAGTGAAGAATCCAGCCATTGCTCTTTCACATGTTTCAATGTCTAATTTGAAAATTATTCCTTAACCTCTTCAAAATCATGCAGTAAAATTGCTAGTTAATGTTTTGAATTGTGAGTATGAATTTTTTTGTGGTCAGTAACTTGATTGTTTTTGCAGAGTTGATTTTGATAACTTTCATTGTGAAGACTACTGCTTTGTTTCGAGATCATAATTATAAACCCACAAAATATCAAGGATTATAATTTTGGTGATTAAATTGGGGTCACCTCTGATTTCTTGCAGAGAATAACAATATTTTTTCTGGTCATTGCTCAGTAGTATTGGCATAAAGTTTGTACCAAGATGCATCTTATCTTCCAAATGTTTACCAAAATGTACTGAATGGTCTTATACACCAATTCTATGCATGTCACAAACATTATGGATACTTTGCCTACAATCTTTTGCAATGTACCATGCTTGTTAACAAAACAACTCATTTGACAGATCTATTCTTGAAATGTTTGGGTCACAAAATTATTTTTGCTGAATTTCCGATTTAAGGTTGAGATGAAAACTGCTGAATCATTAAACACAGCTTTACAAAAAAACTTGCAACCCAAAAACACAGTTACTCAGCTTATCTACTATTTGTACACTTGCTCACAAATGGAGTGATAAAAGTCTATACTACATTCAGTTTGTATGTATTGTTTAAATTATCTAAACTGTTGAGTAGTTCATCAAATGCAAAAATTATCTTTTTAGTCGAAAGTTATGTGTGGCCAATATGCAAACTTGTGGCAGACATGAGACAGAACCTGGGACGAGCACAACTGGTTGTGACTGGCCTTGTTCCTGCCAAAAAAGAGCCCGTATTTGCTTAGCATGTAAAGCTACTACAGTTGAAATGAGGGAGAAAAAAGCACTTACCACTCTGCCGTAATCCATCCTCGGCCAGATAACGTAAAAGAATGAGGGGGGGACTTGCATTGCATTTTTATGCAATAAAGATGCAATGCATTATGGGACATGGACGCAATGAATTATGGGATCACATGAAGACGCAAGGGATTATGGGTATATGGACAAATATAAAAGCAACTACTTTTTCCCAGTGCGGGGTGTTCTTCGAGTGACGTTGACAGTTGGCGGCTAGAACAGTCTGTTAGTGCGATTTTGAGACAGAACTCAAGAAGGAACCACTCGAGGTTGAAATACCAGCTGGGAGAGCTTGAATTTACTTGCTGGTTGCTGTTTTCTTTATTCGCCACAAGCTATTTCGCCCTATTGATTCTTCAAAATGGAAGGCAAGGTCTTTGACGTCCGTTTGATTCCAGAATTCAGCGGTGCCCCAACGGATATGCCCATTGTTGAATGGATAGAAAATGTGGAATTGGTCTGCAAACTTTGCGCCATGGACAAGATCGAGCGCATCTTGCCTCTACGACTACGAGGCGGTGTCCTTGCTGTGTATAGACAACTTAGTGGAGAGCAGAGGGCAGATGCGGAACAAATTAAACAGGCCCTTATGACTGCATACACGACTGACAGATTTAATGCGTTCGACCAATTTATGGGATGGCGTCTTCGCCCAGGGGAAACAGTGGATGAATTCCTGGCTGAAATGCATCGTTTGGCGTGGCTAATAGGAGAACCACTGCCTGATCGGTGGATGGCATGTGCATTTGTGTCAGGGCTGCCACATCATGTTAGGCAGCTTCTCAAAGCTTCATCCAGGATCGACGACATGAATCTAGAACAGATTCTGACCCGAGCAAGGGCTATTATGATGGATGATGAAGGGTGCCAGGTATTGGCCACCATATCCGTAGAGCTACCGTGCTCAGAAGCTGAGGTTCCCCCTGCCAAACCTGTTAGCAGAACGATTACCTGCTACAAGTGCTCTGGACCCAACCATATAAAAGAATTGTACACAAGGACGTCAGGAGAGGTCAAACAGAACGCAGAGGTCTGGCGCGACAAGCGGTGTTTTTCGATGCAATGGCATTGGACACATTTCCTCAGAATGCCAGGGAAACACCCAAAATTAAAGGCGTCAGTGCCAGCCTTCTCCCTGAGCAAGTAAAAACCTGGAAGTTACCCACCGTACAAGTATTTGTAAATGGAGTAGAGTGCACAGCTCTAGTGGATTCGGGATGCTGGTGAGCAAGGCTGTGTGTCGCTGCTGGAAGCAGGAAGAGGTGGGAGTGTTGACTGCTGACGGGAGTACCCTGAAGTGTCATGGATACGGTAAAATTAAGTTGGGCGTCGAGCAGATTCAGCCCATGACTGTTGAGGTTCTGGTTGTGGAAGGACTTGCTAGGGTTCGATCTTCTTCTCGGGATTGATGCAATCAAACTGCTCAGAGGTGTTCACCTGACCGAATCAGGCGAAACGCGTTTCAGAAACCTGAACACATGTGCCGCCATTCTTATCAACAAGCCTGACTTTAGAGTGACATTTAACCCGAGCACGAAAACGTGGACTGCATTGTGGAAGTGGGCGAGTGGTCATTCACCTAGCAAGTTGGTCAATAAAGTACAGGAGTACACAGTACCTGGCCATGTCCGGGATGCATACGATAAAGAACTAGAACAGTGGCAGTGAGACGGATGGCTACTGCCATATTCCGAGAAAGACCTTGGCCCACCCAAGGGATTAATTCCCTTAATGGCGGTCGTACAAGAACACAAACGGAAAGTCCGGCTGGTACTTGACTATCGGGAGTTGAATGGCTTTGTAGATGCATTTACGGCTGACACAGAGGTGTGTGCGCAGAAATTACGAGAACGGTGACAAGGAGCTGACGTATCGCTGTTGGATTTGAGAAATGCATACCTACAGATCCACAGTGACAAATCGCTATGGCCTTTTCAAACAGTGGTCATTAAGGGTAAGCGGTTTTGCCTTACGCGTTTGGGTTTTGGCCTGAATGTGGCACTACTTGTCATGAAGTCAGTGATCGACATGATAACATCCCAGGATCAGGACATTAAGAGTGCCCCGTCGGCATACGTTGACGATATCTTCATAAATGAAGGCCTAGTTTCTGCAGCGTGCGTAAGACAGCACTTTGCAGATTACGGGCTAGTCTGTAAAGATCCGGAGCAATTGAGAGACGGAACTAAGGTCCTGGGTCTGCAAGTCTGGGAAGAAAGCAACTCCCTTCGATGGAAGCGGGGAGGTCAGGTTTCAGAAATTGCTCAAATGGTGACCCGCTGAAGCGTATTTTCCTTGTGCGGGAAACTTGTGGGTCATTTCCCTGTGTGCGGTTGGCTTAGAGTGGCAACTGCATTTATTAAGTGTTATGCAAGTACACTAACCAAAGGATGGGATGATGAGATAAAGGATGCCCCTCTTGGACGTATGCTGGAGGAAACAGTGGCCAGAGTGCGGGAATCAGATCCTGTCGGTGGAGACTGCTGTGTGAACGGCAATGAAATGACAGTTTGGGTGGATGCAAGCTCTGTGGCTACGGGAGGAGCACTAGAGGTGAATCGTGGAAGATGTTTGCTGGTTACGTCCAACTAATGATGCCAGACACATTAATTTTGCTGAGCTTGATGCGGTGATCAAGGGCGTGAATCTTGCCCTGCAGTGGCAGGCACCAGTTATGCATGTGGTCACTGATTCAGCATGTGTGCATCGGTGGATGTCTGACACCCTGACAGGAAAGACACAATGTGAACATTAAAGGCGGCGGGTGAAATGCTGATGAGGCGGCGCTTAGAGACACTGCGAGCTTTGGTGGAGGAGTACGCACTGACTATGACTGTGACGTTGGTAAAAATCTTGTCAGAACGCGCTGACAGCCTCACCAGAGTGCCGCAACGCTGGTTGGAGATGCACAAGAAAGGAGGAGAACCGGTGCAAGTGAGTTGTGCCACTGCAACGAGCCAGTTGAACAAATGTCAGGTGACCCACATCCACCAGCAGAGTGGGCACCCGGTGTTAAAAAAAAGAACAATGTACTTTGCTAGGACCGTAGATCCAACGGTGTCTAAGGAACTGATAAAATCTGTTATTAGAACCTGCGAAGCCTGCCAATCAAATTATCCAGCACCAGTGCATTGGAAAAAAGGAAATTTGAGTGTGAGAAGAAACTGGAGCAGGTTAGCAATGGCCGTGACCCATTACAATGGTAGCCATTTTCTTACACTCATTGACTGTGCTCCCGTTTTACAGTATGGCGGCCACTGAGACGGCAAGACTCTGCTGGTGTCATTCGTCAGATGGAGACAGTCTTTCTCTTAACGAGGCCCGCTAACTGAAATACTGACTGACAATGACACCACGTTCACTTGCAGACAATTTAAGGAATTTGTAAGCAGCTGGGGCGTGCATTTAAGGTTCGGTGTGCTTACGTGCCGTCTGGAAATGGCATTGTGGAATGCAACCACAGAAGCGTCAAAACCATAGCGTTCAGAAAAAATTGTTCAGTCTTGGAAGCGGTTTACTGGCATAACGTCACACCTAAGAACAACCTTTCATGGCACCGGCTGATGTACTGCACACATACCATGTCCGAGTGAGAGGCAGTGATGCAACACCCCCACCTGAATCACAAATAACCGAAGGGGAATACAAGAAAGGGGACATTGTCTGGGTTAAGACTCCACGTGGTAAATGCATGACCAAATTTGGAACCGGACGTGTGACCGAGGTGGTGAGTCAGCAGTCAGTGCGGGTCGATGGAATGCCTCGTCATGTTAGAGACATGCGCCCTTTTTTGGGCTCAAATCCCACAACTGACGAAGAAGACACAGAGGATAGTGAACAGCCAATATACGTAAAGTTGGATTCAACAACCGATCACTCCGATATCAGTAGTTTGCCAATAGATCGGAGGAGCACCCGGAACAAAAGACTGTATCCGCACTGTCATCTGTGTGATCAGGAGATCAGGGGGCAGTGTGGCAGACATGAGACAGAACCTGGGACGAGCACAACTGGTTGCGACTTGCCTTTCCCCGCATTAAAAAAGAGATTAGATTTGCTTAGCATGTAAAGCTACTACAGTTGAAATGAGGGAGAAAAAAAACATTTACCGCTCTGCCGTAATCCATCCTCGGCCAGATAACATAAAAGAATGAGGGGGGGGGACTTGCATTGCATTTTTATGCAATAAAGATGCAATGCATTATGGGACATGGACGCAATGAATTATGGGATCACATGAAGACACAAGGGATTATGGGTATACGGACAAATATAAAAGCAACTACTTTTTCCCAGTGCAGGGAGTTCTTCGAGTGACGTTGATGGTTGGTGGCTAGAACAGTCTGTTAGTGCGATTTTGAGACAGAACTCAAGAAGGAACCATTCGAGGTTGAAATACCAGCTGAGAAAGCTTGAATTTACTTGCTGGTTGCTGTTTTCTTTATTCGCCACAAAACTATATTATTGTCAACTTTTAAGAACTTGAAACAAAGAATAAAAGACAAATTTTCTCATATGCAAGGTGGTTGTGTCATAAGTATACAGTACACTTATGTTTTTCATATGCAAAAGAATTTTAAATAAAAAACTAAATATAAAGTTTTGAACTTACTAGTGATCCACCAGGGGCTAATATAAAATTCCGATAATCCTTGCCAACTTTTGAATTCATAATCCCTTCCTTCTTGAATCGAGTATCAAACATGTCCATGCTAAACACTTCACTCCACTGAAAAATATAATTGAGAAATTAAAAATCAAAACACACAACTTTTTTTTTAAATTTTTAACACACAAGTAAACTACCCACAGTACAAAAGGTTTGTGATATTACAGGTACCTGCTTGCTAAACAATAGTGTTTTTGATTTTTGCAATTCTCTTGTAATGCCCAGCTATGGTAACAGAAAATAAGCTTGACTGAGCTTAATAAGTCTGCTGCAGATGGGAAAGGAGAAGAATGCATAGAAAGGAGGAGGATTACTTGTAAATTAGAGATGTGCAGTTTAACCAAAAAAACAACTTTTTTCGGTTTCATCTTCACTCCATGAAACTGCATCAAAATTTTTTACGAAACCAAAATTGTTTGTTTTTTTTTGTTTTTTAAGTGCTATCACTACTGAGTGACCATATCCAAAGAAACAGTATTGAAAGAGACTTTTAGATGTTAATAAAATTTAATTTTATCAACATTTATACCATTATTGTAATGGAATCTTCCATATTTGCTACTCACCCCTGCGGAAAAATGCACTCTTCCCCCAAATCAACTTTAACCAATCATTACGTCACTTTTTCAAACTTGACTTCTCATTGGTTAAAAGGACCCAAAAAATGTAGCAAGTTGCGACAAATCTGTTTTCCCGCTGACCTACCTGGAGCCAGTTTGAAACCCAAAAAATTAATAAATAGGATCGCTTCACTTGATTCAGGCAGTCAGGAACAACAAAAACAAGGAGCCTCTCTGCTTCCCCCTCCTGTGCTTCTTCCCCCCTCCTCCTCGAACTCTTCCCTCAGCTCACTCTCCACCCAACCTACATCCACTTCTTCCCCTCCCCTCCCCACCCATCAAGGGAGAAGAAGAAAAAGAAACAGTTTCCAGGACCGGAAGACATTTGCAATGTAGACTGAGAATAAGTTAAAAATGCCATGTCTAAACAAAAACGGGCACTATTGAAATTGGACAAAGTTGCCGGGAAGTCAGTGGAGGACCCCCAGAATTTTTCTCACGCCCCTGGAGTTATTTATCCTAGTGAGGGATACCGGGGAATACTTCAAAATTTGGAGTCACCTCTTTCACAAACTTGAAAATGCCAACTTAAAAAAGCTAAGACATTTTTGTTCTGGGAGGATCTCAGTTTTGCTCCATCCCTCCTTATATAGGGCAGTTAAACTAACCTACCCTATCTAATAGGTTCCAACATGAATGTCTTTCATGACGAACTACTATATAAGTAACACCAGTTCACCAAAGAGTCCTTCTTAGCTTACTTACTCGGCAGTACTGTGTGGCTGGTTTGAATGCAGATAACAGCATGTATTCTAACATTATCTTCTATTAATAAAAGTAATTTAAAGTTACACCAGTATCCTGGAATCTTATTCATGATGGCAGCGGTAAAAAAGTACAACCAAATTTCAATTTCTGTAATAATGCAACAGACAGCAGGAATGTAAAAAAAAAAAAACCTAACGGAATCATTTCATCTTTTTAAACAGAAAATGGAAATATTTTTATTATCAAACATGTAAAGAATGAGGAGAAAGTACCATACATCCTCAGTGGTATGGATAAGAGAACGCTGACGTGTTTTTACATTGCTCAAAGAAAGCGATATTAAGGAAAGTCTCGATTGTATTGTTTTTATATTTTTCTTGTTTAATTCATTTACAGTATTTATTATATGTATTTTTTTTTTTTACATGCTTGTTTAGTTGTGGTATACAGTGAGTTTCTCCTTTTTTTTTTTTTTTTAAAACAATTGTTTCGCAAGTAAAATTTCTCGCTAAGAGTTACATTAAGAGCATAATGTATTGTATTTGTTAGATTAATTATATAGTAGTATGATTAATTTTATTCTATTTATATCTAAGCCTAACATTTATTTATCTGTTTTTACGAAGGTGGTCGTAATTTTCGGAATTAGAGGAAAGCATTTTTTGTAATGTTTTTTTGTTTATCTTTGACTAGTGGCTCATTATCGCCTTTTTTTTTCATCTATTATTTTATATTCAAAGATTCTTTGACAACATTTAGTATGAATTTTATTTCTTTACATTTTCTTATTTATTTGTAAAGTAACGTAATTTCAATTTTATTGAAAACGCGTTCCCAGTTATAACGTTATTTTGCTTCGTTTTTACTACTAGTAAATTTTTTGTTTACTCTGTTTTACTACTAGAAAAATTCTGTTTACTCTGACATTCAGTGTATGTTCTATGTATCTAAGTGGCAGTGGGTACAAGTAGTACCTTTTACCGCGAGGCATTTAAACACCAGGCTGGAATCTGGTGCAGGATAGCCTTTCTTAGATGAGGGTGAATGGAGTCTCTCTGAGCCTTGGTTGGCAATCCATTCAGTGATGGTGTCACGATAAAAACACCCTTGATAGCCCTAGCGAAGCATCAAGAATCCAGCTATTGACAAGATTATGAACTACACCAATCAAAGTATTGAAGATAACGACGTAAATGGGGCTGGAACTTCTTGTGAAGGCCCCACGTCCGGCAGGTGTCCCATTGTTCAGCAGGGTGGGCCTGGTTGTCATCATGCACTGCTTGAAACTTTGAGGGAACAGCTCTGAATCCTGCGGGGTGGACTGCCCCCGACAATAAAGGAACGAGATCAAAATTTGTATCATGTAGAAACCGTGCTTTTATCAGCACGTTCAACACTAGGACACTGAATCCACCGTCCCGTCTTAACGAACTTGTGAAAAATACAGAGGATCAGAATATCGATATCATTGCCATTCAAGAACATCGTATCTTCCATCCTGACACTGATATTGAGTATCACAGGATCGAAGACTATCATCTTGTTACAGCCTCATGTGTGAAGAACTCCGCCAACTCATCTATAGGGGGTGTAGGCATTCTGCTTTCGCCAAAAGCGATGGAGAATTTATCGAGCGTAGTGAAGATATCATCAAGAGTCGTTATTGCCGATTTCAAAGGTAATTCTAGAACAGTCATATCTTGCTATAGTCCCCACAACGATAGTGACGATGAAGAAATAAACCAGTTTTACAATATTCTACGTTCTTCTCTAGAGAATGTTCCAGCTCACAACTTTCTCTTAGTACTTGGGGACTAGAACGCTAAGCTTGGAACAGATGATGCCAAATTCACTTTCCATACAGAAACCAACCGTAATGGCGAGTATCTGGTTGACTTAATGGAGGAATTTAATCTGTATCCAGCTAACACTAAATTTATGAAGTGCAACAATCAACTATGGACCTTTGAGTATCCAAATGGCAGCAGAGCCCAACTAGACTTCATACTGGTTCGTAAGAAGTGGCAGAATAGCATTAAGGACTGCCGAGCATACTCATCTTTCTCTTCCGTGGGATCTGACCATTGAATCGTCTCTGCCACAGTTAAACTGAGTTTTAGAGTTTCGAAGAGACCAACTGTGGATCCCATGAAAACTATTGACTGGAAAGCGGTCTACCGTGACAAGAATCTATCATCTCAGTATGCAGTGAATGTGTTTAACAGATTCCAAGAACTCTTTCACTACGACCCAGACAACTCTCAGTTAGATTCAAGGAACATAGACCTGATCTATGGAAACTTGATTAAAGCCAACGAGGAGGTGGCTCTATCTACACTCCCCAAAAAAACAAAATCACGAAGAAGTCCAGTTAGTTCAGGCATCAAAATCTCAGAAGCTCGAGAAAATCTCAAGAAAACCTCATCAATGTACCACTGCCACCCTTCTCAGAGCAATAAGAAGTTAACAGCTGCAAAAAAATCCCTTTACCATGCTTATCTTGAAGCTGAAGAAGCTTATATAAATGGGAAAATAACTGATATTTCCCATCTTCATGTCAACCAACAACACTCTGCAGCTTGGAAAACTATAAATGAACTAGTGGGAAAGGGATCAAAACCTCCACCAACAATTAAAGGTAGCAGCCCTTGAGCAACGGCTTGGTAATTGGCTTTCTCATTTCAAAGACCTCCTTGGTAATCCCAAAAGTCTTTCTGATCACGTGTCCCTCCCAAAGTCCAAATTAGTAGTGCTTTGAACATATCAACAGGAGAGTTCACCATTGCAGAGTTGAAATGTGTTCTAATGAAGACAATGAACAAAGCTCTTGGTCCTGACAAGATTCCGGTCATCTTGTGGAAGGACCCTATTTTTCACCAATTACTTCTTGATCTGTGTAATTATCTGGCTACGATGCTACAAATCATCCCTATCCCAAAAAGGTTGATTTGACATTACCAACCAATTATTGCGGTATTTCGTTTGCTTCCTATAGCTGCGAAAATCTATAACAAACTTCTTCTAAATCGAATGAAGCTGAAGTTGAACCCATTCTCAAAAACCAAAATGATTTCCGCCAGGTCATTCCACTCTTGGACAAATCCTCACATTCGTAGAATAATTGAGGAAATCACATTCTGCAACAAAACTGCAGCTCTTATCTTTGTAGACTTCAACAAAGCTTTCGACTCAGTCAACTTCACGAGACTATGTTTGAAATTCTTAAACTCTATGGCATACCAGTAGAAATCATTGAAGCAATCAAAGTATTGTACACCAACACACAGGCCACTGTCCTGACCCCAGATGGAGAAACAGAACCTTTCTATATTCTGGCTGGCATTCTCCAAGGTGATACACTTGCACCTTTCTTTTTCATCATTGTAATAGACTACATCATGCATATATCAGTGGATACAATCAAAGAAAATGGTCTGATGTATCAGCCTAGAAGCTCACGTCATCCTGCACTTTACATCACCAATGCTGATTTTGCCGATGACATTGCACTGTTGTCTGACAACCTCATTAGTGCCCAAGCACTCCTTTCTTCTCTTGAATCAGCAGCTAACTGTGCAGGTCTACACCTAAATGAAACTAAAACTGAGTGTATGCCAATTAACATTCGCAACAATCATGAGATCAAAAACACTCTCAGATAACATCGTCAAATGTCCGAAGACTACAAGTATCTAGGATCACACATCGAGAACTCTGAGAAAGACTTCAACATTAGAAAAGGTATAGCATAGACTGCTTGTAACAAAATGGATAAGATCATTAAATCCAATCTTGCTCGTCAATTTAAAATCCAACTTTTCCCGTACTTATTGAGCCAATCTTACTCTATGGCTCTGAAACTTGGACTCTCTCAGCAAAACAACAGCATCGTTTAGATGGATGTTATACACGTCTTTTAAGAAGAGTGCTTAATCTCTCAAAAAAAAAACCACCCAACTCTAGAAATGATATATGGTGACTTGCCAAGAGTATCAACTTTAGTTTTAAGAGGCGTGTCCAGTTAAGCGGGCATTGTGCGTGCCACAGATGAACTTGTGTCATCATTTGTACCCTGAGGCACCCATCATCTGTCAATCGATCACACAAGTTAACCTTTCCAGATAGGATAAAACGTGACACATTGATCCCTAAGGAAGATCTTTTAGGTGCTATGACAGATAGGGAATACTGGAGAGGTGTAGTGAGTTCAATCTTGGCTGAGGCCGCAAGATGATGATGATGATGGACGATGAGGGCCTTCGGAGATACAACTCATGGACTAACTGAGGAGGAAAAGAAAAATCACGAGTATATTTGGTCAAGATTTGAAGAACAGATGAATCCAAGCCAAAATTTCAGGGTCGCAAGTACCAGAAACAAACCAATGAAACCCTTGATGAATTTGTAACTAGATGCCAACAACAAGCTCAGAAATGTGATTTCAGGGCTGATGAAATGAACAAAAGAATTCTGGAACAAATTACTGCATCTACACCTATCCAAGACTTTCAAAAAGAACTTTTGAACAAAGCTAAAGGGTACACAGTCGAGGACGCTTTGAAGTTAGGTCGCAGCTATGAAGCAATGGAAAAAGGCGTATAGGAACTTAAATCTATGAATATAAGTCCTGAAAACACCACGGTCAAGACCGACACCATCAAAACAGCCTGTCTGAACTGCAGAGGTAACCACCCTCGAAAACTGAAGAGCAAGTGTCCAGCCAGTGGATACTACACGTGTGGAAAACAGGGACATTGGAAGAATAAGTGTATCACTTCAAGGTATTCAAAGAAAAAAACCATCCTATAGACCAGCCCGACCCCAAACAACAAAATGGACTAAAACAAAACCAACCAGATTGACATCAGTAAGCCCAGGACAGAGTCCCAGGGAACCGAGAAGTGGGCATGTCCAAAAGTCTAGCTTAGAATTTGACACCATCTCATTCGAATCAATCATAGTTTCGTCCTTAGCCTTAGATGAAGAGGAACGGTACAGAGATGAAGCATACGCAGTCATGGACATCCAGATAAACCGAAAGGCCAAATGCAACCTGAAAATAAAGGTTGACACAGGTGCCCAGGGTAACACCCTACCAGTCAGAATATTTAGCCAGATGTTTCCAGACCGTTTAGATTCAAAGGGATTTCCGGACTTGAACAAGATCAAATCAGAGAGGCATACGAAGCTTATTGCTTATAATGAAATGCCCATAAAATGCTTTGGATCAGTCAGAATACCATGCAGATACAATTCCAACCATTGGCGACCAACCAGATTCTATGTTGTGGATGTATGTGGACCAGCTGTCATGGGACTTAGGTCAAGTCGAGATCTAGGAACTGTGACAATGCACTGTGCTATAACACAGGCGAATAAAGCACAGCAACCTAAACCAACAGTAGACCCAATAACAATCAACAGTGTTGATGATTTGACCAGGTTGTTCCCAGGACAATTTGACAGAATTGGCAACTTTCCGGGGACAGTGAAACTTCACCTAAAAGAAGACACGGTACCATACATCGACCCCCCACAAAAGTTTCCCATTAACAGACAATATAAACTCCAACAGGAGCTTGACAGGATGGAAAACAGTGGTGTAATTAAGAAAGTGACAGAACACACAGATTGGTGTTCAAGTCTGGCATTATCAACAAAAGCAGATGGCGGTTTGCAAGTATGTTTAGACCCGGCAAAACTAAATAAAGCACTCAAGTGATGCCCGCACAAAATTCCAACAGTTGAAGAACTAACGCACAAATTCAACGGTGCAAAATTCTTCTCAAAACTGGATGCCAAAGATGGTTATTGGAGTCTAAAACTGGATCCAGGAAGCTCAGTATTGACAACATTCAGAACGCCATTTGGGAGGTACTGCTTTGAGAGACTTCCATTTGGTCTGGCTATATCTCAAGACCTGTTCCAACAGAGAATGGACTCCATCCTAGAGCAGTGCGTTGGAGCCGATGACATCACAGATGATGTTGTGGTGTATGGACGAACTGAACAGGAACATGACCAAAACCTGATACAGTTAATGAGGGTTGCAGAAAGAAATGGTCTCATGTTCAATTCCGAAAAGTGCTTCATCAAACAGAAGCAAATCTCCTCCTTCGGCATGATATACAATGAATAGGGCATACATCCTGATCTGAGGAAAATTGTTGACATCCATGGAATGCCAACCCCAAGGAACAAGAAAGAGCTCCAGGAATTTCTTGGTCTAATCCAATACCTTTCCCCATTTATACCCACAAAGCAACACCACTCCAGCAACTGCTAAAACAGAATGTGCCATTTTTGTGCGATGAGAGCTACCAGAACAGCTTGGAAAGATTGAAAGCTCTGATCGATGATGATGCAACGCTACAGTATTATGATACTACTGCACCAGTTACCCTGCAAGTTGACGCCAGCCAGAAGGGTTTGGGAGCAGCACTCCTCCAAATAAATGACAAGGGAGAAGAGAGACCAGTAGCATATGCTTCCGAGTCATTGACAGACACGGAAACCAGATATGCAAACATTGAAAAGGAAATGCTAGCCGTATGTTTTGGAGTTGAGAGGTTCAAGACATACTTATATGGCAGAAGTTTCCATGTCATTACAGATCACAAGCCACTGATAATGATCTTTAAAAAGAATATCACTTATGCACCTCCAAGACTTCAGAGAATGATGCTTAAGCTTCAGGGATACAGCTTCACCATAGAATACAGACCTGGGAGGATACTCACCTTACTGGATTCCTTGAGCCATTTTTTCTAATCCCGAAAACAAAGAAGCCATCGACCTTGACCTGCGAGTAGGCCATGTCCAGTTCTCCACGCAGAAGATCTCCGATGTACGTAGTCTAACGAGAGCAGAACCAGTGCTCAACCAACTCATCAAGATGATCATTCAGGAATGACCGGACACCCTGAGAGAAGTACCCACAGATCTACATGAGTACTGGAGTTTCAGAGACAAATTATCAGTAGAGAACAGTGTACTGCTGAAAGGAGAACGTATCATCATCCCAAGACCCCTCCAGAAGAAAACCCTTGAACAATTACACATGGGGCATCTTGGGTGTGACAAAACAATCTTGCGAGCCAGACAGTATACTGGCACAAGCCCAACAGAGACATAACTGACATGTGCAAACAATGCAGCATATGTCAGGAGTTCCAAAAAAGTCAGCAGCACGAAAGTTTACTACAGCATGAGGTGCCAAGGTGCCAACCAAACCATGGGACTATCTAGAGAAAGATCTATTCTCATTGGATGCTGAAAGCTATCTGGTCATAGCCAATTACTACAGTAAATACATAGTGGTACGGAAGCTTCCAGAACATTGTCCGAGCTCAAAAATTGTGGCCGCAACTAAACAAATATTTGCGAATATGGCATACTGTCCACGGTGGTGTCTGACAACAGCCCTCACTACAACAGCCCTGAATACTGGAAATTCGCATCAGATTGGGGTTTCAGACACGTAACATCTTCACCACATTATACCAGATCCAACGGATTTGTTGAGCAACAAATTCAAACAATAAAAAACACATTTAGGAAAGCCAAAAGAGCCAATGAGGATGTTGAACTGGCTTTGCTGGCGCTCAGAACAACACCAATTGACCAGAAACTGCCTAGTCCTGCTGAACTACTCTTCAACAGAAGAGTAAAGGACACACTGCCTATGCACACAAGCAACAGGGCTCAAAGTCAAGATGACATCATCAGTCGGTTGAATGAAGGACAGGAATCATAGAAAGCTCAACATAACAGAACTGCTAGAGATCTACCTCCACTATACAAAGAACAGAAGATCCTCATCCAAGACCAGAGCACCAATAGGTGGAAGCCTGTCCAAGTACAAAATGTCAGCAAGGAACCCAGATCCTACTTGGTGAAACAGGACGATGGTGGTGTGGTTAGGCGCAACCGACACCAACTCTGTGAGAAATCAGCATCTTTTGATATTGGTGGCAATACTTATGATGGAAAAAAAATCATGCCTGTCAACCACCTGCGGGGACAGCAGACGACCCTTACATGACTAGATCTGGAAGGGAAGTGAGACCCCCTGACCGATACGGACATGAGTGACTCGATCAACTCTATTAACCCTATTAATTCACATGCTGATCAATGTTTTTTTTATTTCAACTAACCGTGAAACTGACATGATGTAACATTCTTGTGAAGGAAGGGATGTAATAGGTTCCAGCATAAATGTCTTTCATGAGGAACTACTATATAAGTAACACCAGTTCACCAGAAGAGTCCTTCTTAGCTTACTAACTTGGCAGTACTGTGTGGCTGGTTTGAATGCAGATAACAGCTTGTATTCTAACATTATCTTCTATTAATAAAAGTAATTTAAAGTTATGCCAGTATCCTGGAATCTTATTCACCCTACAGATGTCGGCGGTATTGTCCCGGATGGTCGCATGACGACAGAGTTGGGTACAGGGAGCCTGAGACAATCCGTCGGGGTCCTTATCAATGCAGATTTCCGGTGAGTAGGTCTTTTTCTTTTCTTTCAGACCTAATTGATGTCTGTCAAGATAGCCAGTTTGAATGCGAAGGGCTTGAGGGATTGGGGTAAGGTGGCCCACCTGCTCCGTGATCTCTTGTCTTTCGGTGTGGATGTCGCCGCAATCTAAGAGACCCACTTTGCAGCATCAATATGTGTGTGCTGGAGAACAACTTTGTCATTTATTCAGCATATGGGACCGATATGCCAGAGGAGTTTCTTTGATAGTAAAGCGGACTCTTAATGTGAAGGTGGACCTTGTGTATACCAATGCCGAGGTTTGTTCCGAGTCATTGCAGTTTATGCGCCCAATGAACAGGAGGAGTGAGTCTCGTTTTTTTGGCGGTTGGGACCTTTCCTGGTGGATTCAACGCACTTAGTTCTAATGGGGGACTCTAACTTGGGGTCCAAGATGGCATTCCAGAGCGGGAGAAGGGGCGATCGTAGCTTGGTTGATCTGATCCACGATTTTGGTCTCGTTGATAGATACTGGGTTGATCACCCCAGGGAGAAAATGTGGACGTTGGCTATTAGCTGGCCTTGTGACAAGGTGGTTAGCTACCTTGACAGAATGTTAGTTAGAGAAGCCGACATAGATTTGTTAGATTGTCCCACGTTCCACTGGGTAGGCTATACGGACCACAAACTTATTTGTGCCCACATGGCGTTAGATCATAGGCCTAGAATGGCTAGTTACTGGAAGTTCAATCTGTCTTTACTGGACAGGCGGGACTTCCAGGAGCAGCTAATTAGTTTAGTGCAGCAGGAACTAGTGGGGGCGGTTATTAGGAATAAGTGGTAGGACAGACTTAAATGTTTAATGTTGAATTAGATCCTTCACCACTGATTTCAGCAAACGGCTTACCCTAGATAGAGCTGATAAGGTGAAGATGCTTAAGGCTGGTCTTTTCTGGGCAGTGGCTGGGGGGATCCCCTAGAGATAGCCTTAGCTAGGGAGGCTGTGGATCGTTCGAATAGCGAGCACTACATGGGCCAGGTAATTAGACATAGGTTAAGCAAGATGTCTTCTGATGCCGTGAACATGGGCACAGACTTGCGAAAGGAAGAGATCCGTCGAGGTGGCGATCATAACATTTGTGAAGTCGAAACCCCAGAGTGGCATACTCTTCAGGCCACTGACGATATGTGCGAGGCATTTTGGCAGCATTTCGAGAGATGCTTTACCAAGGAGCCTGGTCTTCGTGAGGACAAGTTTCGCAGCTATTTGGCTGACTTTCCTCTGCTTTCGTCGACTGAAGCGGCTAGCTGTAAGGGAGAGATCACGGAGGGTGAGGTCTACATGGCATTGAAGAAGGTCGGCAGAGGCAAGTTGCCTGGTCTGGATGGTTTGCTCTATGAATTGTACTTGAGGCTGTCGCACATCTTTGTCCCAATTTTGACTGGTGTTCAACAACTGGTTCCGGCAGAGGTCCCTCCCCAACCAGTTCTCCAGAGGTGTGATCACGCTGTTGAAAAAGGGCAAGGGTGTTGGGGGGCACTTAGACGATTACAGGTCCATAACTCTGCTAAACACAAAGTTAAAGATTTTGACCAGGATCCTGCAGGAGTATTTGCAGTCAGTTGCTGAGTCTCTGTTGGGTCTGGACACTCATTCAGCTCTCGATAATCTAATACTGGCCACACTTTGTTTTTGTTTTTCTGCACCACCGCCATAAACGGAATTAAACCTTTTGGAGGACCGAGTTCCTTTTCAGGATAAGGCTGCAACCAACCGTTATCAAGCCAGGTCTGCAGCTCACAGTCATATTCCTCCTTGACTCCTGTTGGTATTGGATACTCGGGCATCCGATTTCGCAAACTCTCTGGTGATTGACCATCAAACCACTTCCATGATGCGACCCATATCTTCCTGTTTGGGTTGAATTCGGTGCAGAAATCAGGTTCTTCTATTTTAATAGCAGTGTAACAAACTATCCCACGCTTGGGAAACCGTACATCACCACAGTGTGTTATTTGGAGTGCGCCCAACTTTTTAATGGCGTCGAATCCAAGCAACAAGTCAAAACCCAGCAGCTCTCCATCCACTACCAAGACATCGATTTTGAGGGGGTTTGCGTTGTCCACGTCAAGCTTAATACTTCCAACTCCGCAACATTTCAGTGTATTTCCATTTATGGTGAGTACGTTCACCTCCGTCACCTGCCAGGATTAACAGGCTGACTTACTCACGAGTGTCTATGAGCAGCCAGTGTCCACCAGTGCCACTCTCTTAATTCCGTTCATGTAAATACCCAAGACGGGTAACGCTTCATTCATAACTCACTTATGGAAGAGACCGGCGCTGACGTCTTGTCCCCTTCTTTTCTCTGGACACAATGAAGCAATGTGGCCTACTTCTTGACACCGGAAGCAACATATTGTTGTGCGTGACCCGTGAGGCAGATGGCCATCTTTTCTTTGAACCGGGCAGTCCCTGGAAAGGTGATTCCACCCAGAGCATCGATAGCATCACATACTCTCCCAATGTTTAACATTTGGATGTTTATCAGCTCTGCCTGGTGAAATGGTAGCCGCAACCATTTCCTCAGTTGCAATTTGATCTTTCATTATGGCCGGAGCTCGGTCTTAACAGTTGGTTTGTATTCATGACTTCCATTATGGAAGACGCGCACTGGTAACCCTGCTATGAACCCACATGCTAATCCTTGCTCCAATATCCCGCCCAATAGACCAGCTAGCTTCTTCAAGTTGGCTAGAAACACGTTGACGGACTCGTCCAGGTGCAGTCGGTGTTCCGCGAATTGTCCGTAAGCCAAGAAACAATCCGGTGCAAAGGCAATCTTCAGGGCTCGTTTTCTCTGCTCGACATCTGATTTTTGTTCCGAGTTTGACTGCTGGTAAATAGCAAATGCTCCGCCTGTCAACCTCAAAGGAAGAACACGTTCAACCTTTTTAATTCCACACAGGTCACAAACAAGTTCAGCCTTCTCAATCCATTCAGTAACTGCTTGTCCAGTCACTGAACCATCAAACTGGTATCAACTTGACGTCAAATGTCTCGTTCGTCATAGTGCCGAAATAGCTTGTAAGCAATCTCAGATTGTGAAGGAAATGTTTGTCGCAGATTATTTCTACATCGCCGAGAATAAATCACTAAGTTCAGACTCGAACATCGGGGACAGAAAGAAAATGCCGAAAACTCAATTTGCAAGTACTATTTCACAAATCACAATCCACGCAACCAGTCAGAAAAATAACTCCCTCGGCAGCCAAAATCGACGACTTTTTTCCTGCCGATTCGAGAACACCAACTGCTTTTAGCTGCCGAACGTTTTTTTTTTCCATTCGTCGACAGCTGGGAAAGGATGTTCAGTAATTTGCATAACAACATACTTTTATAGCGACTCCTGCGATGGACTTGTTTTTTAATTCAAATATTCCATTTTCAGCATATCATGCAGAATACGTGCCCTTTTGTTTGGTAAGTAATTTTCTTTCTCACCACATTTTCCGTCGTAGAATACATGCAACACACTGTCGCTTGGTTTGACGAGGTAAGTCACCATTTTCTTCGCTATAGACGTGCCCTACTAACAGCAGTTATGTTTAGTCTATTTTGTGTTTATATTTAGTTTGTTTTGGGGTTCATTCGCTCCCCTCTCATTTTTCATCATAGAATTGTAAGTATTTATTATCATTAAATTTTTAGGGCATGGGGCGCGTTTTGTAGGTCCCCCTTGTGAGTATGCGGTATTATGGTGTATGGAGGATTGGGTGGTGACAGACAAGTTTTTATGGTGAATGTGGAAATTGTAATGAGTGAATGGGTCGTGAATCGGATTAGCTAGGTATAAGATAGTGACAACCAGCCTTAACCCCCCCTCTTTTCGGCCATGTGCCAAAATTGTGTATAAAAATGCAATAAATATCGTCAGGAACTGAGTCTTTGAGAGATGCCAACAAACTCCACATGCGCCAGCACACTGACTCAACAACCACCACTCTCTCTCAGCAACTCAATTCAAAAAGTCTTGCTGTGCGAATTGACCCAACTTACAATTTACTAGAAAAAGTGACATTATCACTACCGAAGTAGTAATTGTATATTTAATCAACTTACATAACTCCTTATAACTTTAAACAATATTTACAATCGTCATACACATACACACTATTATTTGAACTCACACAAGTGACATTTCACCTTGAAGAAATCAAACTGTTTTAATTTCATAGACAAACCTTAACTACAAGCTTTCATACACCAAATCACTGCATGGTCACTCCTTACAATTTTATCTCACTTATCACATTGAACAAGCAATCTAAAATTCACTTTGTGTATATCAAACGTAAATGCATGTTATTTGTTGAAATCTATAACTATGTTGTTTCTCCTTGATTTCTTCCAATTGAATTGCCTTCAAATGTTTGTTTATTTTATTTGTTTTGGATAAATGTTTAACAAACACGCACATTTTTAAGCCTTCACACAATCTCACCTTCTGACACATCCAATTAGCTCAAATTCCGCAACAATTGTAAGAGAAAGAGATTGAACAAAAATATGTTAACATATTTATTTGACTAGTTTTAGGAAATAAATGTGGTAAATTAAAAACAAAATAGCGTGAAAAAATAAAAAAATAGTTGCAAGTTTCGTCTTGTTAAATTTTATGAAGTTGGACTTTTTGTAAGAGTTTCCTAGTAAGCCAGTACAGTACACTAATCATGAAAAGTTATTGTAAACAAGAAAAATGAATGAAGAGTTTTTTTATAAATAATTTTTTTTTATGAAGGGAATGTACCTAAATTAGATATTAATTAAAAATGAAAATAGTTCTTAATTTCACTTTTAAAATTTGTATATTTCCAGATATGCAGGTCTCTGGTGTAAAATTAAAAATAAAATTGTTTTCTACAAATAAACTGATGTTTCTATCTAGCGAATACACCTAAAATTGAATATTAAAAAAAATAGAGTAAGTTTTAATTTCAGGTTTAAAATGTGTATATTTTCAAAACTGCAAGTTATTTTTCTTAAACCCAAAGTAAAAATTCTTTTTTAGCCACTATAGTTAAGTGGGTGTTCTGCCTATAAAATTCTTCTAAACAAGGAAAATTAATTCATTTTATTTTTAATTTTTACAAATATCTTTATGGTTTTATCTAGTGAATACACTTAGGTAAGATTAGATTAAAATAGTTTTTAATTTCAGTTTTAAAATGTGTATCTAAAAAGAACAGGTGATACTCGCAGATTTGGAAGTTTACACATTCTAAAAAAGAAATTAAATGCTTTTAATTATTTTTGTGTATTCACTAGATAAACATAAATTTATTTATGTGAAAAAATAACTCATGGATTTTCCTCATTTAGAAGAAATTTATTTGTAAAAATCCAATAACAGTTGAGTGGTTGACTGACATACCAGAAAAGAATTGCCATATTTTAAAAAACATGAGGGGTTTCATTCTTTTGGCTTTTTAAAAGCCATATCATAAACTAATTTCTGGAGACTGGAGAGTTATGCCATTTTCTCTCTCGAATGTGTTGTCCAAAGACACAAAAATATAGATTGTTTATGCGACGATTTCTTTTGTTATAGTTGACAATTTATTTGAAAGTTTAATAAATAAACTTTAATTGAAAACAAGTGTTTGTCGATGTCAGACACTTTTTTTTTTTGCTTACTTTATAATTTTTGCAGGAATTCATTTCCACGGGTCAGAGAAGAAATGAACATCTTCCTCGTAGTTTAATGTGTCTTGTTGAGTGTACAATTTCAAGAAAGATTGATCACTTTGATTTTGCAAATCAAAGTAAGTGTAAAATTTAGTCACATTATTAATCATATTTTGTATTTTCGGCTGTTCAAAGCAAAATGCTCACTGTAAAAAAAATAATTCAATGAATTACATACAAATTGCATATTTAGAAAGATTATTTTCTTTCCAGCCATATGAATATTTTTAAGATTGCACGAGAAATACATGATAAATTGCGAGTTGAATGGACTAATTTATCAATCTCAAACGAAATCAGATATTGACTGGAAATGCTATCATTACACAAGAAAATGAATGGTTTCCTTAAAAAGCAAAAATAAATTAAAAACCAAATCGAAAACTGCGGTATTAAAAAAAAAAAAAAAAAAAAATGAAAACTGATACCAAAACATAAATTGCCAAACCACCCAACTCCATGTAAATATTACAGAGTTAATGATTAAGTAAAAAAAAAAAAAAATCAGCCAAAAATTCTTTGGAAGAGTGTGGACAGTATGTATACCCAAGATGAACAATGTGTCAAAAAATTATGTACTGGAAAAATGATAAAATATTATCATCTTTCAGACTTAGGCATTTAATATTTCATGAATAAACTGGCTACTGATCTCAGATCAATTTTCTTTTAACTCGTCTGACCAATTGTGCTACTTTTGAAAATACAGCACTGTTAAATTTTGAATTTTACTACATGTTTTTGGAGCTGCTTTTAAATTAATTAGCTTGGTTGACTTGTAATAAAAAATCAATTAAAACTTTTAGTAGTGTTAGTCTTTGAAATGTAGCCAAATTTAGCAACCCTGAACATAAGCTAATACTTATACATTAACAAAACAGTAACACAGAACAGGTAAATCTTGTAGATGATTTTGATTTATTAACACTATGATGCCATATTTTGTCCAATTCTAAGAGACATCACTAACTAGTTACTTTTGAAGTCTTCTTTGAACAGTCAGATGTCAGTTATTAATGCATCCAAGATTTCCAATTCCAACATCACTCCTTCATAGTCAGCCTATGAACTTTTCAGCCTACCCTCATAGAATAACAATTGTTTTTCAGTTAAATATAAGATATCTTTAGAAAATTTCTGCAGAAAACATGTTACTGAGAACCATGCTAATCATTAGCAATAATCCATTAAATACTATTTTCCCCATTCCATGTTTTTTTTTCCAGTTGCATACAATTACTAAAGTTTAGTGTATATTCTAAGTTAAAAATATAAAATAAAGTTATTTCATGATGAATCAGTATCTAGAATCCATTAAAAAGCAAAACAAATAGCAGGTTGAGAAATAGTGAGCAATAGTAAGTTTCATTAGAAAATTATTGTGAATTATCAATGACAGAATGGCTAGAAGAATAGAAAATAAAAGAAAAAGAACTTACCAAGTATCCATAATACTGGGCATCATAACCACCAACAACATGACTAAAGGCAGAAGAAAAATTTGTGCCAGGTGTGTTTGGGATTTCCATCAATTCCAGGCTAAGTTTTTCAAGAATTTTTTCGGTATCAGCCTAAAGAAAAAAATATGATCATTTTACAATAAAGATGCTAAGTCCACTTTCAGTCATTATATGCTCAGCAATAAGCATTGATAAAGTTTTGTCAGTATTTCTAAATTTCTTGAAAGCCCTTTATGTATGTTCCAGTCTTTTTAGATACATCTAGACTTGTTTAATCATCCATGTGTGCATGTTTATATTAACTAAAAACCTTGTAACAAGCTGCAGTGTTAAAACGGTCAAAAGATTTATTTGCTGGAATATAGATAAAATTAAATCTAATTATTTTCAGTGTTATCAATATAAAATCTGGCTCCAAAAATTTATTTCATGTACTATTTGATGCATCAACCATGAAATATTCTACCTTGGTTCCAAAGTCTAATCAACCCAACTGAGAATTATAATTTGTTTAACATTTTGCAACATGGAATATGAAAAGTGGTTTGGAGTTAAATGCATTCTTACTAAACCTTCTCACATCTTTTGTTGTGTATAAAATAATATGGAAAATAAACACCTGCTTGCTTAAATTTTTAAAATATATCTAACAAGTAAAAATAAGAATTTAGAAAATTTAAAATGACAATGTAATTTTAGAATGATTAAAATTGATAATCAAGTTGAAAAACATACAATGATGTAAATAGTTGAATGGACTGTTAGAGTCAACAAAACGTACTTGCTAATATAACAAGGACTCCTATTTCAGCTACCTTTTTTGTTACAATATTTAATAGTAAAAAATATTTTTAAGCTTAAAGTAATAGAAGGGAATTATATAATCACTATTAATGGTTGCTATAGCCATCATTAACATTTTATATTTTTTAGCAATATCTTACAAGCACAGTATTAGTATTTTTACCAGTACCATCATGATTTCAGATAATTAAAATAAAAACACCAACATACATTTGTCTGTTAGCCCTTATACAACCCCAAATATTAATAAGCAGAAAGTGATTTTGTCTTAGCTATAAGAGAAGTTTCTGATCTTCAAGAATGCCATCTTAAAAGTATGATGAGAGAGAGAATGTGTGTGTGTGTGTGTGTGTGTGAAAGAGAGAGAGAGAGAGAGAGAGATTTGTATTGTACATTCAGTGTGCATGTGTTATACAAATTACAAATTTTTTTTGATTCTTTGGAAAACAGAAGTCTATGTTCCTTGACCTCACCTTGTTTTGGCTATTTTCTGTTTAGTATCCTTTCTTATTTTTTAATAGAGTTTTGCTAGTGATTTCTATCTAGAAAGCTACACCTAGTTTAATTGACAAAATGAGAACAATCTGTTAATTCTTTCTTTGGTTGATAGATTTATTATTTACATTATTCAAACTATTGTCCTCATCTTTGTCGACATATTTATTACAACGTTTCAGCCGTTGTACACTCTGGCCTTCTTCAGGTGGTTGAAATGTTGAGCTTAACCCTTTATTTTGCTCACTGGGGTAGACTGTTCTAGTTCCACGTTTAATGGATGTCAGTTATCAGTTATCTCCTGTTAATTTCCCTCTGAAAGTTCTCCACTGCCTTAACTGGGTATTGAACTCACACTCTTTGGGTCCTGTCACTGGATCTAACCAATGCCTTTATCCACTGTGCCATATGTCCTCAAGGACATAGGACAGGAGATAACTGATATCCGAATAATGTAAATAATGTACATAATACAGAAATGTAGACAAATATTGATAGATTTAATATGATTATATGGATATACTAGCTATACTTCAACCGGGTCTTTCATTAATGGGAATTTTTACTGTTCAATTGGAGCAATTTACGTTTAAAGTCAGCCCACCTAAAAATCAATATTAGTAACAACAATTGGATGCAACTGAGGCACATCCCCAAATTGGGTGGGGCTGGGTTTGGTAACAATTTGAAGGGCTGAACAGGGCTGTTTTTGTATTTTCAATCTTGTTTCAGCCTCATGCACAGTAGCAGTTGAAGAGGCATTTCTTCTCAGCCATTGATCATCATTTTCAGCCTCGCATGTAGAAGTGTTCAGGTATGCTCTTCTGGAAAGCCAATGACTACATTGATCTTCGGACTGTGATTGAAGCATTCCAAGAGGCATTTTAAGACAGGCAAACTGAACATTCTAAAGTCAATTTGTTATCTCTTATTTGCATGGCAGACCTGGCAGCAGTGGTTTTGTGACCTAGGCATGTTCTTTTCTTTGGTGGCATGTCTTAGACAAATATGAATTGTCAAATGGAATGCATAGGCAAATACCAGAAGAGAATGCTGCAAAGCTACAGGGATCACTAAGCTTGAATAATTTTAAGAAAGGTTCAAAAAATGTTGAGTAATAAAAAAGCAAGCTTACTTATTACTATAGTGAATGCAATGTAAAAACTGCAGGGCAATAAAAAAATTTAAATTGGGAATGGCTATAAATGACAATGAAAGCAACACCTTATAACTGTAGTAGTAGGCGTTATGCAATCAAAAAGGTAACCTCACTTGAGAAAGATTGATGCTTGGCCAAGAGAAGGGAATATGTAATTTGGGCTCAAGACCAGCACTGAAGAATTATCTATCAAACAAAAAAATTCCATCAAAATCGGATGAAAACTGGAAATGCATAAACAACAATCTGATCACACACACACATTTTGAGAATTATAGATATAGATAATATCATTGTAACAATTTCAAGTATTTATTTTTATTAAAGTTTTTATGAAAAATATATATCCAAGAACAGATAGTAAATAGTAAAATGTTTCTGAGATTTATAATGGACACGAAGTAGTGGAGAGCCATTGTCACCAACATTTTGGACTCAAAAGTGGCACTGAAGAATTATCTATCAAACAAAAAAAAAATTCATCGAAATTGGAAAAAAACTGGAAATGCGTAAACAACATCCGATCACACACATTTTGAGAATTATAGATATAGATCAAGGGAGAAAGACACACAAATACATGCACCATAAGTCTGTGCAAAAAACTTAATATGTTTAGAGGTACAAAACTTTATCACTACCATAAACAGACAAAAATTAATTTTATTATTACCACTCATAATAATAATAAAAAGTAAAAATGAAAAATGGGCTAGCTAACCGGTTTCGAACCTCACTCAACAGAGCTAAATCGAGGTTAATAAATTATTTAAAAAGAAAAATGGACAAAGTGTATTGGGTGGGGGGAAATACATGGTAATTAGTTGGAGGCCTAATACAAAGTCCTTCTGTTTACATAGAGAAGGCTTCAATGATAGAATACAGATGGCCTCCAACACTTTTAGGTGGTAATTAGAGTGGGACTTACTAAGGATGGTAAATGAGTCCACACTAAAACTAACAGCACAATTATGGCTATTTATTAGGTGTTCTGCGATAGAAGACCCATATGTATTGGTCAAAATGTATGAGGGAGTGTACTTAAGGTTTCGGATTTTCGCTGGACCATGTTGCTTTATTCTAGCATCCAGCATTTGAGCCATTCTCCCTATGTAGTGCAAACCACAACTACATTTAAAAGAATAAATTAACAGACTATTATGATGTGGAGGGAGAACATCCTTACGCATAAATGGAAGGACAGGCTTGGTAGAAAAAACAACACGAGTGTTAGTGGCAAAGTAACAATGTCAAACTGTGGTAGAAACCTGCTTAGCAAACCTATTACTGATACTACCTAGCCAAGGAAGGTGTAGGTACACAGGACATCTTTTTACTATAGCAGGTTTGACTTTGTTGAATTCAGCAATTTTATTCTTAATAATTGCTTGAACAATGCCTAATGGGTAGGCATTGTTGCAGAGAGTAGAAGTAATAAACCTAAGTTCATCATCCAACTTGATTTCAGAACAGATCATAAGAGCCCTATGGGTAAGGATCTTAATTAAATTAATTTTGCGCTTCATAGGACAAAAAGAATCCCAACGTGTATACAAACCTGTAAACATCGGTTTACAGTAAACAGAAGTAATAAAACCCAACGCAGATCTGCTGACCAGCACATCAAGAAAGGGAAGAGACAAATTAACCTCCTTTTCCTGTGTAAATTTTAAAGCTGGATGCATATTGTTAAGGGACGCAAGAAATTGGTCCGCTTTAATCTTGCTATCAAAGAGACAAAAAGAGTCATCGATGTAATGGAAATAAACGTCAGGTTTATCAGATTTTAATAATACACTCTCTTCTTGGAACCCAACAAAGATATTTGCTAAAATGGGCCCCAAAGGGGAACCCATCAAAACACCATCAATCTACCCGTACATGATGCCATTGAAACTGAACTCAACTGACATCATGGCAAATTTCATCAGTTCAATAAACACGTCCTCCTTTATATCTTAAACATATTACCTATAAAAATGACACGATTATGTATAGATGAGCACTTCAGTCTTCACATCAATATATCTGTGCACTCTGCTTAAATCAAAGTATTAATCCCCAGACTTTAGCCAAGGATCAGTGTAGTAGCTGTGCTGTCTGACTAATTTGGTGTTTGTAAGTTAATTTTACTGTGCCACCAAAGTAGCAAAATGGATATATTCAAATCAGGGCATGATTCAATTGCTCATTTTATATCTGTTTGCTTTAGCATGACAGAAATTATAATCAGAAAAAAAAGCCCCAAAGCAAAAGAGAAAAAGTAACTGTTTATTATATGTTTGTGATATAACCCCTAACAATATTGGAAGTGCGACATAGGATGGAAGTTCATGGCACTTTCCAACAAAACTACGAATGATAAAACTAGCAGCTTCCATACAGGAAACATTTAGCATTCATTAACAGAACAGTATTATTATGAGTTGAAATTTATAAATCTTTTTATTAAAAATAATTTTCCAGGAATTTAAATATCTCAATTCCACTAAATATTACAGCACTTTCTAGTACAGATGGAAGTTTCCTTCCAATCTTTTTGTCTCGCAACCCAAAATTCTGTCAGGGATCAATGAATAATGTATCAAGAAGAGAGCGTGTGGAATGACTGTTCTTATAAAGTCCCTCTCACAAAAAAAGATGAGAAGCAGACAGCTAACATGGAAACCGGAACAACGCTTTCCTGCACACCATAAACATCAGTATTATCGCTCTTTCTCTGGAACACAGTTATAATCTTCACCAATCTCAAACAAAAAGTCAGCTCTTTTTATCCTTCCTGGGTCCCTGGCAAGAAACCAAGATCTCTTGCTTGTGTTAGCTTTGTTCTCGCTGATAACGTATGCGCTGTGTCACTTCAATATTGATTTTCTGGAGTTTGCCTTGCAGGTCTATGATGTCTACAAGCATATGTACAGACAATTTGCCTTTTCTTGCTTCAGTGCGGTATATCGCTATCACATTCACTAATTTTTCCACATACTCCCGAGAAACAAGAAAAAAAAAAAAATTATGGAAAAAGGGAAATTACAGGTGCATTTCAATTCTACCCACCTCCCCGAAGGACACAGAACAATCTGAACTAGACTCCATCACCAGTAAGCATGACCATAACAAACAAACAGGTGCCAGGTCATCATCATGGGCTACCTGGAGGCAACAGTAGTTCAGTGTACTCTCATTCTGTCTTCTAGTTTTAGTTCTGCTGTTGGGTACAATTCATGTCCCACCCAGGACTGCCACTTTTATGCTGGAAAAAAACTAGGCCTATCCCATCATGGAGTGCATTCAGGACAATACCACTTTTGCCTGTTCATTGCCACACATATGAAATGAAACCACTCATCACAGATGTCACAACCAATCATGCCCATATCTCCTTGAGAGGCATTGCTGACAGGATAGAGCCAAACCATATCCTCACCTCTGGAAGGGGTGTCCGAGTAGGCATCATTCACAGGAGTCTCAGAAGAGAGGGAGGAGTGAATCAATTCTCAATTCACCTTCAACATCTGGAGACAGGGAGAGTCCCAAGAAGCACAAATGTCATAAGGAGTGGACATGCACAGGGCCATCCCCCTTGCTTGATGGTGAGCAGATCTGATGACGCCATTATCCCCTCCCCCCTGAACAGCTCCAAAACAGTTCCCAGGATGCAAAAGGGTCTAGGTTTAATGGAGCTTTTGACAAGAACTGTCATTAATTTTTAGCTGGTTTCTGAACGGCACTTGGGAGCATCCCTGAAGCTCAACAGGTACTCATTGTACTAAGTGCATTGGAACATATCCAGAAAATTCTTACACATCTCCACGGATTTAATCAACCTTCTCTTACTAAGAGGAATAGCAGAAGAAAGATCACCTCCTCCTATGCATAGCAACAATCCAGGGTTTTTATTTGGTCTGATGAAATTGTTAGGTGTTATTGCTTTCAATTCCTTACTTGCAGACTCACGGTAAGTCAGAAGACTGTTGTTCACTGACCTCTGAATATCCGATACGATCATTAGGAGAGAGAAATAATTTACCTTGCCTTTGCCGATAACCTTGTATAGGTAAGCCCTTAAGGTCCAAGTACCAAACAAGGTCAAGCCAATTATACACTTAATCGATACCAGGCTGGAACTGTGGACAAACCTCCTGGCAAGGGAGTAGTTGGCCCTCTGGAAATTGTCCAGTAAGCAATCCAAATGGGATACTCGAACCAACAGATCCAATGCTTCATCCACCAGAACTGGGAAGGGCCACACATGACCAGTGCCTAAATCAGTTTCCAGATTCACCTCCTTAAACCACCTCTCACACTCTCCCAGAAGTGTTGACAGCCTCAGGTCACAATCAAGACTGAATGACTCCAAGCAGCCCAAGGAGAGCAACACCTCCCTGGACAAATACATACGACTACTCCCTGTATCCAGTAAACAGTTGACAGAAACACTTCTGCCATTTCTACCAAAGGTCATGCATATGAAACAGGTGACAAATTACATGAGACTCCCCCCACCACCTCTCTAGGAAACTTAATGAAAAGTAATTTCGCCATGAGGCAAGCTCTGTCTGAAAGATCGTCATTGAAGTCACAAGCAAAGGAGCTTCCCAGCTCACCAAGAAGTGACTCATCTAGATAAAAAAATTCCTCGGGTCAGAATAGGACCTCTCACATTTGGGATGATAGTCATTTATGTCCTGGAACACTTGGTCAATGATTTCATGCACATTCAAGTATTCAATTTTGAGAATTTTGAGAGTAATTTGGTAATTCCTGTTGACAATGTTCAAATGGCTGATCAACAGCAAGTGTCTGTCAGAGAGGGAACACTTTAAGAAATTCAGCTTCTCTGCATCATTAACCATGCCGACCACACATTTTACAAAGCAAGACAAGAAATTTCAGAAGCTCATGCAGTCTCTGTCCATATCTAGACCATTGAAGGTGGGTCACACTATCTGCCCTTGCAGAGGTTTAACAGCAAAGGAGAACACACCTCTGCCAGATAAAAAAACAGGAGAACCTGAAGAAGGAGTCTGATCCAGGAATGTGTCGAAATTTAGCTTAGTAACAGCCAAACTCGGTGCAAAAAAGGTTGGGAAACTTTGTCATTACGTCCAATGACGGGAATCCCGTGTAACACAGTTAACAGAGACCTGAAACCATAACACGCGAGATAAAGAAGGAGGAAAAACCACTTGAAATAGCTATAAATTTTATTGAGGGAAAAGAAAAAAAAATAAAATGAGGGGGGAATAAAAAAATAGTTCAGAGAGAGTGAAAGAGGTAGAGAGATAGCAGAAAGAGGGGAAAAATTAGACTTACTGTTCAAAAAAAAAAAAAAACTTTAGTATTTTTTTAGTAGCTGGGCAGAAAGGTTTTATAGATATTTTGAGTTGCTCTCCTTGGAAGATAAGCAAGATTCCTGTTAAGAATAAATGCAGACTTGTTTTTTCAAACTTTCTCTGCGACACAAATTCAACTTCTTAGAAGATCTTTTTTTTTCATATACTTTTTTCACATCAGGATTTCGTCCTCCAATAGGACAAAATAACTCCTCGAAGGAAGGTAGTTTTTTCAGCTGCTTGACTGACTTGTTTCTCTCTTCGACCTGATTGTCGAAAGAAAACTTCCTTGCGAATGTTCTATTGTAAAATTCTCTTTACAATAATTACTTTAACCGATTTTTTGATAAGTCTTTAATGACTTGTCCTTGGTTGCTGAACAATAATCCACTTTATTACTGGAACAGAATCTTCAAGCAAGTTTTCTTTTCGTCGCAAGACAAGATGACTTATCGTCTTCACACTGCAGCGCCCTTTTCCTTGTCAGAGCAACAACAGGTTATCTTCCAGCAAGTTTCTTTTCGTCGCAAGACAAGACGACTTCGTCTCCACACTGCGAACACACTTTTTCTGCTACTACTGACTAGATTCCTCTAATCTAGTTGAAAACAAGCGGGGAAAATCACGTACGACCAATCATTAAACACGATTTCGCCACGTGACACAGCAGCAGCAGTTCTTACACTGCACACAGGGGGAAAAGGAGAGGAGGAAGGAAAGTAAGAGAGATAGAAAGATACAGAAATTAAATTTCTGACACTCTCCCGAATAAAAAAGAAAAAAGAAAAAAACGTAACAACAACTAATACCAAAGATAGTCAGGATTCCTATCCTTAACTGATTTCAGAGTTCTAACCGGTCTAGACCGAGATTCACTAGTTGTCTCAACAATATCTTCATTCTCTGTTTCACAAATTAAATCACTACCATGTTTCTTCGGTTTTATTTGAAACGAATGGGATATAGACAATTCAATCGGAAATAAATGCTTTATTGAATGCTCTTGAAATGTGACACAGCAGCAGCAGTTCTTACACTGCACACAGGGGGAAAAGGAGAGGAGGAAGGAAAGTAAGAGAGATAGAAATATAGATACAGAAATTAAATTTCTGACAAATGCACCAAAGTCAAATGGAGTTAAGACTGTATAAAGCTCCTTCAGTTTCCTATGAATTGCCAACTGGTGAGCCAGCCAATCCATTTCTATCTTCTCCCACTTGCTCTCAGATGAGGAAAAGAGTTCTAATTTGCTCATGCAGATCTTGATCTCTGTCACATATGCCACCATTTGGCCCTGAAATACGGAGAATATATAAGTGGTAACATCCTATCCATGAGACAGTTTCAGTCTTCCATTGATCTTCATTTTCAAAACAGAGATTCACTTGAGCAGGTCATCTTGGCTGTCTGCCATATTGCCACAGAGCATAAACAACAGTAACAAGTATAAAAAAAAAGGAGATAAACACTGGCATGAGTGCTTGTGTTTCACAAGATCTTGAAAATTCCTTTTGACTCTAAGGATAGATCAGAAGGTGGTTCAGTACAGTGAGTGATGCAAAACACTGCCTAGTCTTGCGACCCAAAATTCTGTCAGGGATCATTTAATAACGTGAGGAGAGTATGGAACGACTCTGTTCTCAAAGTCCTTCTCATGAAAAAAAGAGAAGGGAGGGAAGGCAGGCCTTAACTAACAAGGTGGCATGCCACCCCTTCCAGTAAGAAGATTACAAAAACAGTGCTGATGTATGCGATAGGCAACAATAAACTACAGAACTCAAAATTGAGTATTGCATTAATATTTAAGCTTGCCTTTTAAAAATTCAACAATAATTCTGCCATTTTAATTTAAAGACAACTTGATGTATGTAAGCTCTTACTTTCTGTACAAACAATTATTTTTATTTCATGGGTGAATTTCGCTGGATTATGTAATTATTTTCAATTATTCCTAAACTTATTTCCAAGTTATAAAAATTGTTATTGTACAAAAAAAAAAAAAAAAAAAAAAAAAAAAAAAAAAAAATCACATTAAAAAACATCTCCAAAAACAATCACAGTAATGAAAACTCGGAAATTCAAAATTTCAAGATTGCAGGTCCGGATCCAGCACAGAATGCTTTTAATTTACTCACAGAGTCAGCCTGTTTACAAAATGGTATGATATGTTGGGCCATGGCCTTTAGGAGTAAGTTGAAAAAGTGTGACACACTGACATTCACATTTATTTATATAGAAGATGAGATTTTTAAAAGTTAGAAAGTTGTGTCCCTTTTAACTGAAAGAGGGTGACACACACATACATTTTTGAATTTATTTATAGAAGGAAACATTCTCACCTCAGGCTGTGTGTGAATTATCTGGTCAAATTGACCAATTAAAATTTGCCTTAAATTGAAGATGCCTGCATTTGCTTTTCTAGATTTTTTCAGGTTCTGTATCAGCTCATCTGGTATTGGTTCACCAGTTTCATAATGTTTTGACATACGATGGAGAGGTTCTTCTTCCCAAACCCAGTTTTCCAGCATCTGTGATGGGGCTTCAACAAAATCCCTTTCAACATTAGCACCACTGAAAGCAAATAAAATTTTTTAATATAGCTTTAAATATAATTTCATAAAAATTAAAAATTGCTTCCATAAATGATTTGTTCATACCTTTCTTATTTCTCAGCTTTGTACTGGTTAAGGAAGATGAATTGTTTTCTTATAGAGTTTTTGACTGTTGAAAATTTATACAGACCAATATTGGAAAACCGTGAACTGTTGGACAGATTTTCAGTTTTAAAACTCAGAAAAATGTTATTAGAGAGATCAATAATTAGTTTGGCCAATAAGTTTTTTTTTCATCATTAGGTAACTGTAAGAGCATTTAGTTTTAACTTTATTCAAGGTTGCTTTTAATTGTATTGTGAAAGTTATCAGCATAAATTTTTATTTTTGATTATGGATTCTAACATTTTTGGGAGATTATGCTTTTTTTTAAAAAAAAAACAAAAAAAAAACAAAACAAAACATGACACTAATGCAAAAAAGATTGTGCAGTTTAGGCAGAAGGTACTGTAAGTGATCAATGTATTGAAAGTGGTTTATGAAGTTTTGTGCTGGAATGCTTTTTGCTAAATGTTAGTCGGGTAAACTAGTTGAGGTTTATAGTGATTAAATCAAGACACAATTTGAGGATAATAAATGTCACATGATGTAGGGATAGCCAATGTAACCAAAATTTGTTAAGTTAGCAAATACCTACATGATGGAACTAATAACTGAATAAGAAACATTTCATATTAGAGAATAATTACCTAAAAAGAATGTACTTTGCTCTCGTACAAATTTGGTGCATCACATGTCCAAATTCATGAAAGTAGGTTTGTACCTTAAATGAAAAATATCCGAGATATAATTTACAATATTTGTGGAATAATGATTTTATCTGAACAATAACCTATTCACTATGCTTGACATTTTTGCTATAATAGTATCACATCCATTATTGAATATGTCTGCAATTTACCTATGGTTCTTAAACCGATTTTAACACTTTAAAAACAAAAAAAAATGCATGGATTTTGCAATGACTATACAAAATGCAGATTATCATATATTTCAAGTTGGGTTGCAAAAGAGCTTTATTTTTAACGCATTTAAATTTATGCACACACACACACCTCCCCGACATTATATCGAGCAATAATTAAACATTATCTAAAATCATTAAAGAAGCTATAATAAATTTCATCTGCCATAATTCTTGATTTTTATAGTATATTGAAATATTGAACATGATGACTCACCTCATCATGGGCTAGGAGAGAGGGTTTTCCAGTAGTTGGTATGGTCATATTTGCAACCATAGCAGCCACAGCTATTCTCCTTCCACTATCCAAATTTTCACAGCCTTGCTATTATAAATGGAAAAAGAAATAAAAAAAAGTGTTAGGTTCTGTAAATATTAACATTTTTGCTAAAATAGAGGAAATCACTTACTCAAATTTATTCAGTTAAAAAAAGCTCAAACATTATTATCCAAATCCATTTTTACATTCAGTTAACATTAAAATTGATTCAGTAATACTGGTTATTTGAACTTCAAAAAGTTAATTTAACAAGATTTTTATATATCATATTTAGCTTGAAATATTTAATAAATTCTCAATATAATGAATAAACTGCAAAATGATAGATCATTTAGAGGTAGCATTTTAAATTCTCATTATTTTTTTAGTTTGACAGTTGAAAAAAAAAAAATCACTAAAGACAAGCTTCCTTATATCTCCTGTACATAAACTTTTCACTGTATTATAG
Organism: Acanthosepion pharaonis; assembly: GCA_903632075.3. NCBI lineage: Eukaryota > Metazoa > Mollusca > Cephalopoda > Sepiida > Sepiidae > Acanthosepion > Acanthosepion pharaonis. Next base: position 81,922 of record CAHIKZ030001560.1, read on the forward strand.
ATGGCAAATATACCCTTCTCTTTCAATTATCATTTCACTTGCAAATCCTTGGAAAAATTGTAAATAAAGTAGGTCCCATTTTTCTGTTAGGAAATTTTCTTTCTAGGTAGATTTGCAGTATTACAACAATTTGATTTAATTTTTGCGCTGTGGCAAAAAAGGTACAACAGTGGTTCTGTCATTCATCTTCAGAGTACTTGTAATATTATTAGACAGAATATCTTTAAGAGCAGGATTATGATTTTTGTGGCAGCTTCCAAGTACATAAGAATGCAGTCATGAAAAATCTATTTTTCATGACTGTTTTCATAGACAGTTATATATTGAACCTAAAGGAAACTTCCAAAAGACAAAAAGTATCTATTTCAATAAAAAGTTTGCAAAATTAAATACTTCTAATATTATAAAACTAATCCAATATTATTTAGATATATTGAAGAATATTTGTTTTGGCTGTTGTCAATCATTATAGATTGACTATATTTCTATCACACATAATCCAGCACTGTTAACCACAAATAAATTGCAATAAAGTATTAATTTGTTTTTTAATATTAAAAAAAATCTCTCTAAGAAAATCTTTCTCAAGGCCAGATTTTATTTTCTTTCTTTTGCATCTCTTTTCAACTACTTCACCCAAACTTAAGTCATTCATAGAGGTTTTCTTCACTTTCTTAGTTAAGAAATGACACTGTTCTATCCTACAATCTAGTCTTCTTTAACTTTACCATCTTACTGAAATCCATGCAGAAGTGTCAAGTTACATTTTTCTATTATCATCACTGAAAAACTGAATAAAACTACCAAAACCTATCAGAGAACCACATTTGTTAGATAGGGGTCATTGAAAACCCAGTATATACTTCCCATACCCAGCAGTTTTATCTTAAATTCTGATTGTAATTTAATCTTTAAGAAATCTTAATAAAGAATGGTACTACTTTTCTGTATGGCGAAGATAATTTTGACATAATTTAGAAGAGTGTTTTGGATCATTGTCTTGTTGAAAAGTGAATTTTTTCAGTTATGCAAGTCTTTGCAAAATCGAATGATATTGTTCTTAAAAAAAAAAAAAAAAAAAAAAAAACAACTGAATCAAATCTTTAGTCCTCTCTCCTGCAAAACATTCCCAGACTATAACAGACCAACCACTATACTTAACTGTTGGGAACCACACATCCATCATTCAGTTTTGTCCTGTCTTTCTTCACACATACACTCAAAAAAGTTCAAGTTTGAATTCATGTATCCACAATACATTTTGCCTCTCTTTTAATGTCCAGTTCTAATGCTTTTTTGTCTTTTCTGCTTATTCACCTTCCATAACATACTATATACCCCCCTTTAGCCCCACTGATCTAAGTTGATTTTTCACTGGTGAGAGTGCACTGGTTACTGTTGAGAGGAATAAAGTTTCAGTTGTTAACTCTGGAACAGTTTTCCTTCTATTTCTTTTGCTCTTAATAATCAAGTGTTTATCTCCAGCAGCAGTTATCACTTTTTGTTCTCCATTTCTTTATCTGTCAACATTTGCACCAGTTTCTAAATTTGTGCCTCACCTCAGTGCTTTGCTTTTGCCATTTTGTACAAATTACTTTAAAATTGAAAATGAATAAAAAAAAAACTATGTTAAGTACTTTCGTAATAGCACAATCTTTTTTTCTTCTTCAAAAAGAGACTGTTACATATGTTTTGTTTACAATATTAGTCAGTGCTGAGTTAACATTAAAACTGGTATTAACATTTAACTTAGCTGAAAATTTTGGTAAGTTCAAAAAGTTTAATCATGGGTTAATGGTGAAAGCATAATATAATGTTTCTCATACAAAATATTCATAATTTAGCAAAATGTATTATTGAGAGATGAATCCAAATTTTTTTTTGGTAGTAAGAGGAGTGTGGATAAATACTAAAAAATAAAAGCAAATACACTCTAGTTACTGAAATTTTATCTTTTACTTTAAAAAATACAAAATATCTCATTTTAAGGTATTTTAAAAAAAATGCAGGGTGGCCCTAAACTTTTAACCTGTAGTATATATTATGCATTTGTTTTATTTTAGGAAAGGCCAAAATGTCACTCACAAAATGATTTGTGTAACTTCTTGACAAGAAAGTATGAAAAATCTAACAGGTGAAAAGTGGAGATCAGGTGGGCCAGCTGAGATTAATCAACGTCATACAATGCAGAAAATAGCCAACACTTTTACCAGTTTGGTTGTATCAGTTGTTTTCATAATTCTTACCATCTCTCTTTATTCTCCCTCTGAAAAGAGGTCAATGTATACAATGTCTTACACCATAACAGGAATTGTACTTTTCTTGGTTTTAGAGAGTAAAAAAATTCTTACTGTTGATAGAAAAACTTCAAGGGTTAAATATAAATAAGATCATTGACAGTGACATTGAGAATAAAAGGTAAATTTTGTAACCAAAAGATTTTAAAAATGAAGAAATTAAATTCGGTCCTGCTTACGACAGTCCAATGTAAACTAAGGTATTTCAACACTTATGCTATTTCTTATGGATGCATTTTCTCATTTTGTTAAACAGAAAACATTACCCATTTAATGTTCGCATCCACATATTAATTGTAATACTTGGGTTCTCTTGATTGCATCAGTATCCCAGCACAATTATTATTTGATAAGTTCCTTCAACAGAAATATTACAAGTAAATAGAGATTTTTCTGGGGAGGAACAAATACTCTGCTATCTATCGATTTAGGTTTGCTACCTATGATGCATTGAAAGACAAGTTTATTTCTATGACAGGTATAACATGATACTACAAATTATACAGCCCATTGTCCATGTCAAACATATGTAGATCATAAAAACTGGAAATAGACTTAATATCTGTATTTTCCAGATTGTAAAGGTTTTTTCTTAACATGTTTAGTAAATTCAGTCAAATTCTGCTTTATACTTAGGCTTACTCATTTAATTCCCAGTAGTCATAAAGAGTCCATAATTGTAATACCACAATATTGTTGGATTTTAAATATTTTCTGGCTCTTAATGGAAACAAATGTTTCATTGTTCTTTTAGAGTCAAAAAGAAAAAGGAAATGCATTTTCAATTATTAGAGTTATAACACAATGGAAGGCAGCTATGATCAAGGCACTCCTATAGAAGTGAATGGTAAACAATTTTATCTGAGTTTTTGTGTTTTTATGACTATGTAGACCAAACATTTCAAACACATAGCCCATGGGCTGTATGTGATCTGCATATTATCACACTGTGGCCCATGGGGAACCATTTTCATGACCAATATTTTCCTCAAATTTGAATAAGTTCAATAAATTTGTCCATCACCACATTCCATACTTGGCAATAGCAGTCCTAAGCTTGACCTACCCACTTAAGTGCAAACAGACCTTGATGACCTTAAAAAAGGTCAACAAGGTCTATTCCAGTTCCTCTCCAATGAAGGGAAGAAAACCTCTGCATCACCATCTATACTTTATGAGAGAGTACAAATGTACTTTGCAACAATGCCTGGGTCTTTTCGCTTTTGTTTTTTTTTTAATTTTATGAGAAATAAATTTGATAACTTATGAGGGAAAGTGGAAATGAGCATTGAATTATTATATACATTTAAAAAACAATCCTGATAAGAATTTTAGAGAAATGATTACAACTTGTTTTAGGAACATAGAGATAGAGAGGCAATTAAGATGTGATATGACTCAAACGTGAGGAAATGCAAAGTTATTTTATCTATTTTTTTTAATAAAAAAGGTGAAAAGAGATAAATTTGGCTAGTTAGATTGGTGTAGCACTGTAGCTGAAAATGAAGATTTTTTTCATAAAACAAGAAGGAATAGATTTGATAAAATTTAGGTGAAGTAGGTACATGAGGTACCACTATACACAACAGACAGTGAGAGATTTTTCATAATGAGAAGAGGAATAGATTTGATCTCAAACTGAGGTGAAAGAAGTATTTGAGGTAAAAAAAAAAAAAAAAAAAAAAAAAAAAAAAAAAAACAACACAAGCAGAAAGTCATGTGAGAAAGAGATTTGAGAGAAGATAAACTGAAATTTCAAGGAAGAAAGAATTGTTTTTGGTCAGCTACATAAGTAAAACAGAAAATGTCAAAGAAAAAGAAAATTGCTGAAGGCAACCAAACTTTTCAAGTGGGAATATTTGCATTTTGTGACAAAATTAAATAGGAGTGGTAACCGTCCTGTAAAATGTGTATTTCAAGAAATGATGATTTTTTTTTTGAAATTATGCATAAATTTTGCTTTTTTTAAAAAGTTGTACTTAATAAACTCAAATGATTGGATACTTGCACAAAAATTTTGTCTAACATTCTCATTTTCCCTCTCTTTCACTTTTACACTTCTTATCACTCAAAATTAACAAACTGATTTAATTCAGCCTTGTGGGTCTGTGGACACCTGGTTGTCTCTGTCCACAAGAGAGTCTACAGATCTCTTAATTGTCCATATGGACAATGGGGCACCCCATGTACTTCTCCCTCATTTTGTAGTGGCCCTTTTATGTCCTTAAGTTTGAGACACCTGATGTAGACAAAATCTACAAAGTGACTACACACGGACCAAAAGGAAATAGATAAATGAAAAATTTCAGGAACAAGTGCCACTTGGCTGGATGTTTACAGAGTAATGAATTTGGATTTGAAGTACAATGGAATTACAAAAACAACTAGAGATGATCCTAGTGAGAAAGGAAGCAAAACAAAACCATAAGAAAATCTCACCTGAAGACCAAAGCATGCAGCATGCGTATATTTGCCATTTCTTGGAAATAAATCCATGTAAAAGTAACCAAGCAGTTCATCTGTGTCAGCATCTCTAACACTGTACTAGAAAATAAAACAAAGTTATATTAAATGTCCCAAATTGATAAATTCTAAATATATTTTAATGGTACATTGACTAAGTGTAAGAAGCTTCTCAGTTATTAATCGTGTTCATTTTTTTTTCAAATGTTTAAAATTTCAAAATAAATGATAAAATATTACAGAAGGTTGAAAGATTCTATACTTTGCTTAAGTGATCTGGCACTATGATACTTTAAAGACCAGCACATGACAAAACAGCTCATAATTTGGATGTTGTTTAACAATATTGAAAGAAAGAAAGAATGGTTTATCAATTATGTTTTTCTTTTGATCTAAAGAGTGTCAGTTTTGCTATCCAATAAATTTTAGGGTTAAGTCTGTGTATTTAGAGTGCTGGTACCGGGATAAGATAAGAGATGAATAACATCCTAAGGATTGCTAATTATCCTGATCTGTTTAGTTTTTGCAATTTTTTTTTTAGTCTTTCAGGGTTTGAAGATCTTTGTTGATGAAATAATGCTACTGGTTTCATCTGCAGTGTTTTCATGTTAAATGCTTTCAGGGATTATTTCAGAGAGTCCCAATAGGTCAGGTGTTCTCAACCTTTTCTATGCCTCACACCACTAGAAAACTTGTAATATGATCTGTAACCCCCATATTATTTTTTATATATATATATATATATATATATATATATATATATATATATATATATATATATATACACACACACACAAAACTAATATCTCATGAAGACAAAGAAGGCAATTTATACTCAATTTGAGCAACAGATTTAAGTTAATTTTTGGATGACATGAAAAGGAAGAAAAAAAAAAAAAACCATTATAACAAATTTAAATACGAAGAAATAGTACAAAAAAATTTAAGCTTTTCATTCAATGTAAGTGTTAATTAAACAATTTCAAAAAACCAAAATCTAACATTAAGAAATTCACATCAAAAAATGTAAATTTTAAATCTAATGGCTTTTTTGTTCCTCTTTCTTGGATATGATTTTGTCAAAACGTGGTACTTTGTTGCTGATAACAATCCACATGTCTGCTCTTGGATTCATGCGATTTCTAGATTTTGTCTTGATTGACAAAAGAGAACTAAATCCAGACTCACATAAGTATATGGTCGCAAATGGGATAAGGACACCAAGTGCTTTTTCACAAAGTTTTGGAAACATATTCATTACTCCAAAATCTTGCTTTCAAATTGCATTTCAAGAACATGATTTGTCTGCAAATCAATAAGATCTTCCTTCAGCTTGTCATCATCTGACATATCCAAATTGTAGGAGTATGGATTCATGATCCATTCTCCTGAAATCTTCAGTTCTCCAGCTGCAAAATATCCATCAAATGATTTTGACAGCATTTCCAAATGAGTCACAATATCTTCATGCACAGTAGGAATTAGAGATCCATTATCATCAACAATTTCTTCAAGATGGAAAATTTGGAAAATTACCTCTTTAACCTGTCAACACCAAAGAGGTAACTTTTTTTCTTTGAAACCTTCAACTTTTCGCAATATTTCAATATGTTCATATCTTTTCCATGAAGAGAGACACTCAGTTCATTCATACAAGTGAAAATGTCAGCCAAATAAGCTAGCATTTGCATGAAATTTTGTGATTTCAATTCACCAACCAGATTATAGTCACATTCCTCCAGAAAAAACTTTGATTTCTTTTGCAGTTCAAAGAAGTGGGTTAAAAGCTTGTCCTCGTGAGAGCCAGCAGACTTCGTGTGGAAAAGCAAAATTGTTGTATGTTCATTTCCCAGATCTTCACAAAACAACTTAAAGATGCAATGGTTCAGAGCACAACCCCTAATCCAGTTGATGATCTTTACACAAGTGTCAAGTACTTTTTTTTCAACCTTGGAGGCAATGTTTTTGCTGCCAAAGCATGACGATGAAGGAAACAATGTGACTTGACTTGCAGAATCTCCCACTTCATCAGTGCAGAAAATCCAGATTTATTCCCTAGCATTGCAGGAGCACCATCAATGCACACAGAACCAATAGTTTTGATATCTAAATCATGTTTGGCATAAGTCTTTCACAGACTGATACACATCTTTTCCCTGTGTGTTTGTTTTCAGCTCTTCACAAAACAGGAAGTCTTCTTTCACAATATCATCGCTGACATACCTAACCCATGCAATGAGTTGACTGCAGTTTGATACATCAGTTGATTCATCCAACTGGAGAGAGATTTTCAAAGAACTAAACCTGACATCTGAGATAACTTGATCAAAAATATCACTCAAATCACCAATTCAATTGTGAATGACATTATTTGATAGCGGCACTAATTCAAGCTTTTTTTCTTGCTTCCCAGCCCATTGTTGCCATTTCTAATGCACATGGTTTGATCAGCTCTTCTGCAATTGTATGGGGCTTCTTGAATTTGGCTACTTTATATGCCACTTGGTACAAAGCCAGGAGCAGTGGTTTGTCAACAGAAACAAAACCTAATCTTGGAAGGGTTCCACAAGATTGAAAATGGGCTCTTTTAGTTTTTTTCAAAATCATGGCCTTCAACACCACCTCCACCATGCTTGTTGTTGAAGTGCTCTTGCAGCTTTGATGGCTTCATATTTGTGTTGGAAAATATAGCATCACAAAGTATGCACTGGGGTTTTTGCAATTCATCATTTCCCATGCAAGTGAAACCAAAGTGTACGTAGTCATCATTACATATTTTTTTTTTTTTTTTTTGACAAAGGATAAAAGAGATAGAAAAGATGAATAATTTATCAATCTAATAACTTCAATATAATCAGCAATGTAATAAACAATATAATAGAATCTGGCACCCATCAAATTTGGATTCTAGAGATAATTCTGAACTTAATGAAGTAAAAACAAAATAAGAGGCTCACCCACTTGGCAACCCGACTATAAACAGTAACTGGCAGGAAGCAGTGCTGCCTATTTTCAGTTGTTAATTTGAATGCTATCCATGACTGGCTAATTTTTAAAAAAAAAAAAAAAAAAAAATTAGAAAAAAAAAGTCATTTTCTCTTCTGCTACTGTTAAATTAGTTAAAGGTATCAGCAAAAATAATAAATAAATTTGAATGTTTAAAGCATTATAGTTTAAACATTTAAATTTATTTATTTATTATTTTTGCTAAATTGCCTAATCCAAGGTTTCACACCCACTAAAAGTTGATCTCACACCCTAGGGGGTGCAAGCACTCCCAGTTAGGAACCACTGCAATAGGTAATACCACTGGATAAGACAAGTGGGGGAGCTTGCCATATCCTTTTAAGAGAATTATATTAAATACTTACCATAGAAACATCAGGATGCCAGACTTCAGCATTTTCAACTTTTTTAAACTTTAAACCAAGTAATTCCTACAAAATATAGACAAAACATTTAAAAAATGTTCTTTTAATTTTATTTGGCAAGGTCAGTAACAGAGATGAATAATAAAAATTTTGGAAAATATGCTGTATATCAACGTTGTAGAATCATGTAGCAAATAAAACAAGTGATTAAAAATATTAATAAATAGATGACGTAAATCACTGAAATTTTTTCAGCAAAGCATTCAAAGTATTCAAAGCTTTTATTTACCTGGTAAATGTCAAAAAGGCCTTCTGTTACACGTGGGAGAGGAAAATATTCTCGTAGTTTGTCCTCATCAATTGCATATTCACGTTCTTCTAATAAATTCATACAATATCGAACATCCCATTTGTTTATTTTGCCATCATATTCAAAGTTATAGGTGTTACACTGCAAAAATAAGACTGCATTATTTGCAATTTAAAATAAACTAGAGAGGAATAATTGAGAGACTGGTTCCAGGCTTTGTGATTATATATTAAATATTTTTTCTGTTATAAAAAATTATATATGAAGAGAATATAAGCTTAAATATGAACACTCTAGCTTCAGTTGGTAAAGAAGTAAATGTAAAAACAGATAAGGAAAAGAATACTAATAAGCATTAATTATTGTGATAATACTATTCAGAGCATTACCTATAAACTAGCTTCAGTACTGTGGTAAGAAAAATTCAACAATAACATGCAAGTCAACTATATAAACAAAATAGTATATTTGATTACCAAATATGAAAAGTTCACATTTTCAGCTATCATGTTTGAAAAAAAAAAAAAAAAAAAAAAATAGTTCATATTAATATACCTTAATGCGAGCATGCTAAATTTATATTTAAAAAATCTTGCTTGAAGCAACAAACTACGGTGTGAGAACAACTTACCATCAGCTCTTTGTATTGCTTATAGGCTTTCAGTTCCTTAGCCAAAAGGACTTTTAGCTTTGGAATAAGTTCACTATAAAATTTTTGAACAGCTTCATGATTCTTGGCCATCCGCATATCCAAAACTGAAGCTGCATGTGTCTTGAAACCTAACAAAACTGCTATCTGAAGAAGTTTTTAAAGGGAAATAATAAATGTTAAAATATCAGTTCAATATAGAATTTAATACAGTGGAATCTTGATTATCGAGTACCTCAGTTATTGTTCACTTTATTCAGCAAAAATATGTCTAAGAAATTATACATCTCTTCAGTTACAGAGTGAGGAAATCCATTTGTTACAAACCTGTACATTCTTGTTAGCTTGCTGCCAGGTGACTTATCACAGTGAAAGAAAAGGGAAGTAACCCCAGAAAAAGACTTAGCTGAAGTATTTATGGAGGAGCATTTTTCTTCCAAACAACATCTCTTTTTCCTCCCCACCATCTTACATATACCAAAAAGAGTTTTCAATAAAAGGTAAGAGAAGTTAAATGTTCATTTATTCTATTTGTCATTTATATTTCTTATTGTTTTCTGCATGTTATTCAGTAAAAAATGTATTTTTTGTTAATCTTTTTGTGTATGTGAAATGAATTGGATTTACATTATTTCTTATGGAAATATTACCTTGGTTAACATTAATTTCAGTTTTCAGACAACATTCTGGAATGGATTTTGGCTGATAATTGAGGTTCTACTATATAGAACATTTCCTAAATTAAACACTTCAGTCATTTTCACCTTTACTATATTGAAAAGAAAAAAAATCTAAATGAAAACTTTTCTATCTTCATGTTTTTCATCATGTTAGGCACTTAACCAGAAAATGAATAATATTTAAAAACTGACATGTGAGGAACAAAATGGCAAGTATTATGTACTTAAAGAAAGCTTAAAAAATGAGTATATTCATCAATAACAAACAAGATGAAACAAGTCTTTTTTTTGTTGTTTGTCCATTAACAAGATAGTATTTATAAGCATCATCATGAAAAAGAAATTTACATAAGCAGTAAATTAAAAGTAGTTGTACTTGTGTGAGGTGGAACAAAGCTACATTAAGTTTTCATTTATGTTAACCTCATACATCAATGCAATACATGTACTAAAATCAGTTAACAATATTCATATATGACCATATTCTTTTAAGTGGAGGAGTTTAAGACTTGATTAAATATAGTTTAAGTTTTTTCAAACTACAGACATTGAAAATTACTTACCTTATGTCTAAGTTTTACAACCTCTTCAAGGATTGGAATATTCTCTTTGATACATCTAAATAACAGAGTAGATTGCATAAATGAATTCCAATGACCATTAGGTTTTTGAATAATCAGAATAGTTATATAGATCATAACAACTCTTCTTTTATTTTTAGAACTATTTTAAATCTTTATCAAATCTCTTAAGATTTCCATATAAACGATTAAGGTTAACTTTGAAAAACATACTTGCATCTTGTTGATATTCAAACAAAAAATGAGTAGTAAGCAATTTAAAAAAATATTTCAATGCTTATTCTGATTCCACTTATAACATATTTATATAAAATATAATAAAAAAAGAATAAAAGTCACATTTAGAAATTATAAGCATAAACAGATAAGTAGCTGCTTTTAGTAACAGTAGAAAAGAAACTTTAGCCTAGCGGATTGTAAACAGTACTTAAAAAATAAAAAAGTAAAAATAAAGAAAATATATAATATGATTTTATATAAAAATATTACTGTTGAAGTTATTTGAATTGTTTTAATAGTTTTTTTAATTATAAAATTATTTGTAATATTGTCATTAAAAGTGTTCATAATAGCTAAAACAATGATTAAAATTAAAGAATATTTATAAGAACTTAATTTTTTTCATAGAGTATGCTTTCTAACATGATATGTAAATTAATAAAATATAATTATAAATCAAATCACCATACAGTCATTTATGTCAAACATCACTGTTGTAGAGTAAATAGTATGCCCTCAGTGAGTATATGAACTATAGAGTTCCAGGTCAGAGTAAGAGAGAAGCTGTTTGGAGTCAATCTTCAGACTAAGTAATACAGGCATTACAGCAAGTAGCTGAATCATTATTTATATTAAGCACTACAAAGTGAGTTATAACAGTGGTGACAAGGAATTCAAAATTCAGGCAATTTATAACCATTGTGATGAGGATTCAGAACTTTTATGACTTATAACAGTAATGATGATTCAGGAAATCATATGAGTTGTAACTGGAGTTACAAAGATTTGGGAAACTCGTACGGAGTGAACAAGTATGGAAAAAAATATATATACTTGATGCTTCAGGAACAAGGATACAGGTGATGACAAGAATTTTAGCCACATTGGTTTAGAAAAATTTTTTTTTTCTTTTGGGGATGTGGGTGTGTGTGTGTGTGGGTGGGGGGAACATTCTTGTGAATATGGAGCAAACTTTGCTTTGATAGTTGAAATTCAATAACAGAAACAGCAACAACAACAAAATCAACAGTTGCTAGAATTACAAAAACAGCAATAGGAGTTGTTGGATATAATTCTGAAGAAAATAAAATTCTTCAATGTTACTTATGCCAGATACTGCCAAAAACACCATATCAAAATTTGTATACATTCCTGATGAGGGACTGATTTCCTGCATATTTTTGTAGATATGAACAAATATTCAGTCAGGAATGAAGTGGCTGGGAAGATGAGAGAAAAATAAGATTGCTGTTGAGGAAAATAGCTGTGATAGAGTATGAAAAATACAGCAACTACATATCGATAGCATACCCTCCCAACGTTTGACATTTGGATGTTTATCAGCTCTGCCTGGTGAAATGGTAGCAGCAACCATTTCCTCAGTTGCAATTTGACCTTTCATTATGGCCTGAGCTTAGTCCAACAGTTGGTTTGTATTCATGTCTTCCATCCTGGAAGATGCACACAGTAGTTGCTTGACAGGTGCTGGTAGCCCTGCTATGAACACACATGCCAGTCCATGCTCAGATACCCCACCAAATAGACCTGCTAACTTCTTCAAGTTGGCTAGAAATACATTGACAGATTTGTCTGGGCACAGTTGGCATTCCACGAACTGCTTGTAAGCCAAGAAACGATCCGATGAGTTTAGCTGTTGGTAAACAGCAAATGCTCTGTCCATCAACCTGAGGAAGAACACGTTCAACCTTTTTAATTCCACACAGGTCACAAACAAGTTCTGCTTGTCCAGTCACCAAACCATCAAACTCGGGTATCAACTCGATGTCAAATGTCCTGTCCATCAAAGTGCCAAAATAGCTTGTTAAGTGTTCTGGGATTGCAAAGGAAATATTTGTCACAGAGAACAAATCACTGTACGTTCAGACACGAATATCGGAGGCAGAAAGAAATGCCGAAATCTCAATTCGCAGGTACTATCTCACAAATCACAATGCATGTAACCAGTCAGAAAAATAACTCACTCTCCGACAAACGTGGTAGCCAAAATACACAAATTTTATTCCTCCCCTCTTGATTCGAGAACACCAACTGCTTTTATCAACTGAGCATTTTTTCCATTCGTCAACAACTGGGAGAGGATGCCCGATTTTAGCATATCAAAATACTTTTATGGTGACTCCTGCGACTGACTTGTTTCTAATTTAAATATTCCTTCTTCAGCATGTTATGCGGAATACATGCCTTTTTTGTAAGCAATTTTCTTTTGACACATTTTTTGTTGTAGGATACACACGACACACTGTTGCTTGGTTTGACGAGGTAATTTGCTGTTTTCTTCGCTATACATTGAAACCACAAGTAAGGAAATTGGAAAGCCTTTATTAAAAAGGACTTATTGTTATTTCAGTTTTTGGTGAGAAATTATTTTTTTGAGAAATGACTTGTCTCATTCTATAATAAGCATGTAAAAATTAAAGCTTATGTATAAAAATGCTATGAATTTATTCAGTACTGACAGGATGGAACTATTTCAACTTTGGGATTTGCTGATAAATGTTTATAAATGTAAGTAGACAAGAGATCAATTTAAAAAGTCAGAGCAAAGATCTTAAGGAAGAATTAAAAAAATGTTTTCCAGATATTCTGTCAAATAAACTGGATCAGTGTTACAAATTCAAGTAAAAAAATGTTTGATGCCAGCATTTAAGCCGAAACAGAGTGTATCATTCACAGCATTAGAAGAGGCCAATGAAGAGTTGGACAGACTTGAAAGAATTAGTGTAATAGAAAATTTTAAATATTCAAAATGGGCTGCACCAGGAAAAATGTATGTAAGGAAAAAAAAATAATAAAATTTGTGTTTGCATGGATTTCTTGACAGGATTTTGCATTGGCATATCTGGACAACATTTTAATCAAAAGTGTATCTAAAGAACATGTTTGGCATGTGAAAACTATTTTGAAAAAACTAAGAGAGTATGGATTCAAGATCAGTGAAGAAAAATGTGAAATGTTTTTGCCAAAAATAAAATACCTTGCTCAAATTATTGATAAAAATGGTCATCGACCAGAGCTGTCAAGTAATTAAAAATATTTTCCAGGACTGACTAATTACTATAAAATATATGTGCATAATATACATAATTTGAGAGCTCCACTGAACAATCTACTTAAAAGAAAAGGATTAAAGTGAAACTGGAATGATAACTGTCAAAAGACGTTTGATGAAATAAAAAAAAAAAAGATTTATGTCAGATTCGTCATTAGCACACTATGATCCAAAAGCAGAAATTATAATAGCATCAGATGCTACTGATTATGGTATTGGAGCTTGTGATTTTACACAAATATGATGACAATAAAACGAAAGCCTTTGCTCATGCTTGACACTCACAGCAGAGAAAAATTACAGCCAGATAGAAAAAAAAGGCTCTAGCAATTATATTTGCTGTAAAGAAATTTCATAAATTTATTCATGGAAGAAATTTTAGGTTACAATTAACAATATATGGTTCAAAAGAAAAGAATACCTATGCATACAGTTAATAGACTGCAATGCTGGGGTATGATCTTATTAAACTATATTTGGATTACCAAAATTAATACCTAATAATGTGGAACCATTTGAGGACACAGTCATTGCAGCACTAAAAAGTAAAATGGAAATAAAAAACATTTTGTGCAATGTAGTATGAGAGTTACCAGTTACCCTGGAAGAAATAAAAGAAAAAGCAGAAAATGATGTCTTTATTATGAAAATAAGAAGCAATTGAAAGAAAGTAGTAAAGAATGAAATCCAGACTTAAACACTTACTTGCTATGCAATGGTGTAGTAATGTTCAGGCAAAGGGTTGTAATAACCTAGTGTAATACCCAGAAGCAAATATCGAAGGATTTTCATAGCAGATATCCTGGAATTTCAAGAATGAAATCTCTGATGAGAAATTTCATATATTGGACCAGAATAGACCAAGATAACGAAAAATAGTGAAAGCTTGCAGAAGTTGTGCTCTGAAAGCAAAACTACCTATCACAAAGATAGAACCTTGGCCAAAGACAGACATGCCATGGTCAAGATTGCATATGGATTTTGCAGGTTCTATAAATGGAGCAGGTTATCTTGTGGTAGTTGATAGTTTTACTAAATGGCCAGAAATTTATAAGTGTAAGAATCCAACATCTTCCATAACAGTGAATTTCTAGTATGAACTGTTTGCCAAATATGGCATACCAGATACCATAATCTCTGACAACAGAACACGATTTACAGGTAAAAAATTTGAAGATTTTTTTTTAAAGATGTTCTCCATTGAACATATGACCCCGCTGTATCACCCAAGGTCGAATAGACAAACAGAACAGTTTGTGGGAACATTCAAAAGAGCATTGAAGAAAGCAGATCTTGATAAAGTAAATGAGGAAGCACTTCAAAATTTTCTGAGAGTTTACTGTGTAGAACCTAACCCCAATATGCTATCAAGCTGATAGAATTAATGTTTGCTAGAAAAGTAAAATTGGTGTTCAACAAATTATTACCAAGTCAAAAAACATGAACAGATAACAAAAACGACACCAAAGTTTCAAGGTTGGCAATGTTCTTAGAGCCTATGAGGATGGCAAAGAAACATGAGAAGACTGTATAATATCAATAAGAATTGGGAAGTTGATTTACATGGTAAAAGAGAAAGATTTGAACATAAAAAGCACCATAATCAGCTGAAAAAAAAAAAAAAAAAAAAAAGGTTAATGGATGAAAGACTTGAAACATTGGAAGAACCAATAAAAATGCTATATGAGGTTTTCAATGTGTCAGCACCACAAGTCATGAAACCTACAGGGACAAGTTCCAGAAAAAGAAAACGTATGGAAGAATTGAAAGTGGATCTGAGATGGAAATGCTACAAAGTCAAGTACGTTGGTGATTTCTCCAGAAAGAGTAGGGGGAGATACTAATACTAATAAAAAATAAAATATTTATAAAAAGTATTAATCTCAAAAGGGGGTGGATGTTGTGGAGTAAATAGCACACTCCAAGTAACTATATGAACTAGTCCATAACTATAAAGAGCTCCAGGTCAGTGGTAAGAGAGAAGCTGTTTGGAGTCAGTCTTCAGACTAAGTAATACAGGCATCATGGCAAGTTGCCAAAGCATTACTTATATTATAAGTGCTATGAAATGTGTTATAACAATTACAAAACCTAAGAACTTGTACACATTTCTTTAAGTTATTCCTAACAGAGGTAGAAAGGCATCATTTCACTATACACAAAATTCATTTTGAGGAAATCAGCAGAGGAAATATGACTATGATAGCAATAACAAAGTCAACACCAGAACTGAGGGAAAAGAGAATTATGTTTGTAAAGAGAAAAATTAAATACTAAGATAAAACTACAAAAATTAAACTAATCAAAAAGTTCCTCAAATCTGAATAGGGTTTATATGCTTTTAATCACTATTAACTCCAAAATAGTCAAGGTACAGGATTTGTTTGAATTTCATAAAAAAGAAAAAATTTGCTGTTTGTTTTATATATATATATATATAAGCAAATATATGGATATAAATCCGACAGTATGAAGAAAAATATATACGGAAAAAAAAAAAAAAAAAATCTTATATATTGACATATTAACATTAAAACAACATAATTGTATATAAGGATTTTTGTTTGTTTCTTCCTATATATTTTTATATATATATATATATATATATATATATATATAAAAGACATTTTATGTTTTTTACATTCTTTTATAGATACAAATATTTAAGTAAATGCTCTGTTTATAATAAACAGTATAAAACAACATTTACTGGCCTGAATGTATTGAGAAATTTTCACAGAAAAATATTTGTCATGTTCTGTGAAAATCTTGAACATTCAGGCCATTAAATGTTTTTTAATACTGTTTATTATCTTTGAAGCATTAAAATAAAAATGATCTATAAAAAAGAATGTTAACAAATAAAAATGTCTTAATTTATTTGAGAGATTTTGTCCATTTCATAATTTAGAGGGTTTTTTCATATATATATATATATATATATATAAAAATCTTACTTATAAAACGCAGATTGTGTGTGTGTGTCTGTATGTTTATATATTGGATCAGATTTCCTAAATTTTTCAACCACTTTCAACAAAACTGTTTGGGACATGATTAAAATTACCTTAGCGGTGGTTCTAATAAGCGCCTAAAATTTGGGAAAACACAATTGTTTTTGCATGAAATCAATTTGAAAAGACGATTAAGAGGCATCACGAGAACGAAAGGGGGACAACTCATGTCGAGTTATACTTATTATAAAACCCAGGTTGTTTGTGTGTGTGTGTGTGTGTTCGTTTATATATGGGATCGGAGTTCCTACATTTTTCAACCGATTTCAACAAAACTTAGGTAGTGTTTCTTATTGTCTTGCACACTTTTTTCTTTATTTTTACATTCAGAATGCTTTAAAAATTCCATTTACAAGACAATTGTTTATAATAAAATTCTATGCAATCGGTAGACTCATAACGATTGAAAACAATGTTTTTGTTTGAGTTTGACCAATTCGTAAAAAAAAAAAAAAAAACAAACAAAAAAAAAAAAAAAAAACTAATTAAGACATGCGTGTCCGTCAACCTTAAACAATAATCTTTGTCAATTTTATTTTTCAGTCATTATGATAATCGATACTTGATCTATCTCTTACTGTTACATTCCGGCAACATTTTTTGGGCTCTACTACTAGTATATTATATATATATATATATATATATATATATATATATATATATATATATATTGTATTTAAGCACCAATCCCTTTTTTTTTTATACATGTTTTGCAAAACACGGCCACAATGTGCTGCTTGTGTTTAGAAAGTAAAACATTACTATTATTCTAGATACATACCTAACACAACCTTTACATTCAGTTAAAAATAAAAATAAAATCCTCCTAAAAGCCAAAATACATGCAGAACTTTTGCACTGTTTTTATATACATTGTGTCCAGAAAAGAAAACACTTGTATGAACATAAGGAAAATTAAATAAAAAAAAACTTAATCACAGTCCCTTGTCAGTTGTCTTTAACAAAACATGTGTGTGTATGTATGTATGTATATATATATATATATATATATATATGCATGACTGCAGGTAATGTAATGGACAGTGGTTTGGAATAAGAAATTTGAGTTAAGTGAATTCCAGTTGAGTTTGTTACATCACTTATGCACAAATATCATTTGGAAAGGTATGAATCCATCTCTTCTTCCTCCAACTATGGTTTAAATAATAGGACAGACTGGGCTCTTTAACCTTGGTTGGCAACCAGTCTAGGAGAAGGGTAATTCTGATGCCTGAAAAGGCCTGTTTGAAAAATCTTTTTCACTTTTTAACCTTACTGGTATTATGCTATCAAGGAGTGTATAAAACTTTATATTTTATTGGATATGTATGATGTATGTTTTCAGCAACAGAAAATCTTTTAATGGTTTTTACACGTTTTACAAAAAATGATACATGAAATGAAATTAATACATAAAATATTTTATTTTTAAAAAAATGATAAATTATAGAATCAAGGTATCAGCAATTTTGAATACATCATAATATCAAAAGTTACTAGTTAAAATGCTGATTGGTCACTGAAAGTGTTGACTATCATTTTTTTTTACAAATATTCTTAATGTGATATTTGTCTTACCTGATTTGTGAATGCTTTTGAGTATCAATAAAATTGATTAACATGAACAAATTTCCATGCATTTTCACTATTTTGATTAGATGTATTTAAAAGTAAAATAATTTAGTGGAGTCCTTATTGTCTTTGTTCAGTTAAGAAATTTTGTAGACCATCCAAAAATCCATTTGAAACTATTTGAAACAAAGGTAAAATTAAACCAAAAATAGTTTATTTGCATAGAAAATTATAGGGCTACCAACAAGTATCAAATTTATAAGGTGCCAAAATCGACAAGATTATGATTTTAGCATGACAAATGTTTTAACTCTAGATGGAAGATTTATTTTTTTTTTAATCCTTTCATCTCAAGCAACGTGACAATGCCACTAGAACACAGTGGGGTTACAGAGAGTGAAAGAGCATGAGAAGACTTTAGTGAAAAGTGAGGAAAAGGAAAATAAAGGAACAGTAAGACGGAGAATGGTGACTGATTATAGCAAAGAAAACAGCAACTTGGCGAAAAAGAAAATTACTTATCAAATAAAAGGGCACGTATTCTGCATGACATGCTGAAGACGGAATATTTAAATTAAAAACAAGTCCGTTGCACGAGTCTTTATAAAAGCATTTTGATATGCAAAAATTGAGTGTCCTCTCCCAGTTGTCGTTGAATGGAAGAAATGCTCAGCTGATAAAAGCAATTGGTGTTCTTGAATCGGGAGAAAATTTGTGTATTTTGGCTACTGTGTTTGTCGGAGAGTGAGTTATTTTTCTGACTGGTTACGTGTGTATTGTGATTTGTGAGATAGTACCTACGAATCGAGTTTTTGGCATTTCTTTCTGCCCCCGATATTCGAGTCTGAACTTATGGGGATTTGTTTTCTGTACTGCAGAAGTAATCTGCGACATATTTCCTTTGCTTTCAGAACGCTTACACTGATGTTGCATTTAAATTTTGAAGCAGGGAATCAGAAGGGGATTCCATAGGTGAGAAGTGCGAGTAAAGAAACTATTAGAATAAAACTGATGGTTGTATTTACCTAGTTCAACAGTAAAATGGTGAAACCCAGTTACCAATCTAGTAGCATGCTAAAATTTGTGCAGATGAGGCACTTAGGAGAACAGCTCATCATAATAATTGCTATAAAAATATTTGTAGAAAAGACAGGAGTCACTTCACATTAGAGATTGAGACGAGAAGTGTGGATTTGTTTTGCCTAGTGAACCTGTTGGACTTGTACTATCTCACCCACCTTTCTTTTCCTGTGTGTGCTTCCAACCAATTTTTGCACAAGATATTTTGGCTATTGTTTTTCTTTTCCCTTTCCTTTCCAAGGCCTTTGAATCTGGCTGATTGTAGAATGGATCGAAAACATTGAGTTAGTTTGCGAGCTCTGTGCTATGGACAAAGTTGTGTGTGTCTTGCCACTTTGACTGCAAGGAAATGCTCTCGCCATGTATCAGCAACTGAGTAAAGAACAGAAGGCAGATGTGAAAGAAATCAAATGGGCCTTTAAGACCACAAACGCAACAGATGCATTCTGGTGGACTCTGGGTGCTCACAGACGCTGGTGAGCAGAGCTGTATGCCGTCTTTGGAGGCAGAACGAGGTGAAAGTATTAATGGTTGATGGGAGAACCTTGAAGTGCCATGGGTATGGCAAAATCAAGTTGGGCATCAGGCAGGCTCATCCTGTGACTATTGAGGCCCTGATCGTTGATAGACAATTGTTGGGATATGATCTTATTCTCAGGATCAATGCAATCAGGGATCTTGGAAGTGTGCACCTAACCAAATCAGGTAAAGTATGCTTTCCTGATGAAAGCCTAAGCCTGTGTGCCACTATTTCTATTGACAAGACTGACTTTAGCGTAAGTGGTCACGCAGCTGGTGAATTGAAAAATAAGGTGCAAGAATATACAGTGTCCTCCTATGCTTGGAATGCATACGAGAAAGAACTTTTATTGTGGCAACAAAATGAATGGCTGGAAAAAGGAGCTTGGGTTTGATTCCTTTGATGGCAATTGTACAAGAGGACAAGTAGAAGTTCCAGCCAGTGTTTGACTATCGCAAATTGAATCAATTTGTGGAGGCATTCACTGCTGATGCAGACACATGTATGAAGAAGCTTAGAGAATGGCAACAACAAGGAGCTGATGTATCACTTTTGGACCTAAGAAAGGTCTATTTGCAAATCATGTCGATAAGGCATTATGGCCCTTTCAGACTGTGGTTTTTAAGGGTCAGTGATTTTGCCTTACATGATTGGATTTCAGGTTAAATTTGGCACTGCAAATCATGAGAGCTATCATCAATACAGTAGTGAATAAAGATCAGTCAATTAAGAGCGCCATGTTGGCATATATTGATGACATTTTCATCAATGAAAAACTGGTTTCCGCAGCACAAGTGCAGCAGCATCTCTGATTATGAGCTCATCTGTAAAGATCCAGAGTGATTGGAAGACGAAGCCAAAGTCTTGGGCCTGCAGGTCTGGTGGGAGAACAGCATACTTTGATGGAAACAGGGAAGTGAAGTCCCAGATGTTCCACAGATAGTCAGCCATCGGAGCATCTTTTCCCTATGTGGGGAAACTTGTGGGCCATTTCCTTGTGTGTAGCTGGCTCAGAGTGGTGACTGCTTTTATAAAGTGGCAGGTGACCGCAGTCACTAACAGATGGGATGATGAAGTCAAGAATGGCTCTCTTCATTGCATGCTAATGGAAACAGTGGCCAAGGTACACGAGATGGATCCCGTGGGCGGAGACTGGTGCATTGATGGTAGTGAGATGAAGGTTTGGGTGGGCACAAGTTCTGTGGCCACAGGAGTGGCACTAGAAATAAATGAGATCATTGTGGAGGATGCTAGTTGGTTGCATCCAGCTGAAGATGCCAAGCATATCAATTTGGCTGACCTCGATACAGCAATAAAAGGTGTAAATCTGGCGATCCTATGGTGGGCATCAGTGTTACATTTGGTTATGGATTTGACCTGTGTGCATTGATGGATATCTGACACCCTGACTGTGAAGGCACAGGTGAACACAAAGGTGGCTGGTGAGATGCTGGTAAGACGGCACTTAGGGACATTGCGAGCATTGGCCAAGGAATATGCCTTGACGATTGATGTGATACTGGTGAAATCCTGTCTAAACCATGCAGACCGCCTGACCCAAGTGCAGAGGTGAGGTGCTAATTCGCCTCTGCTTATATAGGTAGAAATAGGCTCAACTCGACCAAAATTTTAGATACTCTACCTTCCGTTTGATTGGCCAAATATTAATCGGTGTACGCCTTTGTTTTCGCGTCATAGCAAGCGATGCTGTTGTCCCTCTGCGTGCCATTTTCTGTTCGGTCGCTAATGACCACTGTCTTATAGAGAACATCGTTCTTCATCTTGTCAGCTTTATCTAAAAAAAGTAATTAATCGAGTACTCAGGAACTAGCATCACCCAGTGACCTTCTTTATCAGGATCGTTTGAGTAAGTTCTAGGGAGGTCAACTCCATTAATCTGACCTTCGCAAAGACATAATTGTCAAAGCGATTTCTGATTTCACTACACAAATCTACTAATAGAAAACAGCTCGCCAGTTTTTTAGATTACTAAAGATGAAGTGGTGCTCTGCTGATAACTGATTTTCATAGTTGGGTTCAGAATGTTCTTGAACAAAAAAAAATAAAATAAATTTTACCAACTGTGCCAAGAAGTAAGACTTACAAAAAACCTTTTCAGGACAGAAACTGTAGTTGGAATGAAAATAGTGATAGTACATAACCTGGATCTATTGTAAAAATTCAGTATCTGCAAGTAACAAAATCTAAACGCTTCAGATATCTCTATGTATGCATCATTTTTAACAAATTTAGTGTAGGAGATAAGAAAATTGAAGGAGATACTATGCTAGGAGTAGTTTCGCCCAATACCGCAAGTTGCTACAAAACCAAAATATTAACCAAAGAACTCTAATAATTTTATCAAGTAGACTCATTATATGGATGTGTAGTGGAAAGAGTTATGAGATGTGAAAGAAGAGGTGACTGGGTGAGCAAAAAGAGAGAAAGAGGAATTATGTCCCTTCCTGGGTTAGTGTGTATGTATAGTTGGCCACTCGTATTCAAGGAGACCCATCTAGTAGGGAGGCTAGCCAATCTCTATTGCAGACGCTTGCTCAGGCGCATATGTATTTATTCAACACCTGTGGTTTATACGGCAACTATGCTGAGCAGACCTTAGTTAAAGTTTCTGGCGAAGAGCATGCTATCTAATGTGATCAACTATTTGAACAAAGCCAGCACGCTCAAGCCCTTGGGCATGATGACATGTGACTTCATGCTAGCACAGCTATCGTTGGCCCCCATTAGTTCTGTCTACCCAATTTCACTCACAGGCCTTGGGTCAACCCGTGGTATGGTTTTCAGGGACTTTCCTGACAAATCGACCATGGTGAGATTCGAACCCAGGTCTCATGATCAGAATGCGAACGTTTTAATCACTCGGTCACGTGCCTGTTACTCCTGGGTTAGTAATGTATAATGAAAGAAGACGAAGTCAAACACGTGTGTCACATCAGAAAAAAAAAAAAAAAAATTCTCTGAATGCTTGAGTGTGAATTTGTTGATGCTGGGATTGTTTGGATTTCGGGCAATGTGTGTGTTTGTGTCTGGTGATTTGTAACATTTTTGGTTTTTGAGCCATGTATGGTCGAATATATATATATATATATATATATATATATATATATATATATATATATATATAAGAAAAAAACAGACCACTTTAAGGTTCCATTATAATAATTTATTTTACCAGAGCCCTTTCAAAGGACGCCGGATCATCAGATAGCAGGGGAGAAGAGAGAAAGGAAAAAGGAAAAAGAAAAAAGGGGGAAGAGAAAAAGGCTGTAATACATATGAAGCCGAGGGGTGGTAAGTTTTAGCAATTTATGTAAAAAATAGATTTTAATGTTTGATAGTAATTTAGATGTCTAAAAAAATCCACGAAGGAATTAATTTGATGCTTGCTAGCAATTTAAATATTTAACTTTTTTACAATTAATTTAGGGATTTAATATAAGTTAAATACTGTATTTATTAACACATTCATAGAGAACACATTAAAAAGTTTTAAACTATAACACATTAAAAGTTTTAAACTATAACAGTTTGTTTATCCGACCAATAGTACACTTTTAATACTGTAAAAGACAGTTAAGGTAACATCTTTATCAGTTTGAATCTAATTTATGAATGTAATTTGTAATTATTTTTAGATAGGTAGATAATTTTATTCTTTATGTCTGAGTGGGAGGTATATTGTTGAGAAGTCTTTTGTGATATGGATGAGGTGTTTATGGGGTCAATGGTTCATTTTGTAATGTGGGGCTTTGTATATTTTCATAAGCACTGTCAATTGATGTTTTTGTTTCTGATAGTTTATTGGTCTTCAGATAAAGTCGAGGTATGTTTCTTTTTTGTTACATCCTTTTAGAACAATGTAGGAAACAGCCTGAGTCAGTGCCCTTATTATTTTTCCTTTTCTAAGCAAATGTTGCATGAAAAAAATTCTTTGTCATTCAGTTTAAGTTCAGCCAGTTCACGTGTGTAATATGATTTTATTGTTCATTGTCCCTGAACATAATTGTTCTTATCTTTTATGTTAGGCGGAGAGATGCATTTATAAAGCGTGTAATATGATATTCTTGTCTGCAAATTAATATAATATTTCTAAAGTTTGATGTTTAGAAGAGAGATCCATTTTTTAATGCGTGTAATATGACTTTTTTTTTTGTGGGTTAACAGGATGTCGCCTAAGCTTTATGTTTAGAAGAGAGATCCAATTTTAATGCTTGTAATAAGATTTTATTGTCTGTGGCATAACATGATATGCTTTATGTTTAGAAGAGATTCATTTTATTAACCTGTGTAATATGACATGATGTTTCTACTGCTTTATACTTAGAAGAGAGACACATTTTTAACGCTTGGAATAAAAAATTCTTGTCTGTGGCATAACAATGTTTATTATGATTTATGCTTATAAGAGAGACTCATGGAGGTGGTTGGATTTACATAAGCACGGAGAAGAGCCACTGCTGAAAGTCTGCACCATTGTGGAAAGTAGATTGAACAAGAACCAGGTGACCAATATACACCACCTGGGTATGAAGAGAACCTTATACTTTGCCAGGTCTGTTGACCCATTAGTGACTAGAAAACCTATCGAATCTGTTGTCAAAACCCGTGAAGCTTGCCAGTCAATTGATCAGTGCATTGGAAGAGGGGGCACACTAGGTGTAAAATTAACTTGGAGTAGATTGGCGATGGACATTACCCACTACAGAGGTGGTCATTTTCTAACACACATTGATTGTGGTCCTTCTTGGTTCACAATATGGCAGCCACTGAGTCAACAAGACTCTGCTAGTGTTATTCATCAGTTGGAATCAATTTTCTATGAGCAAGGTGCACCAGCTGAAATATTGACAGATAACGACACTGTGTTCACCTGTAAGAACTTTAAGAAATTTTTAAATATCTCGGAGGTACACTTGAGATTCCGATGTGCCCATGTACCAGCTGGAAATGGGATTGTCGAACGCTGTCATAAAAGTATCAAGACCATCGCAGCCGGAAAGCAATGTCCGCTGTCAGAGGCAGTCTATTGGCAAAATGTTACTCCTAAGGACAGTCTTTCAGCTTCCATGGCACCAGCCAACATGCTGCCTAGGTACCACATCTGGGTATGAAAGATTGATACCACGCACTCATTTGCACTGCAAAACATTCAAGGAGTATACAAAGAAGAGGACATCATCTGGGTAAAGTCTCCAAATTTATTCATTTCTATGCTTGGTTGGCTCAGGAGATTTTTGTGTTCTAGCACATTTGCTGATTCCTTAGGTTTATGAATTTTCCAATGAGGGTCTTTGTCACCACAGAGGGCAGTGATCTCCCTTCTCTCTCCATATGTGGTCAGCCACGCCTGATTTTTCCACTTCTTGTGTTACAGCTTTCTGGTGTTCTTGAAGCCTTACCTTAAGGGGGCGGCCTGTCTCCCCTTTATATTTCTTTCCGCAGCTGCATGGGATGGCATACACACAGTCTTTAGTCATGTTCTCCTCTATGGGGGTGGGGGTCTTACTCAGGAGAGATATCTGTGAAGTGCCGTCCAGCTTTTGAAGGTTGTCCTGATGTTATATGGACTGCATATCCTTTGTATTTTCTCTGATAACCTCTTCACATAAGGCGGGAAGACTGTTTTCTGAGTGTTGTTGACTTCCTCTTGTACCTGCCTACAACGTAACAACTACCCAGGGTAGTTGTTATGTTGTAGTGTACTACTTATACTGACCAATTCTTTATCTTGGGTTGCCACTTATGACTTTTGCTCGGTGTTGTAAGCAGCAGATTTATGCTGTATGGATGGTGGGAGTTGAAATCGAGGTACTGTCCGGTGAATGTCGGTTTGCGTGATACAGATGTCTTGAAACCATGCTTTGTTCAAGATATTAGAACATCCACAAATGGGAGTGTGCTGTTACTCTCTTCATCGTGAACTGTATCGAAGGTCTTATTGAGTTCACATGGTCCAGTAGAACCTGAACATCTTCCTGATGTGGCCAGTGTTATTTACGTACCTTAACCATAGAGTTGGCTTTAGAGATATAGATTCTAATGCCATTTTATCAAAGTATTCCATGTATATATTTGCCATTGCTGGTGATAATGGCGAGCCCATTGCTAATCCCTCATCTTGTCGATATATGTGTGATCCTATTCCAAAGTGTGTTTGTGTACAGAAAGCCAACATCTCCATCAGATTATCTATTGGAATACTAGTCCATTCTTCTAGGGATGAGTAAGAGGACAATCTGTCTCCGACTACTTCGAGTGCCTCCTCTGCGAGTACCTTGGTGAACAAACTCACCATGTCCAAGCTCACCATCTGGTTGGATAGGATGGGAGCATCTTTGATTATTTCCATGAAGTGGGCGGAGTTTCAGGCATATGAAGGTGACTTTCCAATGAGTCAATTATATCTACAAAGAAGTGACTCAGAGGGTGGCACACAGAGCCTTGGCAACTAACAATCAGCCAGAGTGGAATACTGTCTTTGTGAATCTTAGGGAGACTGTATATGTGAGGTAGCTTGGCATAACGCTGCAACAACTTAGGTGCAAAGTGATCCTTGTTCTTGGTTAGTATCTGTGACAGTTTGCATTCCATTATCATTGTAGGATTCTTTACTTTGCTGTAGCTACCATTTCTAATGAGGTCTTCCAGCTTTCCAGTTTTATTTGTCCATCACTACAGTAGCATTGCCTTTGTCAGCCGGTAGTATGAAGATGTTTTCGTTTCTCTGTAGGGATCTGATTGCCAGCCTCTCCAGTTTCGTGATGTTTGACTTAGGTGGCTTGGCCTTCTCCAAGGTCTGTCTCACCCTCCACCTTAGTTTATCTGCCTGAGCCTGAAGGAAGTTCAAGGCCACCTCCTTGATTCTGGCAATGATGTCCAAGTATGGCATTCACCTGATGGTTGTGGCGAAGTTGAGACCCTTATTTAATACTGATTCCTCAGAGGCACTCAGCTGATATTGGCTGATGTTGATTACTGCTTTCACTGGTGGGTGATGGACCTTGTGCATCACATTCTGATCTTTCAATCAGTTTAATTTTTGTACTTGGCAAGCCTTGACTACATCGAATTCATGTCTGAAGGATTTATCCAGGTCATTTTGGATACTTCTTTGGACTTTTTCATTGGTAATTCAGTTGAAGAAATCCTCGAGCCTCTGGGAGATATGAGCTTGTAGTCTCTGTTTTATCCAACAATTGTACTGGATTCTCTCTCTGACAAGGGTGTGTCACTCTTTTTCTCTGACCAGACGGGCTCTCCTTGAATTGACGGGAAGTCTTGGTGCCAAGCCTGAAGGGATGAGTTGTAGGTCTCTGCATCGGTGTAGGAATGTCAGGTGGCTCGATATACGTACCAGTTTCTGGTAGGACTTTTCAATTTGTCTCCATATTTTTGGTGTATTGGGTCCGTACTGATCCTTCAGTATCAGTCTATATTTCTGAGACAAATAATTATGTACACTATTTAATTATTTGGACTATTGTCCTCATCTTTGTTCGCATATTTACTACAACATTTGGGCAATTTGCGTTCCGGCCTTTCTTCGAGGTGGCCAAAAAACGAGAACTGAACCTTTATTCATTCACTGGAGAACTTGTAGAGGGAATTAACAGGAATCTGAAATACAAAAGACATGGCATGTGGAATTAGAACAGTTAAATATATGGATGATTAAATTTGTCTCAATTGAATCAAATTCATCAATATTTATTCAATATCAAATTTGCTATCAATACAGATTTTTTTAAAAAGTTGCTTTGCCCAAACAAGTTTCAATATTCAGTACAATCTTTCTAAATTCAAAATGTTACAACCAAGGAAGGTCCGTTTTAACTTGAACATCCATTTTCACCCTCTTGGAACAATTTAGCCATTTAATTATCTTGTTAAACCAGTTGATCATAACTAATAGTATCTAATAAGCAATTGGAAATAATCTTTTTTATTAGATTTACCAGATTATTAATCTTACTATAATTATTTAGAATTTATTCTCCTCACAGGTGTTATCTCCTGTATAGAGAATCTTTTAAATTTCTTTTTTAATCAGATTAGATTTTCATTAGAAGAACAATATTTGCATAATAAGGCAATTTAGCTTTGTATCCAGGGAAGTTATTACATTTTAATGTTTTAAAAACTTAAATATTTAAGCGAAAACCAAAATGTTCATTTTAACAAAAAATTATTTGATTTCTCAACAGTTTTAAATTTTTAGAAATTAATGTTTCATTATAAACATTTAATCTATTAAATACATTTTACCATTGGACCAAATTGGAGAAATTCTTTTTTACCAAAGAAACTTCCTTTCCATTTATATTATGTTTATTTTTTATTTATTTTCACTAGGATTTTTCTTTTTGTTTTAGAAATAGTTCTGATAACTTCAGAGAACTATGTTTGAATAAGTCATTAAGTCTGAGTAACTAGTCCCCATAAAATTTATTACTTCCTTCTAAAATTATTCCTATATTGCTCAAATACAATTTTAATGACCAGTTTCAAACCTGAACTCTTTTTTTTTTGGGAAAAAAAATTCAAGATAATAAATTTTAAGTTTGGAAACAAAGGAAACCATTCCAGACGTTCCCTAAATATTGTTTTACAAATTAACAAATTCAGCATTTATTTTAAATTCTTTGTCTGTTTAAAAATCTCATTAACTATATATGGTACATCTAAAAATTCTTTGGTTAACAATTCTATTGCAACATTAAATTTTTCCTCTAATGGGACACTAACTGCAGAACATAACCTGTTAAACAACTTTTTAAAATGGCTAGCGTAGCTCTATCATGTTGCACACAATTCTGAAATTGAGCCAAAAACTTTTTGTAATCAAATTTTCTCTCATCTCTAAAGTTTCTATCTTAATATTTATTTTAGTAGCACATTTTTAACAGAGCTTTAACATCCCTTACTTCTTTATAGCTGACTTCCATTTTTTTTAATCACATAACAAGTCACTTATTAAATTACAATTCAAACAATACAACGAAATATTAAATATTGAAACAATGAATAGATCTACCTTTTTTTTTTTTTTTCTCTCCGTAGTAGGACACTCAATCCCCTTTTTTAACTGTATTTCCTGGATTTTTGTATAGGTGTAAACAATTTCTTGCCTGGTAACTTCTTTCAAGGTTCAAATGCAACAAGTAATGACAAAGTTGTAAAAAGTTGAATTACAATTTTTAGATTGTAAAATGTAATTGAATACAAATTTCAAGGTGACATCAGAAGATCACAAACTGTATTTAATTTGCATTAAGTATGCAAATATCAAATAAGTGTTAAAAATTAAAATGTTTATGTAAAATGTTCATAATCTGAGCAACATTCTTTTTGTGAAATATTTAGGTAAATTTGAAAAATCATGGTTAAGTCTGCCACAATCTGACTTTAAATCACAATAAGTCTGCAATATTAAGGTAAATTTCATTAAGCTGCAAAATATTAATTTTCAGTAAGTTTACAAAATATGGGAAATTGAAGTGGGCCCCATATGAGATTCCCATGTGGTGGATGCAGACGTAATAAATAATGAAAAGAATGCAATTGACCTCTGATTTATACAAGTTGTATTAAACAATATAAGTCCTTGAGACCAAACTTATCTGCTGAAGAAGAGTTAATGTTTTCACCATCTATGGACTCTGTGGTAATAATGATGTAGGGTAGGCTGGTCCTGCAAGTGTTCATTTCATAGGTCTTACTAAGAATGAGTGTTCTTCAAAAAGAGATAAAAAAAAGCATGCCAATCAGACAACTCCTAAGACGATCAATCATAACCATCACTGCCAAGGGAAGATAATCGTCTCTAAAGAAAACAATAAAGAAACCAAATTGTAAAAAAGGACAATAGACTTTGAATGATTTTTATTTGTAAAATGACAGTGTTGAAGTTGATGCAATGAACAAAATGAGAATGGAAATTCAAAGTGGGTCACATTAAGAGAATCTTTAGTGACATCAGTATCATTCCAAGGAAAACTGAACAAGGAAAAAAAGTATGGCTGGCAGATTAAATTCTCAATATGATGAAACGGAGACAGCAAACAATGCTAAGGTTTGGTACATTACACAAAGAAATGCAAACAGGCAAAAGTGAAATCTCTCAATAAAATGTGTGTAGAGATAGAAAGAATGTGCATCATAGACAAGGCAGATATGCATAAAAGAAATATCAGGACAAAAAATGTGCTCATTGACAGAATGTAAAAAAAAATCAAAAGAGAAAGCTGAAAATAGAGAAAGAAAAAATATATCAAAGATGAAATGAATATGCTAGAAAATTCTTTCACAATGAAAGAAAGAAACCTGGAATACAGAAAAATATGGAAGAACCAGAAATATCAAAGTCTGAAATGACATCAATAATGGCCAAGATGAACAGGAACAAAGTAGCAGGACCAGATGGAATTGTAATAAAGATGTTAGCAGTCTTAGATGATTTGGGCATTAACAAAATTACAGAAAAAATAAATGAAATATACAACAATGGTAACTTACTGGAAGACCTTAGTCAATCAATTGTAATCTTCTGTCTTCTTTTTTGTCCTTTTCCTCACTGAAGCCTTCACATTCTATGAATTTTTAAAACTTATAAACCTTATGTTCACAAAATATGGTATTATCACCTTGCTTGCGTATTTACAATAAATTAAAAAAAAAATTCATATCACGTTTTCAAAAGACAATTTCAAACGATTGCAAGTATCATCAGATAATCAGTTTAATGAGCCACATAATGAAACCTTCTGATGGATAGTATGGAGCAGAATTAGACTGGAAATTGAACAAGAACAGTGCAGTTTTGTTAAAGAAACTAACAGAAGCAATGTGATATTTATGCTCAGAATGATAAAAGAAAAAACAATACAAATACAGAAGCATGTATACCTATGCTTCATAACTGAAACAAAAGCTTTTGATAAGAATTATTCAAACTACTAGGTAAACTGGATTTATTTGGAAAAGATATCAAAATAAATCAGAACTTAAACAGCCTACATAGAGAGAGAAAATGAATTCAGTAAATACACAAAAATAGAAAGAGGTATAAGACAAGGATGTGTCTTCTCACCAAACTTATTCAACCTTTACAGTGACACAATTCTAAGAAAACTAGGAGTCCTACCAGGATTTATTATTGGCAGACACAATCTTAACAACATAGGCTATGCAGATAACAATGTTGATAGAAAGGAAACTACAGGAACTTCTACAGAATGTAGTAAAGGAAAGTGTGAAGAAAGGACTAAACATCAATTGCTTTAACAGAGGACAGAAAATGTGATACTGAAATCTAAAGGTTCATTGGAATAACAAAAGAGATCTTCCAAAGTATTAAGAAACAGTAATATTTTGTTAGAAACAAACAAGAGTACTAACCCCATATGTAATATCTGTCTTCCTCTATGGCAGTGAATTCTAGACAACCTCCTCACAGATGAAGAAACTTCAAGCAACCATGGACTGAACATATGAGTAACGAGGAAATTTTAAGGAAAATAGCATATGGAAGCAAAGAGGACATCTATACTTAGACTCAAAAAGAGAAAGTTGAAATTTCTAAGATACATAATAAAGAAAGAGGATTTTCAGAATTTGACATCCACAGGACATACTAAAGGCAGACAGGTAGAAGAAAGCAGCAATTAACCGACCTAATAAGCTTGTGCAAACAGATTACAAAATAAGGATTGGGAGGGATAGTGAAAAGACAAACCTTACTAATAGCTATAATTACCCACATCCTAAAGGAATATGGAACAGAGAAAAATAATAACCCTGGTTTATAAAACTGGAGTTAATAAAGACCATGGTAATTATTGTCCAATGAGATTGCTATTGAACATACATAAATTATTCTCATAAGTACTTAAAGACTAGCAAAATATCCTGTAGATGAAAACTAGTCATACAAACAGACAGGAGGCAAGTTTTAGGAGTGACTACTAAAAAATAGACCATTTACAAACAATAGATCAAGTGATCAAATAAAGAAAGAAAATCAGTTTACTTTTTATTGACAATAAAGAGATTTGATGTGAGAACACATAGTACTCTTTAACTCACTATGAAAGTAGGCTACTGAAAGAGAATATATATGGTAACAGTACTGCAATAATTTAACTACACAAGGGACACAAGTACAAGGTAACCAAAAAAGTTCTGTCCGTTTTTTGATTAGTCATTGAATGAAGTTGAAATATATATGAAATGCGTGTAGCAATTGTTTTCAAATTCGGACAGCTGGAAGTAGGAACATCAGACGTTATAAAAAACACGCGCACCGTTCCCGGCCATCAGTTATAAGCCGGACAGCTGTGAGAAGGATGGAAGTGTCTAGAGATCTCATTCGGGGCTGTTTGCTTTACGGTTTCAAAGTGGTCTTATCAGCAGCTGCATCAAGTCGCCGCATATGTCAAGCGTTTGGGGATACTGCAAGGCATTGGTTTCGAAAATTTAAGGCGGGAGATTTGTCTCTCTATGATGAGCCTCGCAGTGGATGACCACAGGTCTTGAATGACAGAGTCCTGAAGGCGGCCATTGAAGCGGACAGTAGTCTAACGTGTGGTGAACTTGCAAGACAGTTCAATGTTTCTGATGAAACAGTTAGACTTCACCTGCACCGCCTTGGTAAGACGTACAAACTGAGCAAGTGGGTTCTACAAATGTTGTTGGAGGTCAACAAGGGACAATGAGTGACAGTGACAGCCTGTGTATCGCTGCTTTCTCGCCACCATACCGCATCCTTATTCAATCGAGTGCTTACCAGTGATGAAAAGTGGGTTCTGTACGAAACTCCCAAGCGTTCCAGACATTGGTTGTCTCCTCAGGATGCTGTCCCTCACACCACAAGACCGCCTATGCACCCACGCAAGATTATGCTTTGTGTCTGATGGACAGGTCGTCAAGTGGTTAATTATGAACTGCTGCCAACGGGCCAAACGGTCACTGGAGACCTATACTTGCAGCAATTGAAATGTGTGCAACAGGCATTGCACCAGAAGGAGCCAGCACTGGTGAATCGCAAAATGTGCTTTTCCTCTATGACAACGCCAGGCCGCATGTCACGCGAGTAGTCAGGGATACCATACAGCAACTTGGGTGGGAGACTTTGTGCCATCCACCTTATTCACCTGACCTTGCGCCATCCGATTACCACCTCTTCCACTCCCTGGATAATCATCTTCGTGGGAAATCCTTCACCAATGAAGCAGACTTGCGCAAAGCCCTCATGAACAAAATAAAACAAAAGAAATGTTTAATTGTAATATTTTAAAAATATAAAAACAAAAGATGAACTGGAATAAGTCTAGGACTATATATACTTAGGGCAGGGGATAACATTATGCATAATACAGGATGTTACATGTAAACACTCTCCATATCCTCCTTTATATTATGACCCCTCTCTGGAACTGGAGACATGCACTTCTTGTAATGATTACTAAACAATGAAGTTGTTATTGTGCCTAGCTGCTTTGTCGTCTTCACTAATAACAAATACATAACGCAACATGGTGGCAGCCCAGTGGTTTATTGAAACACACCTCTGCCATTTGAAGAGACGACAGGTTGTCAACTATGCAGTAAGCTGTTTTCATTGATACCTTGTTTTCATTCTGTTGCAATCAGACATGTCGGTACTTTTAACATCCTTGATTTTCCACACTGCCTACTATTAGTTCTCTATTTTTCACTTGGACTTTCTAAGATGACAATTTTTTGTTGTTATGTCCCTTTTTTTCCCTGATTTTTGTCCTCACTTGTTATTTCTCATCAAATCCCTGTCTTGTTATCACAACATCAGTGGAAGAAACAGTAGATGCTGTCTCCACAGGTATGTCTGGTCTTCACGTTCGTGTCCCCTGAACATTTAAATTTTGGCGCAAACAAAGTGGAGTCATGGAAAATATTCCACAGAAGATAAACAAACTACTTTCTACTATCTGACCTGGGTTACTGACCGAGAGAAATACAAGTAAGAATGCTGGAGAAATGCCCGGGTGATGATGCAATGAAAATATATCAGGGCATGCATTTTGCATCACTTGAACATGAGCACACCCTCCAAGAAATATTGAGAAATACACAATAAGTATCACCAATGAGACATATGGACTTTTTGTGTTTTGAAAAAAAAAAAAAAAAAGAGACAAAACAAAGGTGAATCATTTGACAGTTTTTATAGAAGTCTCAGAGCCCTTTCACAGACCAAATCGTAACTGGCTTATGGAACCACAGCACCAGACAAGACTTATTCAAATTACAAAGCATGACCCTACAATGGTGTACTGACATGTGCAGGGCAGCAGATAAGGCCTCTGCTCATAGCCACGGCATGAAAGCAGAGAAAGCCCAGGTGCTTAAAGTATATGACACTAAGAGGAACCATCCAAAGAAAGACTGTCATTTCTGTGGCTATATGTGCAGGTGAGACAAATGTCCTGTATGTGGCAGATTCTGCAGGGCATGTCATGAAAAGAACCATTTTGAGGTGCAATGTCCCAGCAGAGAAGTGAAAAAAAAAATCAATAAACAAAGAAACAGTGGGATCCAGAAGAAAAATAGGAAAAAGCCCCATTGATCTCTCGTGCACTACTTCAGAACCACCTTTGATACACAATGGGTGAACACAGTCACAACAAAGAAAAAAATTATAGATGCCAAATACATTATCATACTGGTTAAGTAAGAGGTAATGGTCAACATGCTTCCAGCAAAATTTGCTTGAGAAATAAAACCATATAATGGGATTGATGTCGAACCAGACCCTAGTGAAACCACTTTGGCTCTGCCGAAGAACCATAAAGAACCCTAAAACACATAAAAAGTACTCATTGAGTTCCTTGTCTTCAAAGATGAAGATCATTGTCTGCTGGGCCTTTGAGCAAGTGAACAAATGGACCTGGTGAAAATAAAGTAGAATTTTCACTGTGTGGCAACTGTTGCTCTGGATGCTGAATTCATTTGACAACAAGCTAGGTGAACTACCAGGAATGACAACACTAAAAGTGAAGCCTATGCCATTCCTGTGGTGATGGCTAACTGAAGAACATACATTTCTGTACAACCTCAGCTGAAGCAGGAACAACAGAGTCTTACTAAATTGGGGGTCATCGAGCCAGTAGAGAGACCCACCAGTTAGTGATAACTAAAAAGAAAAATGGTTCTCTAAGAATATGCCTTGACACCCCACAAGTTTAACAAAGTATTCATGTTGGAGCATTACACCATACCCATACTGGAAGATGTGCTCCATGAGATGAAGGATGCCTAAATCTTTACTAAGGCTGATTTATCATCAGGCACCTTAAACTTGACAAGGTGTCCCAGTGACCTCATAACATTTCAAACCTGCTTTGGAGGATTTTGTTGGTGGTGGCTGCCATTTGGGCTGAATTCATCAGCATAGATATTCCAAAAAGGAATGTTGGAACACTTCCAAGATATGGTAGGGGGTTGTCATTATTGCTGATGATTTGGTCAAACCAATAAGAACATGACAGGCACTATTTAAAAAATGCTGCACACTGGGAGTCAAGCTCAACCATGGGCTTTGGATGAAATAATATTCATGGGACATTGCATTACCAGAGAGGGCATTGTAGTCAACCCAGAAAAAGTGAGAGGGCTATCTGAGACATGGGAGTCCCACGCAGATTTCTTGGCATGATCAATTATGTTGGGAAATTTATCCCAAACCTCTCCATAACTTGACAAAGAAGTCACATGGACATGGTCAGAGTCTTAACAGCATTTGACCAGGCCAAGGACCTGATAAGCAGAGTGCTTGTCCTTGCCTACTATGATTCACACAAAGATTTCACACTTGAGAATGATGCATGTGAGTATTGGTTGTGAGCAGCCCTGATACAAGAGAACATATGCAAGCCATTCCCTATACAATACTGAAGGGAGATATGCACAGATCAAGAAAGAGATGCTAGCAGTGGTGTATGGATTTGAAAATTTTCACCATTACACACATGGGAGAAAAGTATGTGTTCTCACCATCCACAAGCCACTTGTATCAATCTGCCAGAAACCACTAACAAAGGCACCAAAATGTCTCCAAAATCTACTACTGTGTGCCCAGCAGTATGGTTTCTCAATTAAGTACAAGCCAGGAAAAGAAATCCCATTTGCAGATGCACTATTGTGGGCACCTACAGATAAACCAGAAGCAGTAGAACTCACAATTGCGAACAATCTGACAATGAACCTCTTCAAAGACCACAGGCTAACAGAGATTAGGTCTAAGACATGTGAAGACCCTACAATGAAAACACTAGCTGAGGTTATTGCCACAAGCTAACCCAGTGACAAAAGACTATTGCTGGATGCTCTAAAACTGTTTTTCAATTACAGGTATGAATTGGCAGCACAAGATGGACTGACCCTAAGAGGACAGAGAATAGTCATTCCCCTCAGTATGAGATCAGAAATGAAACAAAAAGCACATGCTGGTCACCTAGGCAATAAACTCCTGTCTCAGAAGAACAAGAGACCAGATATTCTGGCCAGGCATGTTTGCAGTAATACAGCAATATGTACAAGCATGTGTCACCTGCACAATATATGCCGATTATCAACCAGCAGAACCACATATAATCACAGAGATACCTAAAAGATCCTGGCAATGAGTCTCTGCAGACATTCTCTCACTATCTAGTCACAGTAACTTCTTTGAAGTTGACAAGCTGAAAACCTCACATGTGTAAGAGGTTATTTTGCCAGGTATGGCATACCAGACACTCTTTCCTCTGATAATGGACCCCAATTCTCGGGTAGCGCATTCCAGAAGTTTTTGAGATATTGGGCATTTACACATGAGATGAAATCCTATGCAACAGTCAGTCTCATGGCACAGCAGAAGCTGCAGTCAAAATTGTGAAATGACTAATGCGGAAATGTAAGGCCTTAGGAGATGACCTACTACTAGGACTGTTAAATCTTTGCAACAAACTAACTCAAGATCTCAGCACCAGCCAGACACAAAAATTTTTCTTGACGCACAAAGTCCATGATGCCAGCTGCAGAAACTATGGTAAAACCCAGCTATCCATACTCATATGAGGATTGGTTGGTTGGTTATTTTGTTTTATGCCATATCAACCTCAGTGGGTCATTTAATGCCAACAGTGTTTTGGAATGGATTTTAGCATAGTTTAGTAGAATATATATATATATATATATATATATATATATGCAGTACTATTCAGCCACTCATATTTTTGAGTACATTCCAATTGCTTTTATAAAATCTATTATCCTAGATGGTGTTATTTCCATAAAGAGTTTCTTCAAATTACTTGTTTGTTTCTGCACTAGATTCAAATTTGTACACTCAAGCAGTATATGTTTAACTGTGAATCTTTTTGGGATTTAGTACATATTGGGGATTCTGTGCCCTCCAGTAAATGATGGTGGGTGATGTAGGTATGGCCTATGTGAAGGCGGGTCAACACAACTTGTTTTCTTCTATTCTTGTATTTTGTTTTCCATTTTCCAATGGTAGGTTTTATGTTTTGTAGTTTGTTATTAGTGTATCCCAATGATTTTGCCACTTCTTAAAGATAATTCTATTTATAATCGGTATACGGTATTCTTGTTTTTGCTATTGTATCCTTCATAGCTTTCTTTGCTTCCAAGTCGCCCTGGTCATTTCCCAGTATACCAAGGTGGCTTGGAATCCAACAAAAGATTATTTCTTTATTTTTTGATAAATGATATATTCTGTTAAGTACTTGTGTAGTTAAAGGGTCAGTAAAATTTTTATTTTTTAAGGCAGTAAGTGCAGACAAAGAATCTGTGAAAATAATGAATTTATTGTGGTGGTTTGTGGTTTGGTCAAGTGCCAAATTAACAACAATTATTTTGGCTCTATATATATATAGAAGCTATGTTTGTAATTCTTTTCTGTTTCTTATGATCTTTTAGTATGGCAGTGCATCCAACTTTATTTTTGTTTTATGCTCGATCTGTATATACATAAAGGTAGTCTGGGTAGTTATTTTTCATATTGAATATTTCGGATTGGTATACTATTGGGATTGTTTTGAATTTTAGATATTTTGTCAGGTCAAGAATTACTTTATTTATAATCCAGGGGTGTGTGGAAGATATGATTGATTTGTGAATTTGTGTTGTATCTATCCGTTTTTCTTCTATGATCTTTTTTATCCGTAAACTAAAAGGTTTGATGGTTTCTTTTTGCTGAAAAAGCTCTATGAACTGTGGTTGGAAAGTAGTACTGAAAGCTGGATTTAGAGGGCATGATGAGAGTTTTAGATAAAAGCTCTTAAACTAAGATGCAAAAAACTTGCTCTGTTTGAATTCGCCTTGGCTGAGACGGGGATACAATACCAGTATACTCATGTCAAGAGCAAGACTGAGCCTCTGCCAAATTCTGGTTTTTATTTAACAACAATCTAACACGGTCAAAAAGTCTTTTTCCTCTTAACACAATTGACTCTCAGCCCCTGCCTTCTAACATATATAAGATAAAGGGTAGGGGGAGTTGTTCCACAAGAGCAGATTGAATAGTATGTTCAAGAGAAAAGAAAGATACATGTGCTAGGGCATGATGGGATCAGGCCTATCCAACTGCCCGTGAGACCAAGTAAGGGTCAAAGTGGTGTGTTGCAAGCGATTGACCACTCTGTTGCTGGATCAATGACTGCTCAACCACTGAGATGCAAGAAAATGTGAAAACTTTAGTTAGGAGAAAGGAAAATAAGAATCAAAAGACAAAAAAGTTGCAATTGACACTGCATTAAAATTTTTGAAGATTGTAATTGACAAGAAGGTAAGAAGCTAAAAGAGTTCTACAGTTGATAAATGTGAGAGAAGAAACTATTAGTATACAACTTACAGTTACATTTAGTTAATTCAACAGTAAAATTATGAGACCTAGTTACCAATCTAGTGCTGTGCTTAAATTCATGAAGTCAAGTTATCAAAGAGGATAATGAAAATATTTATAGAAAATGCACAGGGGAGCTACATTACAGTGGTGGAAAAGTAACTGGTCAAGATGCTAGGTTAGGAATGATAACATTGTAGATTTTTCTTTGGATTTTGTCAAGAATTTTGAGATACATAAGAGGACCAGACCAGATGTGGCAGCAATATTCAATATAAGGATGAATGGCAGACTTATTAAATAGACTATGTGATAGATAGATAGATAGATTCTGACAAGAAAAATTGTCTGGCATGACACAGTAAATCAACTTTCCTAGCAGCAGACCTAGCAACTGATTCAATATAATCATTCTACTTCCCATCAGTGGAAAACATTAGACCAAGAAGGCACAATCAATTGCTCTTCTAGAAGTTTGCATCAACCATGCTGATAGAGGACAAAAATCTAAGATGACTAAAAGATAGCATTTTGTTTTGGAGGTATTAAATTTTACAAGCTATTTGTTGCCCAGTTAACAACAGATTTGAGATCAGCTGCCAATTTGACAGGAGCAAAAAATTGTGGTATCAGCAAAAATACAGTCAGGAACTAATGATATCAGGAAGGTTGTTGATGAAGATGAGAAACAAAGTAGGTCCAAAGATACAACCTTAAAGGACGCTTGCACTAATGCAAAAACATCTAAAAGAGTGGTCATTCAAAATGGCTTTCATTATGCAATTTGTTAAGAAAGATTGGATCAAATCAAGTATTTGGCCACAGTCATTATAGCTCTTTAGCCTGTGAAGAAAACCGGCATACCAAACTTTATGATATGCCTTCAAAATATCTAAAGCCACAGACCAAGCTTTGCTGTTTTTACCTAAAGCTTGACAGACTTTCAGTAATAACCGTTAA
Source organism: Acanthosepion pharaonis (assembly GCA_903632075.3). NCBI lineage: Eukaryota > Metazoa > Mollusca > Cephalopoda > Sepiida > Sepiidae > Acanthosepion > Acanthosepion pharaonis. The sequence continues at coordinate 121,612 of CAHIKZ030001560.1, forward strand.
CACATGATGGTTGACCTTAGAGAAGTGAAAGCCATATTGTTTGTCTGAATGAAAGTCCTGCAAGGTGAGATGCTTAACCAATTCAGAGTTGATGAGAGCCTCTAGTACTTTGCCAAAAAGAGGTAGAAAACTAATAGGTTGATAGCTCAAAGAATCAGACAGTTCATCAAAGTTCTAACAAGATAGAAATTAAAAATCAGCAAGGCATTTGTTATAGAGTTTAGAAAGAACAGGAGTCAGTTCAAGAGCACATTTTTTTAGCACAATTGCAGGGATACCATGGATGAAGTTAGATACATATCATACAAATCATACTTATATGAAGAAAAAGAAGCTCAATACCAGAAGCTATTTTATGGAAAAAAAGGGTGTATGAAATGCACCAATAACTTTGACGCTATGAACGATGGGCAGTGAAACTACTGATCAACCACTTGTGCCAGTCATGTTGATATATTAATTACAAACCCATGTATTGAAACTGAACTGCTTAAACAGGCAAATAAGGAAGATTGTGAAAAAGAATGAGAAGATTGAAAATACTGTCCTAGATCTAAAAGCAGTTCACTATCCTGGTACAAATCCTGATGTAAATCACATTTTAGATCAAGGTATAGAAACAGATACCATTCAGGTGTCAATTCAAGATAATACTGAGGAAAACAATCAATATCTAAATAAGAATCACAAAATAGTATGAAATATACTGTAGACTTCTGTCATTCATTAATGCACCCAAGATATATCAAGAAGTCATTGATTCAAAGAATCCTCCAGGGACTAAGTAGCTCATTGATTCATATTCAAAATATAACTTCAACTCCTGTTGATGTCTCCACTGGAAGGTATTAGCCTTTCTGCCAGTCATTGAGCCCATACAGTGTTTTCATGCACTTAGTGATTTTAGGAAAATTGTACATAGAAATGAATACAAACAACTGACCCAATGGTTATAGTAATTATATTTTTCTGAAATAAAAAGTTTACCTGGTATGAAAGGCAAATTCCATTCTCTTTCTCACTTCAGGATTATGAGCTTTCTTCATGATGGGAAAATAATGTGGATATTTGAGAGTCACTTTATGTTTTCCATCTTCTGTCTGCATGCAAAGTGAGAGGAAACAGTGTCATTGAAAATACATTCAAAATTATATGATTAAACAGTCAATGTGAAATATCAGAAAAGATTTAGTATAAATAGAAGAAATGCTAAAATTAGAAATAATAATTAGGTGAGCTTTAAATAGTGCTGAATCAAAATAGTTTTACTCTTAAAAATGGTGATTATTATTAGTACAATTTGAAAATTAATTACATAGCAAATTTCAACCTGTGAGCCTTTTGTTATTATGATGATGATGATGATTCCAACATCAAAAAGTTCAATAACAGATATAAAAACTTTTCAACTAAAAAAAATTAAAACTAACAAAAAGGCTTCAAATATTGATCTGATAGGTTTTTTTTTTTTTTTTTACTACATCCTAGCTCAAGAACTACTCAGATTCAGTTTTTCTGTTGAGAAATTGTGGAAAGAGTAATTCCTCTTGTTAATAATCAAGTACAATAAATGAAACATAAGACCTTCAAAAACATGAATACTGACAATCAACATTGCCAATTACATTAGAAACTAAATCTCATCCAATTCATTCATATTTGATAATTTTCATGAAGTTATAATGTAGTACAAACATACAATAAAAAGTCACCATCATTATTCAAAAGTTATTCTCAAATTTACACAATTTTCTTCTTGATTCTGAAGTCTACATTACATATATCTTAGTGTTAAGAATCAATGCTCACTATCCTATTATAGGATATATGGGCATATTTATAAATGTGAGAACCAAAAGTGGTGCTAAGTACGGGGAAATAATGTCATTAAGAACTTTAATCATAAAATGAACACTGGCAGTGAACAGATATCTTTTACATCATTGCAATGTTTTTAAAGAAAAATAAGGGAAATAATATTTATCTATCTATCCATCCATTTATTCTTTTTATTATATTATATACTAGCAGTAAAGCCCAGTGTTGCCCGGGAGTAAACTTCCACTGAATGGAAGGTCATAACCGCCATACTCATTTTGTACACGCATGTAAAGCTGAAGTCTAGTAGAACTGATGGCCACCCATGTAAAAAACGTAATGTACACAAGTTGTCGGTATTCATCAACACAAAGGAAGAAAAAATTGTAAGGCTTAAAAGGAAACAATGGACAGCTATGGTAGCATCAGCCATTTGCCATTACTAAGACACCTCCAATTAAAAGATCTCAAGTTCAATACAAACATGGGCCTTAGGAAATTTTTGATGAATTGTGGCAGATGGCTTTGTATTCCGATGGATGGTTTTATCATCTCTGAGTGCAAGACATTACATGAAGCCCTGTGTCAGGTGCAATGTAGTAAAACATAATAACGTGAAAGGTAGATGCAATTTTGCTCAAAAGACAGCGCTGCCACTACGAGTACTTGTAAGTGGCATAAATTTTTTGTAGTTTTTAATAGCCAGTTGAGGCGAGCATGAAGCGCATGTAGCATTACCTAAAGCAGCTCTTATGGTAAGTGGAGAAACACACCAACGGTGTATGGCAGAGAATGCATATTATAATTCTGCATTTTGCTATTTTTTTATTATCCCACTTGTTTTTGCTGAGGCCTGAATTGCATGGATGCACTCGACTTCTCTGACAATTAAACGAATCCACCTTCCCACGTATTGGTTTTGTGTTGCAACTGAATATGGTTACGTGGTCAACATGTAAGTGCGAATGCAGCTATGGTGGGGTTTAAGTGATAAGGGAGCATCTGGTGAGCAAGACAACCTTTAATGAAATGTCTTAGTAATGGCAAGTGGATACTACAATGACCTTTAAATAAACCGGGTTCAAAAATGAAGGAACCTATGATGCAGCTGACATAAAGATGTGTACATTACATTTAAACGTGACTGACCATGGGCTATAGGACTTCTGCGTAGGTAATATTGTTAGCTTTGTTTGTTGCAGAGTAAATGTAAATGTTATCCTTACTCCCGACTTGGGCACAGCCTACATAAAGCTGTCCATGGGCAAAACACTATTCACCTAAATGCAGACCCGTGACGCTGAGCATCTGCCCTTGCGATTTGGCCATTGTTGTTGAGTCGTGCTCACCATACCCCAAGGCATTCTGAACCTCTGGCAGATGCAGTAGATCTGGAATTCCTCAAATGACAATTAGTGGTTTTCACAGGACTTTCTAAAGCACTGACATTTCTTAATGTAGTGAAAGAGATAATCAGCTACCTCAAAAAAGAGTTTGTGTTTTGCGTGCAATCTGCCGAAGAAAAATTACCAAAAAGTAGTCAGCAAAAAAAAAAAAAAAAAAAAAAAACTTTAAGGACTAGAATCTATGTTAATGTTCTTCCCTCCCCTGAATGGCGTGACCAATCAAAAAGATCTCTTGGTGAACAAAAACCATTGTACTTCGCTTATAAAGGCAGGAGATTTTCTGAGCTCGGGAGACGAACACACGTTTTTGCTGGTGAGAAGTGAAGGTTGGACATGTGACCCCATTTTGTCGTTTCTACACTGCTTGTTGGACTGTTATGACGGGCTATCATTTGAACTGTGATTTGGCTACAAGTGTTGTGGTCGAAAGACAGAAGTTATTGCAGATGTTTGTTGCTACTATAAGTTGACAGTCTTTTCTTTTCTTTACAACCATGCTTAAATGATGAATAGCGGTTTGTTGAGGTTGTTCCGAAACTCTGGAAGATGCTGTAGCCCTAGTATTTCTAAGACGATGCAAAGTGGTTTGTTCAGGGCTTTCTAAACCTCTAGAACATGCTGTAGTGCTGGCATTCCTTAAATGCCAAAAGATTGTCTGTGTTGGGGACTCGGAAGCCCTGGCCCTAGAAACTCGTATTGTGTCCTGTGAATTCTGTACTAAACGCTCTTCAGTTGAAAGTCTAGCGTATCGTAGTGACATAACTGATGCTACTGATGCCAGCCTTTCAGTCCGTTCAGCGGTACTTTCCATGGAGATGTGGGCAGCAGAGCGTGAGGCCATCTGAGAAAGGCACAACAAAGTTTGCTCTATGGTTTCACTTGCCCTTGCTGCTCTTGTAGTGGAGACAGGCAGCAATTGTGCACTGTCCAAAAAGTTTTCTTCTCTTAGGCGGCATTTTAACCAATTTTAAAAAGGCAAATGTAATAAAAGCTATGTAGGTTTTTTGAGTGCAAAAAATATGTATAGTCTAAACATAGGCAGGTTAGAGGGATCCCAAAAATGTATGTAACTGTATCAAAAGGGGATCAAAGATAAAAAAAGTGAAGTTTAAAAAATTCAACCAAAGCTAAAACGGCAGTAGGTAATTTGGGAAGTAAATTCGATAAATGCAGAAACGGATGTAGTTATAACTAAGTAAAAAAAGTTTGGATATGTAATCAACAACTTGTGGCTTCCGTAAGAAGCGAATGAAGTGAGCCAAGTGCGGGATAGTAATCGCAGAAGTGTGTTGGCTGGTTGACCTTGAGCGCACATACTAAGTTGACATACGTACACACTTTCATAAGAGAACTGCTTGCATGTAGGTTTGGATGGGCCCAAGGTTAAACGCTTGCAACATTATCAGGTTTTTTATTGATAAATATGAAAGCTATGTAGTTCCTTATACCAAAATAGGTGTTGCCTTTTTTATTTACATCATCACCGATGTAGCGCAGTCTCTCAAAGTCAGCCAATCAGAAAATGGGATTTTCAAACTTCATTTTTCCTTGAAAATTTTGAGCAGCCAGGAGATTTGAGGTAGTTTTATTGATCAAAAGTTGAAAATACAAGTGTTTTTACACTTCTTATGAACAAAATTTTAAACAATGTTAATTTCGTTTACTGATGGATGATGAAGGCCTTTAAGTAGCATCAATTTAGAGGAAAATGTGAGAACTTTTTGGGGCAGCGATGTGCAGTAGTAAAATTATAGTGAGTAGGTGCCTTTTGCTACATGTAAACGGCATGAAAAGACATAACAGTCCCCCGGTGTCCCCTCGAATGAAAAATGCAATCAAATGTGAAAAATTGGACAATTGGGGGGCAGCCAATTCTGTCCACTTGGCTTAAAAATGGTGGTGTGAAGTGGCATGAAATATGTTAGTGATTGCTCACTGACTTCAATCCTATGTTTTTGTAAGCTAAATGGGCTACAAACACCTAAAAAGCAGCAGTTTCACCTTGTTTTTATTGATTTTTCTGGTAAAATTTGACATGTAGCTCTGTAAATCCCTTTTAAAATGGCCTTAATGTTTACTGTGCAAATGCAGAAAACATGGAAAATAATACATGCCTGCATTGAAACATTAAAAGATCCTTTTTAAAAACCATGATATGAGCGTTAAATCCTGAAATAAAAGTAGGCTACTTGAAACCTCTACCCCATTTAGGATGCTTGATGTGTGTACGCATGATCGATAATATTGATTTAAATATTGACTTACATCAATTTTTGGCATCGTCAAAACCCCTGCAGGACCATTAGCAGTAACTGTATCAAATTTGGTTGAAAAATGTAGGAGATCCGATCAAACATATAAACAAACACACACACATTCTGCCTTTTATATATGTATAGATTTTTTTTATTTTCTTTTAAAATAGATATTTATTTATTTATTATAATCATTTTATTCTTTAGGTTTAGTGGCTGGTTTTACATCAATTGTTGTTTAAAAAGTATCACCTAGTGACCTTATTTTGTTACAAATATTTTGTATATTATTAAGAATCATATTTTTATATTACTTTTATCATGAATATTTAATATATATTTGCTAATGTATTTATACACTGAATAACTGAGTTTTGTTTATATTTTAACGTATATTTTAAGGAAGAGGCTGTATCTTCAAATTTTTAGGAGAGGTGTTTCAAATCTTATCGTTTATTTGGTTTTGTTTTCTATTGTTTAACAGTTAAACAGTTTTAGCAGCAACAATAATAAAAAAAATGATTTATTTGGGGATTACTTCATATTACTTTGCTATTAACATTAAATTTTGATACATTATAAAAAGCTATGATTTAAGATTATTCATGAATCATAATACTACAAGTTAAAATTAGAGCAAAGATGAGTTCACATGAATACACACAAAAGAAAAAACAAATAGTGGCAGCTTACTTTTTCAAGAGAAGTTATAAAAGATTCAGGCATTCCCACTAAAAAAAAAAGAAAAAAAGAAAAAAAAAAAAAAGGAAAAAAAAAAAAAAGGTCATGAATAATGAATTTGAAAATGAGAACAAATATAAATGATTCAAACAATAATGCTAAGAATTTTATATGAATTTATAATAAAGGAAGTTTTGTGCATTATACTAAAATATGACTGATTATTATCACTCAGTATCTCCAGGTAGGTGTATAACTTGTACACAAGATGGAAGTGTGTTGTCTTAAGTAATTGGTTAGATCCAGTTGTGAGTTCAATACCTGGTTATGGAAGTGGAGATCTTGGAGAGGTAAATTAACAGGAGATAACTTATAACTGACATACATTAGACATGGCACGTGGAACTAGAACAGTCTGCTCCAGCAAATGAAATAAAGGGTTCAGTTCGACATACCAACCACCTGAAGAAGGCTGAAGCATACAATGGCTGAAATGTTGTGATAAATATGGCAACAAAGATGAGGACAATAGTCCGAATACTGTAAATAGTGATACTAAATACAATTGAAATTGAACCCTACCCCTAAGTAGAATGTGGTCTAAAAACTTCATAGGCTGAATATGAAGGAGTACTGTTAGAGCTATAAAGTTGTTATATAGGAATAAAGTGTTGCTGCTGACATTTGGGTTTGAACACCTATCACCAGAGAGCAAACACAGGTGATCCCATTTTGAATAAGCAGATCAAATGATAGTAAAGGAAATGTATATATGGGAACTAGCATGGCATTAATTGATCACCATTTCTATACAGATTACTATAACATCTATTACTATACGGTTCATTATTCTCTATACTATTCTGGTGGTTACTTATTGAACAAGTACTATTAGTGCGAGTGTTATTCGAAGGCATCTGATACCAGTATTGTTCAGTGGCATTACTATAGTTGTATCTGCAATTACAAAGTCTACTACAACAAGCATTATGAAAGTGACAATAAATATACGTTGACATTACAAGTGGCAATGAGTGTTCGTTGACATCACAAAAGAAATCTTGCATGCATTAATAACAACTCTTATTATTAATAACTGCATTTTTTCTTTCCAGGTAAACTGACATCTGACTGTTCAAAGAAGACTTCACAAGTAATTAGTAGTGACTTCTCTTGAAAATGGAAAAAATTTGGTATTGTGGTGTAGAAAAATGGTTTAGCCCCCAATGACATTCATGTTGATATGGTTGCTACATTAGGGATAATACTCCAGATTTACCAACAGTGCAAAAGTGGGCAGCTGAATTTGAGAGGGGAAGGGAGAGTCTTCAAGATGACCCTAGGTCTGGACATCCTGCAAATGCCACCATTAAGGTAAACACTGATTGTGTTCATAACATGGTGATGGAGTACAGGTGAGTGACTATAAATCAAATAGCCAATGCTATTAGATGATTCCTTGAGAGAGTTGAGAATATTCTGCACAATGAACTTGGCATGATGATTATTTCTGCTCAGTGAGTGCCTTCTCTTCTGACACCTGATGAAAAGTGCACCAGACCTATCACATCATGGGAAAATCTGACATTGTTTGAGGCAGATCCAGCTGGTTTCTTTGAATGTTTCCTAACCCAGGATAAGTGTTAGGTTCATCACTTTGAGCCAGAGACAAAGAGGCAATCCATGCAGTGGAAATAGCAAACCTCATCTGCTCCAAATAAGGCCAGGGTCATTTCATCTGCAGAAAAAGTCATGTCCTCATGGATGTAAAAAGCATTGTGGTTATTGATTATCTTCAAAACAGCCACACCATCAATGGAGAGTAATATGTCAACTTGCTGAATATGTTATGAAAGGCTATCAAGACCAAATCCCCTGAAAAACTGATGAAAGGGTTCTTGTTTCATCAGGTCAATGATCCTTCACAAATCCTTAGGTTAACTTGGCTGTTGTGCATGACTCTGGCTTGAAACTAGTTGATAACACTCCCTATTCTCCTGATTTAACTATCATCTGTTCCCTGACATGAAAAAACACTTAGCAGAGTGATGATGATATCATATCTGCTGTTGATGACTTTTTTAACCAACAGGGAGAACAGTCTTCTTTAAAAAGTCAAATGTCAGTTTACCTGGAAAGAAACAATACAGTTATTAATAATAAGAGGTGGAAGGAATTTATGCATGTAAAACTTCACAGCTGTAACATTACTCCTTCATAGTCAGCTTATGAACTTTTCGGCCCATCTTTGTAAATATGATACTAAATACAAACAAAATTTAGCACTATCCCAAAGTATTACTTCAAATAAGATGCTAAATACAAATAAAATTTAATCTTACCCTTAGTTATAAATTTAAATATAATACAAATGAAATTGTAAAAGAACAACCTTTGGCTTGTGACAAGTGGTTGAAATAGCCAAGAAGCATTTGGCAGTGGCTGCTCAAGATGAAACAAGTGTTTGTTTCAATTTGGCATACAAGAACTAAAAGGACAATTGCTGGATTGTCAGTGTGTTAAGAGCCTGCTGCAATCATTCACTTTCAACACAAGCTATTTCAGCTCTAGCAAAAATGAACAGCAAGTTTGATCTGAAGCTGATTCCTGCATTTGATAGATCAGCAACCAGCCTGTCCATAGTTGAGTGGGTGGAGAAAGTAGAGCCCATTTGGAGGATGTGCAGCTTGAAGTGGCCTGAGTACATTTTCCCTTTGAGGCTATCAGCAGGAGTGTTTGCTGTCTACAAACAATAAATCGATGAGAAGGTGGATGCAGAAAGAATTAAAACTACCTTATATACAGCATTTGTGATCATGCACATTGTGGAGCTGCAGTGAAAACAGCTTCTTTTTACACCATCCAGAATGGACACTGACCATTGACTGACTAGCTGCTGGCATGAGCATGGATAATCTTGAAAGATGAGATAACTGACATGGATTTGACAGTAGCACAGACAATAAGTGAAAGTTCATGCAATAACATCATGTACTACAAGTGAAATGGTAGAAAAGGACTGTTGCTGTTGTTTGTCTGTAATCATTTGTTTTGGACACAGATATATCACCCTACACTTATGTATAACTGTAAATATGATGCTAAATCCAATTGTGTGTGTCTATATTTCTGAGATGAGGTATTATTTACATTATTTGGACTATTGTCCTCATTTTTGGCCGTTGTACGCTCCAGCCTTCTTCAGGTGGTTGGAATTTCAAACTGAACCCTTTATTTCGCTCACTGGGGTAGACTGTTCTAGTTCCACATGCCATGTTTGATGGATGTCAGTTATCAGTTATCTCCTGCTAATTTCCCTCAAAGTTCTCCACTGCCTTAACCAGGTATTGAACTCACACTCTTTGGGTCAGTGGATAAAGGCGTTGGTTAGATCCAGTGACAGGACTCAAAGAGTTTTCCAATCCTTACATTGCTTTTCAAGAGCACATAAAATTGAATTATTATTCCAAATGATCTTATCAAATGAAAAATATTTAATGCTTTTAAATTATATTTTTATTTTTTTTACACAGGGCAATACATCAAATGAAATTGATTCACTAGAATCTTTATTTTAATGCTCTTGGTTTAGTTTCTACAACTGAGCAAAAAATTCTGCATTTCAACTCAAAAGCCATTTATTCACATTTGAAGGATAAATAACTCCTAAACTAAGAGGTAGAATGAAGCAAAAATTGGTAAAAAATTACAACCTGACATCTTAAGTGTCAAAGTTGGCAAAATCATGCTTGCAGTTCCTAATTTGTAAATTGAACATATTGAAATTTCAATTTATCATAACCTCTGAACAAATTGTTCAAAGTAAAGTTTCTAGGATTTATCACTAGATAAGGTATCACTTAATGAAATTTTATCAAAATTTAAGATAGTGCTGACAGAGACTTAAGAAAAAGTAGGTGATCTGCCAAAATAGCTGCAATGTACTCCTAAATATAATTAAAAAAAAGTGTAATGTTTAAAACTTCAATTCATAAGCAACTGTCATTTCAGTAACAAGGGCCATAACTTTCTTTGGCAATGTTCCCATATCCAGTTGCATTATTGTAATACAATTTATTATGAAGAAGTTCTGCCGCTACAGCTTTGGCATCTAAGGTCAACCTTTTGCTGGACAAAACTAATGTTCTGCTTCTTCAATAATATCGAGCTGGTCACACAAATCTTTGGTCCTACAACCATAAGATGAATTACCCATTTAGACCTCCAAGTATAAACTATTAGAATGAGTATACAAATAAAGAGAATACCACAAACTACAATAAATAAATGCCACTTAAAGTCACTATTTATGCACTTAAAGGGAAACTGATCCGTTAAAGGTACATAACTCTTCTGATCCTAAAATTCACTGTCTATCAAATAATTCATCTTGCCATGATAGGATAAATACAAAAAATTTCCAACCTGTCCTGATTACTATGAAAATTTCATATTCCCACTTCAAACCAATCTTCTAATGTTTGAGGATAGGAGAAATACTGCTGAAATAATAACGGCCTTACTACTCATCTCTATAGTGAGTTCCTAGAAATTATGAGTGAAAATGTAAAACTACTATCATGCATCATATTTAAGAAAAGCACAAAATGATAACACTTAAAAGTGAGGCAGGAATTTTTTAAAATTATTTTTCATTGATGATAATTAGAAAGTATGTAATTTTGATACATTTTTTTCTAATTTATTGTCATAAATGCCTCAATAACTGTTACTCAAGGATTTTTGACTTAAAGAGGAACTAATAGACTTACATAATTCTTCTGATGTCAGTTCAATTATGGGATTGTATTCATTGATGTTTTTGCTAAACTCTATGCACAATTCACTGATTCTTTTCTTAATTTCCTTTATTTTATCTTGAGTTTCCTTGGGTAAATGTAAACCTAAAAGAAAATAATAAATAAATAAATAAATAAATAAATAGATAGATAGATAGATAGAGAGAATTAATATAAGTAAAAGTTTGTCAGCTGATTGATGTTACCTTCAGCATCCAGACTCCAGAGTTTTGTAGGTAGAGCTGTCCATCCACTCTTCAGGGGCTATCAGCAATTGACTGCTTATATTTTTTCAATTTTTCTTATATACATTATATAACACATATACATACATACCTAGATACTGCAATAATTTGAAATAAAATATATTATTTCACATGTCATTGAAGGGAAAACTTACTTTGTTATTAGCAGTTAGTGTGAAGGTAGTTTTAATTGTACATTATAATATCTTGGATCCAATTTTTTGAAAACTTAGGTAAAAAAAAAAAAAAAATATATATATATTGCAACTATATTAACATATATAAATCATAAAACAAAAGCTCATTTAAAATTAGAGATTCAGGGGAAGTAAATTAAAAGGAGCAACTGGGATTTTATGCAGTTGCTTTCAGACTGTCAACTATACTGAGTAAAAACTTACCATTTTTACGTCCTAATTTAATAAGACGTTCAGCCCAACGTTTGGTCTCTGCATCTAAAGTGTTTCGATTCTTTTCAAAGAATGTTACAATCGTATCAAATACATCTTGACGCATGCTAGGAACAAGAAAAAGAAAAGTCAAGGAAAAGAAAGGTTGGCTTAGTGAATGATTTATACAAGAAATTAATTACATAAAATTATAAGTCAAGAAATGATTGAAACATGTCAGAATTCTTCCAAAAATAGCAGTACATCAAGTTTGTTGGCTGTTGAATGTAAAGTTTTAAATTAAGGAAATTTACTTGAAATATACCTGAAGAAAAAATACTGTCCAATTGTAAAACTGTACAAATCTATATTAAATAACAAAAAAGAGAAAATAATATACAATAGATATTCTTATTTGAAAATTTTAATAAGAGTCAAAGACTCATTCACAATGAGAAAAGACAAAACTATGTAACTAAGAAAATTAGTATCATGTAAATCTTTTTGCATAATTTCATTTTTGTAAGAAAAATAAATCAAAATGTTATTCTATTATTCAGTGTGAAAAGGATGACAAGTATTCAGTTTTAAAAATTACTTAAGTTAAGCAAAAGAAATTTACAAATAAAATTTTTCAGTATAAAAGTCACAACTATTAATTAATCAGGTATTAAAGCAAATTAAGCATTAGTTTTCAAGAAAAGGTTTAACAAATTCAAGTCATTATTTTTTAGTATCTTTTAATGGATGTATGTGTAGGCATTTATGTATATGACTTTCAAGATATTTCTAGCATAAAATATTAGGATTCAGTGCTGTAGAAAACACGAGGTCAAATAACCAAATCAAAGTTTATAGTAAAAATTAGTTACAGACAAGTGTTTAACATTCCTTACTATATTGCGTAAAAATTCCAATTTGATACAAGATTTCTAAAGTCAGAGAAATGGCAAGTGTTTTGAAAAAATTTTTCAGTTAATTTTAAACCACTGTATAACATTTTATAAGCAGAGATTAAAGTTGTGTGTTGGGATTTTTGTATATATTGATACTGTATGTAAGGAATACAATTATGATAGATTTAATTAAGAGAAAATATGAAACAAACACTTTTGCCACTGTTTTAAAAATTAAATTCAGATTATTTATATAGCAAGTGCTCTAAAAACATGAAACAAGATTAGATTATCAATAAGGAGCATATAATATTCTTTAAATACCAAGTTTTATTAGCTAATCAGTTTTAAGTTTACTTGTCATAAAAGTGTAAATACAATTCATCCAATCCACCTTGAATATATGTTAACATTTTTAAGAAAATTTTTTTTTTTAAATTTTGGTTATTGTAGCAATAAATTTTAAAAATGAAAAAAATAATTTGTTTTAAATTGAGTAAATTTTTAGGGGAAATATCAGCAGTACAAAATTATTTGTTAGAAATGTTTCTTCAAATTTGTACTGAAAATAATTTCAACTTGTACAAGGAATATTTAATTATAGAATGAACATAATGATCTGGCAGGTCAAAAGCAAGAACAACAAAAACGAGGAATTCAAATAAATATGCCAAAATTTATTCTTGACAAATGCAAAATACAATTCCAAGAAAGGAAATGCAAAATGTAGATGTTGAAAAGAGTTCTGGGGAAATCAGATAAGCAGTGGTTGAGAACTGGTCAGGTGCTAAAAAAATAGATTAGAGAAAAAAAAAGTTTGTAGCGCTGCTAACAAAGACACCGTAACGATTGGTAGAATGGTAAACTGTCAGCTAACAAATGAGATGAAACGACATGCTGTAGTTGCTGTGATACATGCAAACATAATGATGTTGAGATTACGATTACACATTTTTTTTTAGGTCGTTTGTGCACAGAGTTTGGAAGGAATTGGAAGCCTCTAAGAGGAGATGTGTCACCTGCAGCAAAGTGCAAAAAATCATTCAATCACAGGACACCACAATTTGTACTGTGAGTGCAGAACATTATTGATGCGAAACCCAGAATGTCCAGGAAGGCCATTGCCAGAGATTTCTAAGTGTCCGAGAGTACAACCAATAATGTGGTGCATGAGGAAATTTCGGTACAAGTCATACATAATGACGAAGAAAGAGTAATTAATTCATGTCGGGGCACACATATGGTTGCTCTGAGCAAAATGTTTACTGAATAGTGAACACGTTGAAATATCCAGAACCTGGCATGCTTTGGGTTTATATTTTATTTTCATCTGAAAAAAGTTTTGAGCCGGATCAAAAAGTGAACTGGAGAAATACAAACCTTAAAATAAAATTTGCCGATTGAAAAATAAAACAAAGCTATTGCTTTGACAATTTGTATTAGGTTGTAGCAATTAGAATTTCATGATGTTCGGATTTAAAAAAAAAATGTTTAAATTCTCCATTGCAAACCTATCCCTTTTCAAAATTGGAAACATGAATTTTATTCAGAAAAATCAAAAGCAGCAGAGAGGATTTGATGCAAGGGAACAAGAAAAATTTTCTATCATTATGGTTTCATTGCAAATTTTATAAAAACATCACCTCGGTCCAGATATAGGTTCGTTAAATTAATATAACTTATCTGAAAAATCATTATCACACACACAAAAAAAATCCCTAAAATACCAAAATGTTTCGCCTTTAACCCACAAAAAGAGTTGCTAAGCCGTAGAAAACAAATCAATCAGCTGCCTTTACCTTAAGGGCGAGTAAAAAACGTATGGGAGAATTGCACACTCACCTCATTTCCACATCAAATTCAGATAATTTTTTGTCAGCTTCAACACTTGCATCCCTGAGTTCTTTGTCAGTAAATACTTGTTGTATAAAAACCACGTTGCTTCGATGGACCTCGTATTCTATGGCATCACTTGCTAAAGGCTAAAAAATGGAAAGAAACATTTTTTTTATTTACTCATTACTGTTAGTGGTTTGGTGGTATTTTTATAATTATTATTATATATATATATTTTTTTTTTACTTTATTATTAAATAACAGAACAAACTCAGTAGCAATAAATAGTTTCAATTCAAAGAAAAGAATGTATTTCTGGAGAATAGAAAAAATCTTCCCACTGAATCGAATAAAAAAGGAAAAGGTTATTGGATTTGTTGGGGAACCTGGAAAAGTATTACTACGCTTAAACAGAAAAAATAATAAAAACAAGTCTTGTAAGAGGACTTTTTAGTCTTAGTAGGGAGAAAAATAATTTAAAGCGTAATTTATAAAATAAATAGTAATTGAATTTTAAAAGTAACTTTTAAACTGTTTAAACAAGAGCTAAACTTTAGCGAGCAGAATGTTGAAAAGCAATGAAAACCTGTTAAAAAAAAAAAAAGTTTCTTTTAGTAACTAAAAGAAACTTTTTTTTTTTTTTTTTAAATTTAGTTTTACCAAATGTTTTTAGGGGTAAAAAATGGTTTCGATGATCATTCTTACGCGATTAAAAAGTATTACAATTTGTTTAAAATACAGCGAAAAGAAAAGCCCCCAAATAATTTTTAAATGTTCTAATTATGAACATTTAAACAAGCACCTGCACAGATTACTTTTAGTTTTAAAGTATATATTTTTAATTCATTTTTTTTTTTCAATCAATGGATTTTTTAAAAGATTTACACAAGTTTACACAATTATTTTTTTTCTTTGTTGAACTTACCTTGACTACGGTATCGTAATTAACGTCATCATATTTCAAACCGCCAACTTTATCATGTATTAACTTAGATTTTACAATCATATCATCAGTGGCTGTTTTAATTTTGTCGATTGTCCACGCCCAAGTCAGTTCTACTCCGGGGATATGATTATCATTACTGTTGTTAACTGGATGCTGAATTTGATTAGACATGATAATAAATAAATTAGCCCTAGACAAATAACAGAAGTTGCTGTAAATCAGTAGTACTTCTTGAATGAATGAACTTACTTAATAATAATTATTAATTGTTACTTAGTGAAAAATGCAGTTTTGTTCGTATACCAGAGAAAAAGGGAACAAACAAACCGACTTACACTAGAAAAACGAATTCTAAAAACTAAGAAATTGGTATTACAACTGGACACTGACAGTGACTGCTGTTGTATGCGTGGTTAATGATAATTGTTTCTGAAGTAAAGGAGATAGCAAAAGCCACACGTCACGAATTAAAAACGACCCTATGGCAACATCCCAGTCAGCGACTTATCGCGCATGCGCAGTACGCAGTTAATCCTCCACTTTAGTTAAACTTGTTATTGTTCTTTCTTTACCGATGGGAATTATTTCTCTTCCAAATATCTGTAGTGTACAAGCATACATATCTATTTAGAAGTAAGTTTCATTCATTTGTTTATAAAAATAATTTTCAGATGGTACAATAAAAGATATAGTGAGACAATGAATAGAAATATAAACCAAGCAATCTTTGTTATTTTTCTCATTGTGCAGTACATATTTTTTAATTTTTATTCATTAATAAATAATGATGATGATGAAAAATAAAAAAAGAGATTCATACAACTATTACTACAAAAAGAGCAGGTGTACCTTCAGCAAAGCCTTCATCAGATGATGATCCTGTAGTCGGCCATAGTTTCAAGGCTAAAGCATCTTTACAATTAACCAAGGCAACCCCATTAGTATTTTGGAGGAATTTCTGTTGTTATTCCAAACAATGATAACGTACTCACTTACCTTTGTTTTAAACATTTTTTTTTATTTTGTGCCAGATCATTTATCTGTTGTATGAACATTTCCTCTTCATTAAACTATGGATTTTAAAATTTTCTGATTTATTTTCCTGAAATGAGCTACTGACACAACTTCAAGCATTTAAATTCATATATATATTCCTTATTTTCTTAAAAATTACCCATGTGTTTCCTCATCATTACCATCCTTCATTAATATTCTTGGTGTGGGTAAATCAATTGTGCATTTTAACACCTATTCCCCATGCCACTAAAACTTTATCCAGGTTAATATATATTTGAGGGAGGCCTGGAGGCATAACAGTTGAAACATTGAGATAACAACAACAAAGATGAGGACAATAGTCCAAATATAAATAGTGTAAATAATGATAACTCCTCATTCCAGAAAGTCAGACAAAAATATGTACATGAATTCAAAAGAGTCAAAAAGGAGTAAAAATAGTCTTTAGTTGAGTTAAAGTCTTTAGATAGTTGGTTTACAGTAAAACCTGTGTTTGATAAAAGATTTTTGAGTAGTTGGTTCACAATAAAAATTTGCTGTTGAGAAAAACTTTTGAGTAGTTGGAGATGGTCTCTTTCAGCACATACTGAGTGGAACGAAAAAGCTATGTAGCCATATCTTATTTTGGGTCTGAATGGCTTAGAGACAGTCACATCTCTGCTCCTGAAAGTTGAAATCTGTTCGTTTTCATAAAAAAGTTTTCCCAAAAGTAAGCTCGAGGAAAATAGGGTTTTATTTTTTTCTGATTGGTCAAATATTTTATATGGTGATGTTAATTTCTAATCAATAGACACTTTGATTTAAACAGTGTGTGTTATATTGTGGAATCTTTTTGGCATGATTGTACATATTGTCTGTTATTGGGTAGAAAATAAAATTTGGGTGTGTTTTAATATGGTATGTATGTGGGTATGTAATTGTTTTGGAAATAGGGTTTATTTTCCATGTTGCCACCAGACTTTGTTAATTTTCCATCCAAGTTAGGAATGCCAGGTCTATGCAGATGCTCAGCCTCTGCCTGATCTTGGAGCCACTTAATATATTTCTTCTTTTCTGTTGATGGCTATTTGACTTTAGGATGAGGACAAATTTTCTATTAATTTTGAGTTTGCTGACAGGACTGGAACAAAGTGTTTAATTTCTAATGATATCAAGAATGAAGGAGAAAATGAAGTTGTATACATTAAACTTTTATGCATCAACCATAAAAAAATCATAAACAAATGGGTATTTATGAAACTTTTTAATGGTCCTTGAGAGTTTTTTTTAGAGTTTACAGTTTTAAGTTTGTTTTTGAATTAAAAAGTGTTCAGTCAGTAGCTATTTATCCATACACCTAAAGTAGAATTTAACACAAAAGTGAGTTTAAAGTGAGATCCCACATGCACAAAAAATGCTCTAGCTTCCTCAGCACTTCTATTTTGGGGGACATATCAGGTGCCAGGTAATTCCCCTTCTCCATTATTATTAGGTATTGGGTGGGCCTGGGGTAAAGAAACTGAAAACAAGAAAGTCTCCGGAGGGGAGAATGAAATTACTGATTTATTTTTGGCTTCAGCAGGATGTGAAGCCATAAAGAAAATATCCATTGTGGTGTACCCCAAAATACTGGAAGATTTAACATATGAGGAAATTTGAACCATTATAAACACATATACATGCAACCAAAAAAAAGCTGGTTATTGCAGAAACAACAAAATTTCTGGAAAATAGACAGAACCCAAATGCAATATTTACACAGATTGAAAGAAGCATCAAAATATTGCAAATTTGAAAAACTGGGTTTGAGAGAAATGTCTATAGAAGATGAATTGATCCTTCTAAAACTAATTGAAGGCATATATGATGTTACATATGAACATATGATCCTAGAATAGCTACAAGCAAATGATATGAATTTAGAAGCAAGTGTAGAATTCTTGCAGCAATTAGAATTAATTAATGAATTTAATAATTCTAAAAACAATGTGGAAGCATACAACACAACTAAAATCCTAATTAAGTGCAAATATTGCGACAAAGAACACAAAAGAAACAAAAACAAATGTCCAGCCCTAGGAAAATTATGCTTAAATTGTAAAAGAAAAGACCATTTCCAATCTTGATGCAGATACAAAAAGAGAATAGAAAGGGTTGAAAGTATAAATGCTCATACTGAAAATAAAGAAGTATATTCAATAAGAACACCTGCAAAAATTAGAGAGTAAAATTGAATGGAATAACTTATCACATTCAGGTTGATATGGGGAGTGATGTTACCTTGAGTCCAAGGAACTTCTGGGAAAAAATGTGTAAACCCAAATTAAGAAAAAGTAATCTTAATTTAAAACAATTTGATGGATCTGTCATCAAAACTCTAGGCTCCTTTGAAGGAACTTTTGAGTAAAAAAACTGTTTTGAGATTATTCCCATCACTGTTGTAGAATGCACAAAAATTATGGACTCCTGGGAATAGACATTTTAAAAGTGGATACAGTGAAATTAATAAACTGTATAAAGTCAGAAGAACCTGACATAAGACTATTGAAAGGATATAAAGCAAGTATTTGTCTAAAAAGAAAATAGTCACCCAATCTATTTTGAATCTCAAAAATACCTATTCACATTCTACCCATGGTAGTTGCAAAACTAAAAAAAAAATGGTAGAACAAAGGCATATTGGAGAAAGTTACCCAAGGTGGTAGCAGTTGGGCTTCACCAATTGTTGTGATACAAAAGCCCAATGGTGATTTGAGGATATGTGGGGATTACAAAGTAGGTGTGAATCATCAGATATGCTCTGATTCATTCCCCTTACCTAACATAGAAACGGCAAGTCATGAATTAGCAAGAATTAAATACTTTGCCAAGATTGACTTGAAATCAGCATATAACCAAATACAAATTGACAAATATTTAAAGAAATCAATAATTATCTTCCATTTGGAGTTTGACTTAAGATGGACATATTTTTCCATTTGGAGTTAATTGAAAAGCCATATTTTTCAAAAAGGCAATTGAAAAAAATCAGAGGGGGTAAAAAATATAATTATATATAAAGACAATATAGGCATAGATGCTTGCAGTAAAGAGAAAAAAAAAAAATTGAACAAGTTTTAAACAAATTAAAAAATGTTGGTATGACAATAAATAGCAATAAATGTGAGTTAAATTGTGACAAAATATTGTATTTGGGATACCAAATATCTAAAGAAGGAATTTCACCAGACAATAAACTGATAAATAAAATATCAGAAGTATCTACACAAAAAATAAAAAAGAATTAGAATCCTTTTTGGGATTGACCAATTTTTATAGCAAATATCTACCTAGATACAGTGACCTAATAGAACCATTTGCAGAATTACGGAAAAAGAATACAGAATTTAAATGGACTCAAAGGCAAAATATAGATTTTGAAAGCTTAAAAAAGCACTAATAAGAAAACCAATTGCAAAAATCTTTGATCCAAAAAAGAAGTGACATTGACTATGGATGCAAGTGAACATGCTGTAGCCACAATTTTATCTCAAGAAGGTCATCCAATAATGTACCTGTTGAGAAAATTAATGTCAGCTGAAGCTAACTACTCAAATATTGAGAAAGAAGCATTAACAATAGTATGGAGCACAGAAAGAGCTTGAAATTTTTTGTTAGGATGAAAATTTTTGTTAAAGTCAGATCACAAACCTTTAGAGTTTATATTTAATCCCAGAAAGGAATTACCAAAAGTCACATCTTCTAGAATTTTAAGATGGGCTATAAAACTCATGGCTTTTGATTTTGACATCATATACATAAAGGGGAACATTATTCCACATGTGAATGCACTATCCAGACTAAATTTCAACAATAAAAAATTGGAAATGTCTGAAAATTCAGAAGATAAAATACTGCACTGGGTTGAAATGATATGTTACCCTTAAATTGTTTAAGAATGGAAAACATACAAGATCCAGTGTTAAGTAGAATTTCAGACAGAATAAAAAGAAAGACATGGAGCAATTGTTCAATGACAGAAAAACCCTACAAAGAATCAAAACATAAGTTAACTGTAGAGAAAGGCATAATATGCAATGGGGATATTATAATACCCCAACAAAATTTAAGAAAAAAAGTACTAAAAAGTGTACACGATGATGTATATTATAGTATAACAGCAACACAAATGAGATTAAAATTACAAGCATGGTGGCCAGGATATTCTCAAGATGTAGAAGACTATGTAAAAACATGTCCAAAATGTGCTGAAATAAAAAAAATTTTGACAAAATTCACTCAAAAAAAGAACCATGGGCTTGGGTACACATGGATCATGCCCATATTAAAGGCATGGAACTATTTTTAATTTTAGTGGACTCATTTTCAGGATGGCCTTATATAATTCAGGTTGCTGACAGAAAAGCTATAACTGTAAAAGAAATATTAAGAACAATATTTTTGAGGAATGGGATGCCTAAAACTTTGGTCTCAGATAATGCACCAGAATTTTGTGAGGAAAGTTTATGCTTGTGGATAAGTGTATTGGATGCATCCCATATAAACACTACCTTAACCCCCCCATCAAATGGAATCACATAAAGAATGGTGCAGACTGTGAAAATGGCACTAAAAGCATTTTCCCATCTAATGATAATATAAACAGTTGCTTACCAAGATTAGTGTTAAGCTATAGGACAATTCCACATGCCAGCAGACTACAAAGTCCTTCCATATTAATGGGTAGACAGATGATCTAATTTGTCTACCCATTAATATTAATCTCCCATGACTATGTCATTGTCAACAAGTGAAAGTGTATGGTATAAAAAAGACAAAGAATCTAATACAGGGAAGGCGATCTTTGTAGTAGAGAAAGGACACAACACTGCAATACTAACGAAAAATGGGCAAAATGTACTGGCCCATGCTGATCAATTCAGAAGCAGAATAGAACCCGAGGATATAGAAATGGGTGAAGAATCTGAAGGTGAATAACATCAAGGGGAGGAAGGGACTAATGAATCCAAAAGAGGAAAATGAACTCAGACCTAGGTCCTCTATGAGAATAAATCAAAATACACACCAATAAATACAGTTTAAATTCCCAAGAATAATTAGAAGAAGTCAAAGATCAACAAAAGGCATAAGACCATTTTGGTTCAGGGAGGCGTTGAGAGGCATTACAAAAATCGTCTATTCTATATCCAGGATAATAATACCAGATATCTATTCTTAGTTGATACCAGCACACAAATCAGTGTTATTGATTTGTTTGTGCCATTGAGACTTGGTCCTTCAACATATACTCTTCAAGCAGTAAACAGATCTAAAATCCAACATATGGAGAAAAATCCCTAACATTAAATTTGGTGTTCTTTTCCCTGGATCTGTACACATGCATAAGTAAAAAAAATCTATCCTTGGTGCAGATTTTTTATTCCATTTTAACCTTTCAGTGGACATGGCCATACACTCTGTCAAAAACAACTGGACCTCTGACACATACATCACCATGCAGATTGTACGAGGACGAATACAAAATAGCAAAGGACAAGTTTCAGCATATGCTGCAACTAGACACCATACGCCCTTAAGGAAGCCCATATTCTTCTCCATTACATATGGTTCTGAAACCAGATACTGGAGCTTGGCAACCTTGTGGGGATTTCCAGTATCTTAAAAACAGTCCAGATAAATATCTAATCCATACACAATTTCACTATGGGTTTACAAGAAACCAGAGTATTTACAAAACTTGATTTGGTAGCATACTACCAAATTTCAGTTGCAGATGACATAGAAAAGGCAGAGGTTAGTACCCCATTTGGGTTTTATGAATTCATGAGAATGCTGTTTGGATTATATAACACTAAACAAACTTTTCAGAGACTTATAGACAAAGTTCTAAGAGGATTACCTTTTGCTTTCACCTACATAGACAATGTTCTCATTGCTAGCCATGATCTCAATGAACATTATGAACATTTATGACATGAAATAAATCTTTGGTACTAGACCAATGGATCTTTGGAGTTGCCACAACAATTTTGATTGAAGGAATTGTTGCATCGCTGTGAACTTTTCTGGAAGGGTGTAATTAAATACTACATTTATCAATAATGTGTCCCAAGAAAGTTAGTTTTGAAACTGCAAAATAGCTTTTGCTTATATTAATTTTCAGACTAAAATGTGTCAGTCTTTTAAGGCTGAATCTTCACTATTTTCACAAACCATAAACCCCTCATGTATGTTTTACATGTGAATTCTGATAAATATACACATAGAGATGTCCACCAACTGGACTATATATGCCAGTATTTGTTGCATTAATGATTAAAACCTCAGACAATATTGTGGCAGATACTCTCATGCTCTCTAATACATTCAGTAAATTCTGACACTCACAACTTTGACCTCATCACAAATAAACAACAGAAAGTTGATACATTAAACAAAGTAAAAAAAGAAACTTCTTTACAGCTAAAAAGGCACCCTGTACCTTTTAGCAAAAAATCACTTGTGCAATGTGAGTGCAGATTATTCAAGACCATACATACAAAACATGAGAAACTGGGCTCAGACGTGTTTAAACTGTCAAAAAAGCAAAGTTACCAGATATATGAAATCTCCTCCTGGTAAATTTGCTGAACCAGGTGGTAGGTTCACAAACCTATATATCAATATAGTTGGATCATCATCAGAAGAAAATGGTCATTCCTATCTATTGACTATTATCAATAGATTTACAAGATTGCCTGTTGTTGTAACATATATTCAAACTTGGTAGCTAAAGGTATCTTATAGGAATGGATAGCTGTTTTGGTTGTCCCTCAGTAATCACAAGAGGTGCTATTCCAATCAACACTCTGTGACAAATTTACAAAATTACAAGGGGTCAAACATAAAAAACCACAGCATACCATCCTCGTACCAATAGTTTGGTACCATTTTAGTACTTGGTTCGAAAACTTGCCCTTACTTTTACTTTCCATACAGAATGTGTTTAGACAAAATTTAGGATGCACACCATCTGAAATGGTTTTCAGCACATCAGTAACACTACAAGGACAATACTATGAGAAAACCAACCACTTGAAACCAACAATGTTCTTTGTAGAGGACTATCTTTTCCTTGACACTGCTTCTATAGCTGCAGTACATATGGTGCACCTATGACTCAAATGGCTTTTGGGATTCATGATTGTGACTCATAAAAGTTCAAAAACATTAATCGATGCTAATTCATGAAATCAGAAATTCAAACAGAAAATTATTCCAGATTATACAATTTTTTCATTGTTTGGAATGAACTAACATAAAACATTTTTTTCAAAATGATCATATTTTTTCAGTGACAGGATTTAGCTCTTGGGAGAATCTATTTTTGAAGGTTTTCATAACTGTAATAATATAGGTAAGAATTGTTAGAATATTACAGAGTCTACAGAGTCTTTACAGAGAATCAGATGTTGAAATAAAACTTCAAAAAAATTAACAAGAATTTTGTTTGGCAACAAAATCATGCACAAATAATCAGAATCAAATTTTATTGATAAAAACATTTGATTTAATGTAAACAGTTAAGAACATTCATATAACAAGAAAATCATCTTCATATGCACTGATAAATTATAAAAAATGCAGTACTCAAACAAATATTATCATACTGCAAAAAGATTTTCAAATTTCAGAAAGCAATAAGAACAAAACATGCTTCTATAATAAAAGTGAAGAAAATGTGACAAAATGAAAATAATAATATTGGTTTTGAAATATTTTTCAAGTTTTATATTTTAGAAGTGGTTGGCTTCCTTTTGATATTCTTTATTACAACTGCATGTGATATCGTATACACAGTTTTTGATCATATTTTCTTTCAGATCTCTGTAAAACAGTTGATTATTTCTAAAAACTGTCATACAGGTTACAAATCTGAATTTTTTCTCATGTAATGTTAAAGTTACCACTGTTTCTCACTTAATATCCTCAGAGTTCATCTATTTGCCAACAGATTCTGATGCTATACTGACAGTTAATTATTTCTTTGTAGGGCCTTTTGAGTATTTTATTATGGCTCATTTTTAGCTGCCCAGATTCAAACATGCCACTTTCTCTTATATAAACAATACAGGAGGAGGCATGGTGGAGTAATGGATAGCAGCTCAGATTGAGGAATTGGAGAACCAAGTTTGAATTCCAGTCAAATCCATTACATTCACCTACATGCTAATACCCTTGGGAAATGTATGAACCCTCTTCTTCTCCCCACAGCTATGGGTAATAGCAGGACAGACCGGTTTCTATAGCCTTGGATGGCAACTGGTCTACTGCAGAAAGAAATGGTAACCTACTGCAGGAAAAAACTACCTTGTCAGTCATGTATCGAAAGATACATGATCGCCTAAGCATGTATCACGCATGGCACATAACTGACTGATATCAGTGCAATATACAGCCCTGAATTCATTAGCCAGAAGTTGTGTTCATGGTGTTTCATTCTGGTAGCAGAAAAACTTGACAATGAAAAAAATATTTACTACCACTCCAATTAATGAAATTCAAATATTATTGTGATAAATCTATTGCAACTGTATTTTCTAATATGAGGTTGAAATATCCTCCTCTCCCTCTCTCCCCGCTCTCCCTCTCTCCCCCCTCTCCCTCTCTCCCCCCTCTCCCTCTCCCTCCCTCTCCCCTCCCTCCCTCCCTCCCTCCTCCCTCTCCCTCTCTCCCCCCTCTCCCTCTCTCCCCACCTCTCTCTATATATATATATTGTGTATTTGGACAGCAAGGCATTTTTTATACAAGTTTCATTAAAAATGACTGATAGGTTACTGTGGTTAAGTTTTTTATTTAATTTTTCTTGAGTTTTTTAACACCTATTTTATATCTAACAGGACATTAACTAGTAAAATTAAGGTAGCAAGAGTTTCTACTTGTGTTTTTTTATAAAATGAAGTTATAAAAAAAATTTCCTCATGTGAGTGCATGAGAATTCCTCCTCTCTGCTTTTCTTTAAAGAACTTAACAAATGCTAGTCAATGACAGTTTTCCAAATTACCTTATAGAGCACCATATTAATCTTTTTCTTTCTAAGGTAACCAATAGCAGCACTGAACAAACAAATAAAAACAATAACATTAACATTTTCTATAAAAATCAAATGCATTATAACTATAAGCAGGATGAATCTTCCCTTAGAAACATTATATTATACAACTCCAGTTGACAAAAACAAGAAAATTAGATTAATTATCTACTATAAAAATTTTTAAACTTCTAACCTCATTGTCAGCAATAATAACTCACCTGCCAGATCCAAATCACAGAGGACCAATATTATTTACAAATTTACATGTCCCTTATGTTCCTGATCAATCCAAATTCATAAATAATTATACTGGATATATTACAACATAGTTAACAAGAAGACTCATGTTACATCTCTCTGACCATAGCTCAAATAGGTCTCATTTAAATACACATGGAAACCTACATACTCACAACGTATTGATAATGCATGTAATAATTTTTTGACAAAGATTTATTCACAAACGTCCCTGTCAATCAAACCATTGGCATTATCCTCAACTCCATGTACACAAATAATTCTATCCTACCTCCTTCCATCAAACCAAATATCCCCCCAAAATTATTGCATGCATGCATCCCCTTCTATGACCATAATGGCAACATCTACACCCAAGCTAATGGTGTCATTAAAGGAAATCTGATCAGCCTGTGCTTTTCCAATTACTACATGTCCCATGTAGAAAACCTGATATTTAAACAGGTCTGTAAACCTAAAATATATGTCCACTACGTAGAAAATATTTTTATTTTAGTGTAAAGCACAAAAGAAATAGATACTCTTAAGACCGCATTTGAAAAAAAACTCTGTCCTCAACTTTACCTATGAACTTAATCAAAAAAAAATAAATTCCTATTCTTAGATGTTCTTGTAGAAGCAGCAACACTTTTACCACCTCATTGGATAAAAAAACCCAGTAGCAGAAACTTTTCCCACCTTAATTTTAAGTTTGAATGCCCATCCAGATACAAAAGTAGTGATAAATATTTTCCTAAAGAGAGCACATAAGAATTCATCCTTTCTTCTACTTTTCCTTAAAGAACTCAACAATGCAAAACAGACACTAGTTAACAATGGTTTCCTAACCACCTCATCGACCACCAAATTATATTATTTCTTTCCAAAATAAATAATAATGATAGTGAATACACAGTCAAAAATAACATAAATATTTTCTACAAAAGCCAAATGCATGTCAACTACAAACAAGATGAATCTTCACTTAGAAATATCATAAAGAAATACACTATCCCAATTGACCCAAACAAAAAAATCAAATTAATTATCTATTACAAAAAAAATTAAAATAGCTAACCTTGTCCTAAAAAATAACAATACACCAAAATCAAAATCAAAATTACAAAGAACGAACATTATTTATGAGTTCAAATGCCCCTTAAGGAACTATGTTCCTGATCAAACCGAACTCAGAAATAATTACATCAGTCACACTACTACATGCCTATCCAGATGCCTTACATTACACTTATCCAACCACAACTCTATTAGGACCCATTTAAACACACACAAACTTACCAGACTCCATCCAAAACATCGTAGTAGAAAATAATAAAAAAGAAAAAGCCAACACTCAATAATATTAACTACGAACACGGCCACAATGTGCTGTGTTCGGAAAATAAATACATCCCTATAACTCTCGTTGACTTTTTATTTTTTATTATTAAGGCTTCCATTATTCTTAATCTTTTTTAAAATTAAAGCTGGCACTGAACAGAATCAACTACGAATATTGCAGTAATGTTCTGAAATGCCTGTAAAGGAACAGTTTTTTTCATGCTTTAATGCACGCATGACCATAACACTATAACATAAAAAAAATTCCATGATAGATCATTTTTTCATGTTCTAATGAATGCTTAGCACATTGTCAACTGTTTTGCATTTAAAAGCATAATGAAAAAATTACGGTAATGCACAACTTTGTATAAATATTTGTACTAATGAACATATAGTTTTGTACTACTTGGAAGAAGATCGAAAGTACTTGGGAAATAAACATAAAAGAAATTTAAACAGCTATAGCACTTTTCTCTCATCCTTTAACATCAATAAACAGAAGTTTATTCGTGAGTATGAACAGATTTTGTTAAAAATTAGTAGACATAATATCTGTAATTTATTCAATCAGCTAAAAGAAAATTTGCTGCCTAAATACACAAATATATAAAAGTAAAAGACAATAAGAAAACTGTATTATTAGCCAACGCGTTTCATCCAATGTGGACTTTTTAAGGCAAAAACAAAATGAATTCATTGAAAACAAAGTAACTACTAACAACAACAAAAATGTCCTTAGCAACTAGAAGAATTTAGAAAACACTATTGAATACATATTGTAAACTGAAAATTACATCAAGTACTTTCATGTGTAGAAATATTGTTTTTATTGTTGCGTTTATGGATTCAACCATTTTCTTTTGATTTCTTGATATAGTTGTGTACATTGGCTTGGGAGAGTAGTAATTCTGTTAGGAAAGGTGATATTGGGAAAAAACCTGGGCATAGATTAACATTTGGATAATATTCAATGGCTCACACTCGAGGATTTTCTTTCTGAGTGATTTTCTTTTTTTATGAGTAACATGTTTACAATCAAAATTGTGGTTGAATTTATTTCTATGTATGACTAGTGCATTAGTTAAGTTTTTTGTTATTGTTTCTGTGTAGCATATCTAGGCAGGAAGTGTAATTGGTTTCAGTTTCAAAAGTGAAGTCTGTTGTAGGTTCAACGTTAATTTGGTTGAGAAGATCTGTTAAATTAGTATTTTGTGGATATATTAATAGTGAGTTATTTATGTATCATGTGAATAAATGCAAAGAAACAACAGGAATCAATACATGTCCAAACAAATGGTAATGCATTAACAAGAAAGGTATACAAGTGACAAAGACAATGATGCGTGCATGTAACATAAGAATGTGAAAACCTTTTTGGTCCAAAGGATGTGAAGTGAGTGAAATGTGTGTATGTATATGTGTTGTGCGTGTGGTTTGTTCATCCATTTCCCAATGGGAAATGCATTTTTCTGTGAGAGACTTATATATTGATGTGTAAGCAGAAAAAGTAAGAAGAGGCTACAAAAAAATTATCATAGAGTATTTATAATGCCGGAGAGCATCCCCTAGTAGTGGTTTCAAGAAAGTCATTGAAGAAGGACAAAATGCTTGGGAATGCTTAAGTATTTTCAAAAACCAATGTGTACTTCATATAATTTATTTTCTTTTCCATATTTAGGATTCAATCATAAAAGTATCTTGTGATCATTTTAAGAATTGCACTTGTGTTAATTCAAGTTGATATTTTACTAGAATTAAATAATAAAATATGGAAGAAACTATATTTTTAATTGTTTTATTATTGTATTGATTATTTTGTAAGCAGTAAGTTGTGGATGTAAAGAGTAGTAGTTATCATTTTTCATTTTGCTTGTTTCACTTATGCAAATGACTAGTGTCTGTCTTTTTTCAAACTGATGTCATTCCAGTTGGGTTCATGTTACATTCACTTATGTGCAAATATCCTTGGGAAAGGTATACCACCATATCCTCCCCCTAGTTATGGGTTAATAGTAGGACTTGTTTCTGGAAAATCATTGTTATTCTCAAAAAATTGTTAATGTAATATTCCCTCACATAAAAAAAAATTATTCTTACTGTACCAAATATATTCTGGCTTTAGATAAGCCACAAATGGTTGACAAGCCATAAAACACAAATCAATCAATGACGCCAATGATTATTTTTATTGAATGTTAACTCTAACAACCACGAAAGTTTTGCTATTTGAGAAATACATACTTCAGATTGAAGTATGTGTTTCAGATCAGTATGTTATCTTATCTAACTTTTCCTTTCTTGTTGAGTCATTTTACTATGATTATTTCAGTTTCTCAAATGAATTTATTAAGAACCAGTCACTAAAGTATATCGGTAAAAAAGTGTCATTCAAATATTAGCTTAAAATGATAGTGCTGTTTCATCCAGCTACTCTTAGCTTAAGAGTTACCAAATGTTGTGATTAAAAGAATTTGCTGTGTTCAGAATGACTGTGTTCTTTCATGTGAGAAACTTAGTGAGGAGTAGTTTTGATAGTTTTCTCTCTTTCACTGTAACTTAGCATTTTTCATATTATTTTTATGAAGAGAAAGAAAATTAGAATGAGTGACAAGGAATAAATTTAACAAAGAAACATTTAATAATTAAATCATTGGTTCAAGGAAAAGAATTCCAATAATAAAATATTCAAAATGTTCAAAAATGCATATATTCAAATGTCTGCAAAATTATAATACCACAAAATTACTTATAATGATAAATTGTTATATGTTCAACGTGACATCACCCCGTGGCACTCTCTGCCCCACACTCCGTCTATCCTGCGACGACCAATGTAACTTGGTATTGGTCGTGGCACCAAACATGACGTTCTAACCCTTTGCTGATTCGGATGGGAATCTGGTTAGATTCGGTATCAGCCTTGTCGTTCCCAGCTCGCCTCCAACGTCTGGTTACCGAAGTAACTGCTTTGATTTCTAGTCTAACCTACCCACGTTGTGGTTTGATCTTAGGTAGACGAAATCAATCAGTCGCCGGGCCGCAATGCAAGTCGAGTCCGAACAAAGGTAATACCGCACAAGTATATGTAAAAAGAAAATAAAGTAACAACTCGAAAAGTTCAAATGTGTTAAAAAAGAATAACAATATTTTATATCTGGTTGCTGAATACAGGACTGCGTCTTTTTCCAAACCCGCTTATATGGATTCGTGACACTTTGCGTTTGTTAGGCGAGTCTTAACATCTTAAGTTGTTTTTTTAAGAAACTGGTTTTTTGGTGTATCTTCAGGCGATATTCGTAAAACTTGTTTTTGGTGGTGTGAGTCTAAGTCGTTCTTCAAAAATAAATTGTTCTTGGTTAGAAGTTGAGGTCGTGATGCGTGGATCTTTCAGTCAGCTTTCTGCGAGGTGGGTCTCAGGGCTCACAGCTCAACTCTGTCTGCGTCTGCCAACTGCGTCCAACTGCAACTGCAACTGCTTGCCTGTCTTTCTAACCTCAACTGCCGTCCACTCGCTGCGACTCTGTTTATATGGACGCCGACCAAAACCGGGGTGGGCTTGTCGGGGTTTGAGGTTCCTTGATAATTCTAAATCCACAATAAGGATTTTCTTTGTTTTTGGTCAGGAAAATTTATTACTTTCCATTTTGGAAGTCCTTACTTTCTACTTTAAAGGAATCGTCCTCCCAAATTCTTCCTTTCTCATATTGGTATCTCACACCAATCCCCTCATAGGGCGTCAACAGGTTCCCCTCTCTCCAGTGGCATCTCACACCAATCCCTTCAGGGGCGTCAACAGGCCTCCCCTCCTTCTTCATAGTTTACCTTCGCCTACCGCTCACGCCACCATTCAGCCAATGAACGCTCAGCAGCGTGGGTGTTTGCAATTATCGCTCAAAGAAAAAAAATTATCTCTTTTTTTTTTTTTTTTTTTTTTTTCTTCCACCAGACCCCACACGACTCGTAGGATGGTCCTTAATCTTTATCTTAACCGAATGTCATCTGGACTTTCGTCAACGAGATTTTCGCCAAATAATCATTGAGGTTGGTAAATGATTTTTTCCGCATTCTGTCGCCAATTATCTGTTCAGATAAAAAAATTTTTTTTATCATGGCCAGCTCTGACATAAAACAGGTGTTTTTCCCAAAACCAAATGATATCTTCGCAGATAGTTAATGGTTTAATCTTTTCCTTCTTTTTTCTTGTGGGTGGTTCAGCTGACATTTTTCTCGGTCAGTAGGTGACCTGATTAAATATTATCTCTTAGCATTCTGTTTTGTAGGCCACTTGACCAATTTGAAATTTTCATTATTGCCATGGGCAGAAGGCTATCTTTTATTCGCTCTGTCATAACATAAATCAAATTAAATCTTACGACAGATCCAAAATCTTATTTTCTTCACTAATGAAAATAAAATCTTTACCACTTTTCTTTGTTAAAAAAATAACATCGCTCAGTGTCTTTTCGTGATAGCTTCTTATCCTTAATTAAATTAATTCTCGCCTTTTTTTTATTTCAACCTTTAAATAGTGTCACAAACAGACAATGTAGGATTTTGTGAGACATATAATTTTATAAACACAAAGATTTATATCTCATTTTATTTTAGTAATAAAAATTAATAATGAACTATTTCTCTTTTTAAAGGCTGTACGGTTGGAATGGATTTTATTTGGAAAAAAAATTGCTACTCAATATCTCGTTCAGAGTTTATCATCTTGTTGATTCAGAAAAAAAAAATCATCAAAATTAATAAAATTATAAATGGTGTTTGATTTCCGTGATTCTGCAATAAAATATCAAGGATATTGAAGATGAATATATTTTATTTTTAGTGCAAAAGAGATAAATACTCAATTTTAAATTGATGAAAAAATGAACGATAACTCTATCTGTTTTTATTTAAAAGTAAATAGCCATATCTCTTAAATTGAGTTGCAGTCTTAATTTAGCAATTTTTCTTAGTAAATGGCAAACATTCTTCTATTTTTTTAATTTTATTGGTGGTAAATATATAAGAAAAACACCAACTCTTACGTTCAATTGATCAAATAGTGTCAACAGAAAAAAACGATAATATATTTTTAATTCAGCATTTCTTAAATTAGATTTTAATAAGAATATTTCAGTCTTTAAAAATATATTCATATTTGTTTTAATGTTAAAATATATATATATATATATTATATTATTATATATATATTTTGATTTCTATGTTTTTCCCATGATTTATACTCCAAGTCATTTTATCTAAGTTATTTTAATAAATTCATGACACTTTTAGTACTAACAAAACAAAAAAAAAAAAAAATCTTTTATAGATAAAAGCCCTTCGTAAATTCTGTTTGTACTTATCAGAAAAAAAAATGATTGAGGCATGGACTTCCAGGAACCAATCCTCAATTAGTCTACTGCAATCAAGTTTTCCAAACGGTCCTGGGGCTCTACCTCTTTTCCTGTAAATGCTCGTATTTTTTATTTATTATTAATTCCAGTAATTATTATTATTATTAATAAAATATATAATTAATATTCTTTACATTTAATAAGTATTTTTAGATTAAATTTTAATTACAAATTGATTTGAATATGGAATAGAAGATAGAACCAATCGTAGCTGGAACTTTGTTGATTCAAACCAGTTTATTGACAATAAATTTCATTGTATTTTAATTTTGGCGTTATGTTCATCACATGAAAAACTTTGCAACTAACAATTATTACAGTTTTTTTTTATTTACCGCCTATAACTTTCTTCAAATCAGAATGATTTACAATCAATTTATAGTCAAACCAATGGAATTTTCTATTTAATCGACAACACTGTATTCGTTTTATTTCATGCGGCCATATTTTATTCAATACTAGCAGTAGAGCGAAGGACCAAAGGGGATATAACAGAAGAGATAGATCAAGTATCCACCATCATAAAGACTGAAAAATAAAACCTAAAGATTATTGTTTAAGGTTGACGGACACGCATGTATTTAATTAGTTTTTTTTTTTTTTTTGGATTCAATTCGAGGATTTAAAACGTAAACAAAAAATTGTTTTCAATCGTTATAGTCTCAAATTGAATAGAATTTTATTATAAACAATTGTCTTGTAAATGGAATTTTTAAAGCATTCTGAATGTAAAAAAAAAGAAAAAAAAAAAAACAAAAGAAAACACACATGCCAAAAAAAAAAAAGGTGAATTTTTCCTTTTGAAATCGGTTGAAAATGTAGGTAGCCTTTCAGAAAATCTTTTAGTTTTCCAATTTATGATTTTTACTTATTGAAAAAAATAAAAAAAATTGATAAAATTTTGCTTGTGGTGATTCTAATTAGAATTCTGATTTAAATATATTTTCCACTCGTTGTTTCTAATACAAAAATATTAACTTTATTTGGGTTTATTAATTATGATCTAACAAATCTTAATTTTTATGTTCTCTTTCTGTAATAATAATCTTTTACAATTTATTTTTTTTATTTATTGAATACAGTAAAAAATTGGACACCATGTGTATTTAAAGCAGTTTCGTTTTTTATTATTTTAGATTAGGACTTGTGTATGTTTAGATTTCATTATCTTTCTGTAAAGATTAAAGAATTTAAAAATGTTTGTATTCGTAAAATCAGTATTGATGTTTAGCCAGTTTGTTTAAGTTTGACGGACAGTATGTCTTAATTATTTTTTTTTTTTTTTTTTTTTTTGACCGATTTTTCATCAAATTTAAATTCAACAAAAACATTGTTTTCAATCGTTAAGAGTCTATTGATTGAATAGAATTTTTTTTATAAATAATTGTCTTGTAAATTATAATTTTAAAGCATTCTGAATATTAAAAATAAATACAATATTCAGTTTGAGAGAAAAGAAACACTACCTGCTAACCACTGAAAAAAAACGGGTTTGTCTATAAGTGTTGTTTTATCGAGCAGAGAATTGAAAATGAAATCCGCTAATATTTAAAGATTCTTCCACACAATATGTTGCATTGAGTTGTCCCCTTTCCTTTTTAGGTGTTTTCATTTCGTTAATCGTGTTTTCAGTTTGAATTTTCGTGCAAAAAACAATAATAATTTTTCCCATTTTTTTTATTAGATTAAAGATCCGTGCTTTGACGTCATTTTATGTAGTCCTGCTGAAGTTTTCTTTCAAAATAAATAAAAACATCATATAAATTTTAACAAATATAAACGTCCACAGATAAAAACAAAAAAAAAAACATTGAAGTTTGGATAGTTATAATTCCGGATTTGTTGGATAAAAAATTTGCGTTATGCAAAAACATTAGTGAATCCTGTAATAAATTCAAAATAAAAACAGAGGGTAGTATTTATTTGATTTCTATTTGATATACATTTAGTTCAATGACCAAACATGACTAGATTCATGTGGGTTTACGCTGGATACATTATATAAAAGATTCAATTATGATGTCAGACAGAATAATATGATATCTACTGTAATTTATAAAACATCAATTTGCACAATCCCAATAAATATTCAAAATCTACCGATTATTTGACCCTTAAAACGAATGTGGATAGTTCCGTATGCGTTTAATAATTTCCCCCAAGATAATGAAGAGAATGGTAGGAGATTTCAATATCCTGTTTAATTCATTTCTTAGTAACAAATTAACTAAAGGAAAATTTAACGTTAAACAAGTTCATCATCATTTTAATTCATTCCCAAACGGCATGCTTTCACGCGGGCGTTGTTTCATTCATTTTCACCGTCCATTAACGTTACTGCCGTTTTATTACAAGAAAGACTTAAAAAAAAAACATATAAATTATTATTATTATTATTATTAATAATAATAATAATAATATAAATAATAAATAAATAATTGTATATGAGCCTATCAGAAATCCCTTTTAGTCTTCAACTGGGCGATTTTATATCGTTTACTCAATAATTCGCAAATAAGATGAAATATGAATTATGCAAAATCAAAAACTTAATAAATACGTTAAAATTGTCAGTTTTAACGTCAAAATATTTATGAAAGCTAATATGAGGAAAGACAAAGGGTTTCATTATTATTAAATTATACTTTTATATCATTTTAGAACCTTCAAAATTTTGGTTATTTTTCCAAACCTCATTGAGTGATGTCGATGACTTTTATATGAAGTTTTAACGTCTTTTTTTTTTTCAAGAACATGGATTTGGATCTTTTTGAAAAATCAAATAAATGTAAAATTTAATGAAACTTTAAATGTTTTGTTTTATATATAAAATCTAGAGAAGTTTTATTTAAAATCTGCTACTACCCACCTAATTTAATACCACTGAATTCTTAAGAAATTATTTTTTGTGTCGCTTAATGTTGTATCAATTCTAACCAGAACTCCTTCTAAAAAATTTAAATCTTAGCCCCAGAACCTCAACTTACCGAAAATCTGCTTTGAATTGTACAGAATTAAAAGTTCCAATAAACCTAGGACATTAATTAAATGAAAGTTATTTTATGTAGCAGACGGTAAACCGAAATTCGAGTCGATTCCGGAAGAATTGAATCAATTGTTTTTAAAACCGGCGTCTGAAAAGTGACAGTTCGACTGCAAATGGCGTGCAGGACTTCAATTCGAGAGAGGGCGATGCCTCGTTCCGTTAAAAAGACCATCTTGAAGAGGACATTTTCAATGTTTTTTCGTTCTGCGGGGGATGACATCGTACGATACGTGCAGTAGTGACGGAACGAACATTATAAGCTAGTGGATAAAGACTGTTGCAGACCCGATAGGGTGCAGTGCTGGTTTATTAAAAGTGGCCTTGTCCCAGACACTACACTAAACTACCGAGTCCACAAACAATGTATAAAAAAAAATGCGTGAACGAACAGACAGGAAAGGGGTCAATCAACAAGTGCATAAATTATAAACATCAAAAAGATAGCCGGAATAAAATGGCAAAGGCGTCTGGATGCAAAACATGTGTAATTTTTATTAAATTGAAACCAAGTAGGTATCTCGTGGTTTCGAGATAGAGAAAATGTTCCGCGCCAAAACAGGAAAGCAAGATGAACAAAGCGGGAAAAAGGTTTTTTTAAAAGGTTCTGGAAAAAGGAACTCGTTAACACGAGGTGTAGGTGCGCACAGATAAAAGAGTACTCATTGTAGATTTTGGTTATTGTGATTTTTGTGTTTTTATCTTTTTTTGTTCAGGTTCAAAGTAGAGAAAGTTCAGTCGTCTCAGAAGCTTTTTGGTCGGGCATTGAATTAACTGTTGAAAATTTTAACGGATTGCTGTGGACGTCTAGCCAAAAGGACGAAGAGTTATTTGCAGTTGGTTGCATCGTCTGGTGAAATTACTTATGGCAAGTCAAGAGAGACGAAGAATTATTTGTATTGAGTTGCATCGTCTTGGTGAATTTGCTTACGGCGAGCCAAAAGGGACGAAGAATATTTATTCGTCAATAAGATATCCCTGTCTGTATTAAGGTTGACTGACGAGGGATAAAATACGTCACTTGTTGAATACGAAGTTTGGCCCACGACTGTGTCGTGTGTCTCAACGT
The DNA here is from genome assembly GCA_903632075.3 of Acanthosepion pharaonis. NCBI lineage: Eukaryota > Metazoa > Mollusca > Cephalopoda > Sepiida > Sepiidae > Acanthosepion > Acanthosepion pharaonis. The sequence goes on from CAHIKZ030001560.1 coordinate 158,050, forward strand.
TTTCTATCAGAAAACCGAAAACCTGCGGGTAGCAAGTTTGTTCGTCAGAAAGATATCCCTGTCTGTATTTATGGTTGACTGACGAGGGATAAAAATAAGTCACTTGTTGAATACAAAGTTCTGCTCACGACTGTGTCGTGTGTCTCGACGTTTTCTAGCCGAAAACGGAGGTCTGATCTGCGGGTAACTTCAAGACGAGAAGAAGTCTTGGTAAAGTGTGAGGTCGACATGTTGAAATAAGATATTCTGGCCCGCATATGGGTTAAGGGCACGGAATAAATGAGTTGCCCGTCTAGTCAGGTTGAAGATCGGGAGGCAACTGGTTTGCAAACGCTGTTCGTTTGAGACGCCGAGAAACACGCGGGAAAAAAAAAATTCAAAATCTGTTAGGCTGACTTCATCAGTAGGAGCTAGTGACCTTCCTCACTAGTTAAAGGACGTTTACTGCTACGTCTAACTGTAAGAGAGAAGAAGGGGTGCAAACCGCGCGCACACACGCACGAGTGTGGAAGGAAGGGAAAAGTGGAACATAATACCGTACACAAAATTCAAACATCCGGCCCGCCAGTTTCTTCGCCGCCACGCAAACTCAGGCCAGAGAAATATAAATTAGCACGTGCTGAATTTCAGCATATGTTGGATCTGGGCATAATTCGCCTTTCATCAAGTCCTTTTGCATCTCCACTCCACATGGTCCCCAAGGCACAAGTGGGGGCGTGGAGACCCTGTAGAGATTACAGACATTTGAATGTACAGACAATTCTCGACAAGTATCCTGTGCCCAACTTAGCTGATTTCACCGTTTCATCATAGGGAGCTAAGATCTTCACTAAGATCGATTTAAGAAAAGCTTTCTACCAGATCCCAGTGGCCGCAGAAGACATCCATAAGACTGCAATCACAACTTCTTTTGGTCTGTATGAATTCCTTCAAATGCATTTTGGGCTTCGAAACGTGGCACAATCGTTTCAACGTCTGATTGACGAAGCACTGTGTGGTTGTCACATTCGTTTGCCTAGTAGCAAGTGCCAACATGGACGAAAACGTGCTTCACATCTCGCAAGTTTTTCAGCGTCTAGAACATTTTGGCTTGAAAATCAACCCAGACAAATGTGTGTTTGCCATACCTAAACTAAATTTCCTTGGATATGAAATTGACGGTACCGGCATCACACCTGTCGCAGATAAAGTCAAAGCTATACAAGAGTTTCCACAACCAACTACACTTTGACAGCTTCAACATTATTTAGGTTTGAGAAACTGCTATTGCCAATTCATCCCTAATTGTTCCCACATCCTGGCACCTCTCACAAACTTACTTCGTGGCCAGGGAACACGAAACGCGAAGATAACTCTGTCGGTTGAAGCTCTTGCTGCTTTTACCCAATCAAAACATACATTAGCTAATTACACTAAACTCAACTATTTATGTGATGACAGAACAGCACATCTTTCATTCACCACTGATGTATCATCAGAAGCCATAGAAGCTGTATTACACCAGCACACAGAGAAAGAGACTACACCTATTTCTTTTTTCTCCGTTAAACTTACCATAACTCAAAAAAAGTACAGCACCTTTTCACGGGAGTTATTAGCAATTTACATCTCAATCAAACATTTTATCACATTTTAGAAGGTCGAGACTTCACGGTATTTACTGACCATAAACATTTAGTTTATGCCCTTCATACTAAATCAGACAAGTATAATACCGGTGACTACAGACAACTAGATTTTATTTCTCAGTTTACAACTGACATACGTTACATTAAAGGAAATGATAACACCATCGCTGACACCCTATCGAGAGCGTTCTTACTCAACACTAGTAAGGAGAAACTCAATCTCGAAAATATCGCCAACGAGCAGCAAAAGGACACTACTTTGTTAGACTCAGTAAAAAATTCATCATTAACAATTGAGCAACATCCCGTGCCATTCAATAATAAGTCAATCGCTTGTGACGTCAGCACTTCTCATCCCAGACCCCTAGTACCTGTTGGTATGAGAAGACAAATTTTCAATCAACGCTGTTTAAGGAATTTGTAAATCTTCTTGGAGCAAAGCACATTTCAACAACGGCATATCACCCCTGTGCTAACAGCCTCATTGAATACTTCAACCGGCAATTAAAGCTGCGCTAACTAGCTCCAACATTCAATCCTGAATGGATAACTTACCATTAGTTATGCTATCACTTCGTTCTCTATTAAAGAAGGATTTGTAATGTTCACCCGCAGATCTTGTGTTTGGCAAACCACTAGTGTTACCAGGGTAATTTCTGATCGGAAATTCAACTTTAGAGCCTTCTTCAACTTTCGTTCAGTTCCTTCAGAGTAGGATGTCCACCTTGTCATTTACTCGTTTTCAGACCAAGGGCATCTATGTTCCTTCTTCTTTGAATAATTGTGATTTTGTTTTTGTAAAACAAGACACCACCAAGAAGCCACTGACACCCAGCTACTCAGGTCCATTTCGAGTTCTCTCTCGTCATACCAAGTTTTTCACCATTCAGCTCAGTGGTGGTCAATCAAACATCTCGATCGATTGTCTTAAACCAGCGTACATTGAGCAGAATGTTACTCCAACCCTATCATCATCAGCAGCAGCAGCACTACCTAGAAGCACCCAGCAGACTTCTGCAGCGCTAGATCACCAAGTTACAAAGAGAGGGAGGAGGGTCCACTGGCCTTTCAAATTCAAGCAGTACTGAACATATTAAAAAAATATTTGCATTCCCTTTTTTTCAATGTGGGAAGTGGGTAGTATAGCGGTTGCTATGTTTTTCAAACCCACATACACTCCAAGTCATTTTATTCGCCTACGATTGGTTAATAAATTACTACTACCTTTGTATAGGACAATTTAGCCATTGCAGTAGTTCCTTTGAATCTTTTGGTTCTGAGCATACTTACCTATTCTGTTTAGTATGTGTGTAGTGATTGGTTAATTTTTAACCAATCACATATTTTTAATGTAAGATCAAGTTTTCCCGCGGTTCCGTGGGAGCCTACCTCTTTTCCTCAGTAAGATCCAGTAAGATCCCAGCCATCAACACAAATCCACGATCTTGCTCATCATATTCTAATGCACACACAGACACATAAATTCGTAACTACAAACTTAATTTTCTCTCTGTAACTTTCGCCAAGTACAATCAACCAGAACTTTGTTGATTCAAACCAGTTTATTCACAATACATTTCAAGCAATTGTATTCTTGGCGTTATTCATTCTTCACATGCAAACTTTGCTCTAACAATTATTTCAGAACATTTATCTTACAAGAGAACTTTCTTCAAATGGCTGATTACAATCAATCTACAGTCAAAAGGAAAGAACTTCCTTCTCTTTAATCTATATTGTGATCACAATTTTATTTTATGCTTTTGTTGTATTTTATTTAGTATATATTTGTTGGTTAACAAATTGGAGTTGTTTTTATTATTTCTTGAATGCTGTACGTGGAAGAATCATTAATATAAATAGTAGTCGTACCTATATATTTGGTGTTCCTGCTACATTTAGTGAATCAACCCAACGTTATATTTGGTACATACGCTACATATATATATTGATTTGTTATAATTTAAACACAAATGAATATATAAATAAAAATAGTTGAGATTAGCAAAACAGGATTTAAAAAAACAATACAGTTGAAGAAAAACAGTGAGTGTTCATATGACTAATATGAGTTATTGTTTGATCAACAAAATGTGTGGAAATAAGTTTGTGGATTAACTCATTTGGCTCTGCCAAAAGTGCTTGTTAGGGGGTGCAATAGGCAATGATAATCTCACTCACCATCTTTTTAGTCCCATCTTAGTTTTGGCTTACAGATGTAGTTGCACATAGATAGGAATGCTGCTTATAAGACATGTTCGTTTCTTTGGTTCTCCTGATGCGGCTGCCTTTGGCCGCTCCCAAAAGAGGAACTAATAGGACGCTTCAACCATGACATTTTTGATTGTGTTCCCTACACACTAGGTAATTTAATCTCATTTCATTTTAGAATTGACCTAATGACTTTTTAGTTCCTTTTGTGTTACAAACCTAGTCATAATACACTTTCTGAGAATTTTTACACATTTCTCTTGTTACGGTTTTTTGGGTATATACCGTATATAAGTAGAAGATTTATTTGCATGTTTTACATACAAATTGTGGCACAAGGCCGAAATGGGGAGGGGAAAAGGCTGGTCCAAAGTAACTATCCTATACCTAGCTAATCAGATTCACGACCCATTCATACATTACAATTTACTCATTCATCACAAGAACTTGTCCATCACCGTTCAATCCTCCAATCACCATAATACCACATCCTCTCCAGGGGAACCTACCAAAACGCGCCCCAATCCATAAAAATTTGATGATAGATAAAATGCTATACATAAAATTCTAATAATGATAGAATGCAAGGGGAGGGAGATGAACCCAATAATAACTAAAAATCAACACAAAACTAAGCATAACATATGTTAGTAGGGACCGTCCAACCCTCAAAACAGAGAGGCCGCTGTATTCTGCCCAAGGGACAGAATCAAGAAGCACTCTCGCTAAGGGAGTGGGAAAAGGAATAAAATATTATACGGGCATGGGAAAATGTAAAGCTGACCCAGTCGAGATGAAAAGGGGACCAAAACAAACTGGGGAGGTTGGGAATCTCGACTTGGACCATAACCAAAGAGCAGCCGGGATACAGGCCAGGAACAACACTTTCTCACATTAACTAGGTACACTTAAGCTCGTCTAACCTAACCAAGGGAAGGGTTCCACTGGAAGCCACCCCGATGTGCCATAGGTTGACCTAGAAAAGAAAATCAAGGCTAGCCCCGGTCACACGAACCAAGCTCGCCTCTTTTACCCACCTTTCGCTGAAGACTGTCGAATGCAATCGTTTTCTATCAGATATAATCTTCATCTTGAGCTGATGCTCAAAGAATTGATTAGATGCTGATAAGAAAGATGATTGCCCTGCAAGACTTCCTCCATCCGCGTCGTCCAAATCACCATTCGAGCCGTGGCCATCAGCATCAGAAACACCATTCGTTTCTCCCCGGAATAAAGGGCGACACATTGTCACACGCGTATGCGCGATCAATGGACACAAGCTGTTCGGGAGCGAGACGAGCCGTCAGCTCGCCGACATGGTCCCATAAGGGGCGGACCCGGGGGCAATGGTAGAAGGCGTGCGAAGCCGTTTCTTCTAAACCAAGACCACACCGTTCACAGTCTGGCAAATCCGCCAAACCCCATATGAAAGCCTTGTCATTGAGAGGCAGCCGATTCCGAGCCAATCGCCAGGTAAGCGAAAACTCAGGATTACTGAAGTAATCCGCCGCTGGCGCCCAAGACCAATAGGAGCGATACTCCTCCTCCGACAAGCCGAGCGTATCACGTAGCGAATCCTTCGCGTGACCCTCCACTAAACCACGATAGAAGAGCTTCCTAGGCCGTGAAAGGTCACTGGACCGGGGAATGGCCTTCAAGGCCAACCGACACTCGCGGAAGAAATCCGACTCACCCCGGGGTTTACAACGGCGCTCAACCCGCGAGATGGGGGGACTGATGGTAAGGCTAGGGAAGGCGTCCCTAACAATCCCCTCCAGAATCGGATCTCCTCTAGTCAATGCGCGGCGTAGGAAAGCCAACCTAGAGGCACGGATGTGACTCAAAAGGTGCGGCATTCCCAGCCCCCCATGACACAGACGTTTGGTGCAGACTCGTCTGTCGACCCTGTTCACGCGTCCCCTCCATAAAATGGAGAATAGCGATCGCTCGAGCGCCTTCCTACGGTCTTTACAGAGAGGAAGTACGGACAATCGATAAAGAATCAGGGGGAAAATGTATGTAACACACACCTCCGCCATGCTCTTCACGGACAACCGCCGTCGATTCTAAGTCTGACCGGAAGAATCGACCTTTGCACGTACTTCAGACCAATTCTTCTCCAGCTGGAGGTCAGGCCCAAACCACACTCCAAGAATGCGGACAGGACCGTCCGTCCAACCGAAGCGGCCCGGAAGAGCGACCCCCTTCCAGGCACCTAACCGCAAGCCGGACGACTTGTCGCGGTTTATCTTGGCCCCTGTCACCTTCTCGTACCGATCAAGCGCCTTCTGTACCGCCTCAATGTCGCTGCGACACGACACGAAAGCAGATACGTCATCGGCGTACGCGGAAACCCTGACTCGAGACCGTCCAGGCACGGCAATTCCACGTAGGGCCGGACTGCTTGTCTCGTCCTTCAGCCGGCGAAGGAGAGGCTCCAACGCCAAAGCATAAAGGAGAGGCGACAGCGGACAACTCTGACGAACCGACCTAGACAGCACGAACGCGTCCGACAACCTTCCGTTCACCTGTCCCACAGCACTGGGGGAGCGATACAGGAGGCTAATCCAGCGGCAGAGTTGGGTGCGAATCCAGCGGCCTGCAGGACAGTAGCAAGGTAGCGATGGTCAACCCTATCAAATGCCTTGGACTGACGCAAATTGATCAGCGCGGCTTCTTCGTCGTCTTTTACACCCTCTATGATCGTGCGGATCAGATGCAGGTTGCTCTGAATTGTTCGGCCCCTCACAGAACAAGTCTGCTCTGGTCCCAACAGAGACTCGGCAACTCGACGAGGAAAGTCAGCCAAATAGCTACGAAACACCTCCTTACTGAGACCAGGCTCCTTGGTAAACCGGCTCTCGAAATGGCGCCGAAACGCCTTGCACATGTCGTCAGTGGCCCGAAGAGTATGCCCCTCCGGGGACTTGACTTCACGAATGAAACGATCGCCACCTCGACGGACCTCTTCCCTGCGCAGATCTGCGCCCAAGTTCAGGGCTTCAGAAGACATCTTGCTTTTTTATGTCTAATTACCTGGCCCATGTACCGCTCGCTATTCAAACGATCCAGGTCCGCCCTAGCTAAGGCTATCTCTAGGGATCCCCCAGCCACCGCCCGGGTGTAACTAGCTTTAAGTGTCTTCACCTTTTCAGCTCCATCTAGAGCGAGCCGTTTGCTGAAATCAGTGGTGAAAGACCTAATGGGGACTTAAGGCGTTCCCAACCACTTATTCCCGATAACCGCCCCCACTAGCTCCCCGCTGCACTAATCTAGTTATCTGTTCCTGGAAGTCCCTCCTCTCCAGTAAAGACAGATTGAACTTCCAGTACCCAGCCATTCTAGGCCTATGGTCTAACGCCACCCGGGCACAAACGAGTTTGTGGTCCGCGTAGCCTACCCAGTGGAACGTAGGGCAATCCAGTAGATCTATGTCGGCTCTGCTAACTAACATTCTGTCAAGGTAGCTAACCACCTTGTCAGAAGGCCAACTAAGACCCACGTCCACATTCCCCCCCCCCGGGATGATCGACCGGTATCTATCGACGAGACCATAATCGTCGATCAGATCAACTCAGGCTACGATCGTCCCTTCTCTCAAAGCACCCCGCCCCCTGTCTAACTTGGGGTCCAGGATGGCATTCCAGTCCCCATTAAAACTAGGCGCGTTGAATCAACCAGGAACGGCCCCAACTGCCGAAAAAACGAGATTACTCCTCCTGGTCATTGGGCGCATAAACCGCAACGACTCGGAACGAACCACTTTTCACGGCAATATCGGCCACGATCAACCGGCCCTCGGCATCGGTATGCACAAGGTCCACCTTCGCATCAAGAGTCCGTCTGACAAGCAAAGAAACTCCTCTGGCAAACCTGTCCCCATATGCTGAATAGACAACAAAGTCATCCTCCAGCACACACGCATCGGCACTGCAAACAAAGTGTGTCTCTTCGATCGCGGCAACATCCACATCCAGGGACAGAAGGTCCCTGGATGTGGATGTTGCCGCGGGCAGCCTTACCCCGGGCGGGCAGCCTTACCCCGATCCCTTAAGCCCCTCACATTCAGCGTCGCTAACTTGATAGACATCTTCTAGGCCTGCAAAGAAATAAAAAACAGCAAAAACCTACTCACATACGGAGCGGAAATCCGCGGGTGATAGGACCCCGACGGATTGTCCCAGGCTCCCCACGCCTAACTCCGACGTCTTCCGTCCTTCCGAGACAATCCCGCCGACGTCCGTGGGGTATATTAATTTAATTACCCTATATACGGAGGGGTGGAGCAATACCGGGACCCTCACTGAACAAAATTGTCTTAATTTCTTTAAATTTTCATTTTCCATTTCCAGGATCCTAATATTGGGGAAGGCTTCCCTCGCCTCAAATAAGTGATCCCACACTTTTAAGTAGCCCCCGGTCTCTCTGACACAAGTTATCACACCCGGTGCTTTGGGGAAATTTCGGGGGTCTTCTACACTTTTCCCGTCCGCCGAGTTCATTTTGTACAATTCGCCTAAGAGGGCCTTTCTCTGTTTGGAAAGGCCCTTCTTGTATTCTTCTTTGTCTACCATACAGATCCCTTCAGGGCCTGCAAACATTTTCTTCTTCTTTTTCTTCTCCCTGGCTGGGTGAGGAGGGGAAGAAGTGGATGAATTGCGGGGGGGGGGCTGTAAGCTGAGAGGGTAGGTAGAGGGGGAAGGGGAGGAAATACGGGTAGGAGAAGCAGAGACACGTCTAACCCTTGTTTGTTCTACGACTGCTCTGGACGAAGCAGAGAAGGAGAACGACCTGGTTTTTTCCACGACTTTCTCCTCCCTACCCCTGCCGGAGAGTCTTTGCGTAAGTTCTTCGTCATCCCCTTCCATCGCCCTTTTAAGGGATGCTGCCAGAGATGGCGGCATTTGTTCCACCTTCATGTCAAAGTCTTGATTTTGATGCTTCTCCTTGAATTCTTTTTGTTGCTGTGCCTGTTGCTTTTGGGTCGACTTCTTTTGGGGGGACTTCTTTTCCGATTGTTTATCTTTTTGTGAATTAACCCCTTTTATGGGCTGTACCTCTTTTTGAGGCTGAACTTCTTTTTGAGGCTGCATCTGTTTGTGCTGCTGCCCCCCCCGGCTGCATCTCCTTGTGGGTCTGCTTCTCCTTGTCACCTTTTGCTTCTTCTTGTTTGGAGGGGGGCGACATTTTTGCGGCCTTTCGACTCTTCACCTCCTTCCACTTTCCTTCCTTGTTCTTGGAAGTGGTACCCTCCAGCACTGCTGCTGTTGTTGTTATTGCTGTTGCTGTCTTAGTTGTTGCTGGTTGGGGAGGCGGTTGATTATTTTTCCCAGGACACTCCTTGGCCATGTGCCCCGCGCCTCCACATGTCCAGCAACAGGGCCTCCTGCCTTCCACCACCACCAACATTCGTTTCTTACGGCAGACGAGTACATTCGGGATGTCCCTAAAATTATCCCTATCTACCGTAATTGATAGCTCCAGGTCACCCGTTGCTATCCCTGTCTTGCTCCTTAAGACTTTCACTTCTTGTACTTGTCCATAAGCTGAGAAAAAGGCACCCATCCTGTCTTCGCAAATGTCGGCTGGTACTCCATGGATGGTAATTTTTACTCTCCTCGTGCCCATGTATTCAATTTGAATACGCAAATTTTTTGCGTTCAAGATGTTGCCTTTCAGATCTTTGGCTTGTTTCTCGGTTGGCAAGAGGATCTCCCACAAAGCATTACTCCTCCTTGCTAGCACTTGTGGCTTAATGTTCAACACTTTTAATGCGTCTTCCATTGCTTCCCTGCTGACTCCAATTAATTTCCGAGTTTTAATATCGGAAGTCAGCAGGGATATTGTACGTATGTCAACAGCATTTAGTGCCTCAGGGATTGTTATAAATTCGTTCCCTTTAAAGGATTTTTTAAATTTCTCCCTTTGCATGACGTAATAGTCGGCATTCTTTTCTACCGGCCTATTTTCGCTCCATACATTTTTTTCCGGGGACACCGGCGGTGCAATATTTGTGTCTTCAGCCAAATTTGGCTGAGACCAAAAATGAATCAACTGTTTCCTTTACTTTTCCTTTTAAATTATTTTTTCAATATACATGAACAGAATAAAACAGACGAAAAAAAACGGGGATATCAAAAGTCGATAAACGGTTCAAATAATAAATACGAAACGAAGATGAGGAGGGGGAAAAAGGCAAGAAAGGAAATCAACAAAAACAAGAAAAGAACAAAATGTACAAATATATATCAACAAATCAAGTAAAAGTCAAACTGAAAAAAGATCAAAAAGGTTTATAAGAAAATAAAACCAAAAACTTAACAAATCGTAGCAGTTTCCAAAACTCTTGTCAGATCGCTTGACCAACGCACACCAAAACAAACACGCCCACGCGAGGCTATATACTATGTAACTAGGTTATTTATTTGTTATCATACAAATTGTGGCACAAGGCCGAAACGGGGAGGGGTAAAGGCATGGTCTACACTAACTATCTTATACCTAGCTAATCTGATTCACGACCCATTCATACATTACAATTTACTCATTCACCACAAGAACTTATCCATCACCAATCAATCCTTCATGCACCATAATACCGGATTCTCACAAGGGGGACCTACCAAAACGCGCCCCAAACCATAAAAATTTGATGATACATAAATACTATACATAAAATTCTAAGAATGATAGAATGCAAGGGGAGGGAGATGAACCCAATAATAACTAAAAGCAACACAAAATGCAAACTAAACATAACATATGTTAATAGGGACCGTCCAACCCTCAAAATAGAGAGGCCGCTGTATTCTGCCCATGGGACAAAATCAAGAAGCACTCACGCTAAGGGAGTGGGAAAAGAGATAAAATATTATACAGGCATGGGAAAATGTAAAGCTGACCCAGTCGAGATGAAAAGGGGACCAAAACAAACTGAGGAGGTTGGGAATCTCGACTTGGACCATAATCAAAGAGCAGCCGGGATACAGGCTAGGAACGACACTTACTCACATTAACTAGGTACACTGAAGCTTGTCTAACCTAACCAGGGGGACGGTTCCACAGGAAGCCACCCCGATGTGCTATAGGTTGACCTAGAAAAGAAAATCAAGGCTAGCCCCGGTCACACGAACCAAGCTCGCCTCTTTTACCCACCTTTCGCTGAAGACTGTCGAATGCAATCGTTTTCTATCAGATCTAATCTTCATCTTGAGCTGATGCTCAAAGAATTGGATTAGATGCTGATGAGAAAGACGGTTGGCCCGCAAGACTTCCTCCATCCGCGTCGTCCAAATCACCATTCGAGCCGTGGCCATCAGCATCAGAAACACCATTCGTTTCTCCCCGGAATACGGTGGTGACACATTGTCACACGCGTATGCGCGATCAATGGACACAAGCTGTTCGGGAGCGAGACGAGCCGTCAGCTCGCCGACATGGTCCCATAAGGGGCGGACGCGGGGGTAATGGTAGAAGGCGTGCGATGCCGTTTTTTCTAAACCAAGACCACACCGTTCACAATCTGGCAAATCCGCCAAACCCCATATGAAAGCCTTGTCATTGAGAGGCAGCCGATTCCGAGCCAATCGCCAGGTAAGCGAAAACTCAGGGCTATGAGGTAATCCGCCGCTGGCGCCCAAGACCAATAGGAGCGGTACTCCTCCTGCGACAAGCCGAGCGTATAACGTAGCGAATCCTTCGCGTGACCCTCCACTAAACCACGATAGAAGACCTTCCTAGGCCGTGAAAGGTCACTGGACCGGGGAACGGCCTTCAAGGCCAACCGACACTCGCGGAGGAAATCCGACTCACCACGGGGTTTACAACGGCGCTCAACCCGCGAGATGGGGGGACTGATGGTAAGGCTAGGGAAGGCGTCCCTAACAATCCCCTCCAGAATCGGATCTCCTCTAGTCAATGCGCGGCGTAGGAAAGCCAACCTAGAGGCACGGATGTGACTCAGAAGGTGCGGCATTCCCCATGACACGGACGTTTGGTGCAGACTCGTCTGTCGACCCTGTTCACGCGTCCCCTCCATAAAATGGAGAATAGCGATAGCTCGAGCGCCTTCCTACGGTCTTTACAGAGAGGAAGTACGGACAATCGATAAAGGATCAGTGGGAAAATGTATGTAACACACACCTCCGCCCTGCCCTTCACGGACAACCGCTGTCGATTCCTAGTCTGACCGGCAGAATCGACCTTTGCACGTACTTCAGACCAATTCTTCTCCAGCTGGAGGTCAGGCCCAAACCACACTCCAAGAATGCGGACAGGACCGTCCGTCCAACCGAAGCGGCCCGGAAGAGCGACCCCTTCCAGGCACCTAACCGCAAGCCGGACGACTTGTCGCGGTTTATCTTGGCCCTTGTCACCTTCTCGTACCGATCAAGCGCCTTCTGTACCGCCTCAATGTCGCTGCGACACGACACGAAAGCAGATAAGTCATCGGCGTACGCGGAAACCCTGACTCGAGACCGTCCAGGCACGCGCATTCCACGTAGGGCCGGACTGCCGGTCTCGTCCTTCAGCCGGCGAAGTAGAGGCTCCAACGCCAAAGCATAAAGGAGAGGCGACAGCGGACAACTCTGACGAACCGACCTAGACAGCACGAACGCGTCCGACAACCTTCCGTTCACCTGTCCCACAGCACTGGGGGAGCGATACAGGAGGCTAATCCAGCGGCAGAAGTTGGGTGCGAATCCAGCGGCCTGCAGGACAGTAGCAAGGTAGCGATGGTCAACCCTATCAAATGCCTTGGACTGACGCAAATTGATCAGCGCGGCTTCTTCGTCGTCTTTTACACCCTCTATGATCGTGCGGATCAGATGCAGGTTGCTCTGAATTGTTCGGCCCCTCACAGAACAAGTCTGCTCTGGTCCCAACAGAGACTCGGCAATTGACTGCAAACGTTCCTGCAGGATCTTGGCCATAATCTTTAACTCTGTGTTTAGCAGAGTTATGGGCCTGTAATCATCTAGCTTCCCCCACCACCTTTGCCCTTTTTTTTCAACAGAGTGATCACGCCCCTGGTGATCCGATTGGGATGGACCCCTGACCGAAACCAGTTGTTGAACACTGCTGTCAAAATCGGAACAAAATGTGCGACAGCCTCAAGTACAATTCATAGGGCAAACCATCCAGACCGGGCGACTTGCCTCTGCCGACCTTCTTCAATACCGCGTAGACTTCGCCCTCCGTGATCTCTCCCTCGCAGATAGTCGCTTCAGTCGGCGAAATCCGAGGAAAGTCGGCCAAATAGCTACGAAACTCCTCCTCACGGAGACCAGGCTCCTTGGTAAACCGGCTCTCGAAATGGCGCCGAAACGCCTCGCACATATCGTCAGTGGCCCGAAGAGTATGCCCCTCCGGGGACTTGACTTCACGAATGAAACGATCGCCACCTCGACGGACCTCTTCCCTGCGCAGATCTGCGCCCAAGTTCACGGCTTCAGAAGACATCTTGCTTAACTTATGTCTAATTACCTGGCCCATGTACCGCTCGCTATTCAAACGATCCAGGGCCGCCCTAGCTAAGGCTATCTCTAGGGGATCCCCCCACCAGCCACCGCCCGGGTGTAACTAGCTTTAAGTGTCTTCACCTTTTCATCTCTATCTAGAGCGAGCCGTTTGCTGAAATCAGTGGTGAAAGACCTAATCCTAGACTTAAGGCGTTCCCACCACTTATTCCCGATAACCGCCCCCACTAGCTCCCGCTGCACTAATCTAGTTAGCTGTTCCTGGAAGTCCCTCCTCTCCAGTAAAGACAGATTGAACTTCCAGTAGCCAGCCATTCTAGGCCTATGATCTAACGCTACCCGGGCACAAACGAGTTTGTGGTCCACGTAGCCTACCCAGTGGAACGTAGGGCAATCTAGCAGATCTATGTCGGCTCTGCTAACTAACATTCTGTCAAGGTAGCTAACCACCTTTTCAGAAGGCCAACTAAGAGCCCGCGTCCACATTCACCCCCCGGGATGATCGACCCGGTATCTATCGACGAGACCATAATCGTCGATCAGATCAACCAGGCTACGATCGTCCCTTCTAGCACCCCGCCCCCTGTCTAACTTGGGGTCCAGGATGGCATTCCAGTCCCCCATTAAAACTAGGCGCGTTGAATCAACCAGGAACGGCCCCAACTGCCGAAAAAACGAGACCCGCTCCTCCTGGTCATTGGGCGCATAAACCGCAACGACTCGGAACGAACCACTTTTCACGGCAATATCGGCCACGATCAACCGGCCCTCGGCATCGGTATGCACAAGGTCCACCTTCGCATCAAGAGTCCGTCTGACAAGCAAAGAAACTCCTCTGGCAAACCGGTCCCCATATGCTGAATAGACAACAAAGTCATCCTCCAGCACACACGCATCGGCACTGCAAACAAAGTGTGTCTCTTCGATCGCGGCAACATCCACATCCAGGGACAGAAGGTCCCGGAGCAGGCGGGCAGCCTTACCCCGATCCCTTAAGCCCCTCGCATTCAGCGTCGCTAACTTGATAGACATCTTCTAGCCCCTGTAAAAATATAAAACTCAGAATAAACCTACTCACATACGGGGCGGAAATCTGCAGGTGAAAGGACCCCGACGGATTGTCCTAGGCTCCCTGTGCCCACCTCCGTCGTCATCCGACCATCCAGGACAATCCCGCCAACGTCCATAGGGTAAGTTAATTTAACAGCCCTATATAGGGAGGGATGGAGCAATACCGGGACACTCCCTGAGCAAAAATGCCTCATTTTTTTGAGGTCTTCACTGTTCTCTTCTACTACCCTTAGTTTCGGGTACGCCTCCTGATCCTCATAGATATGGCTCCAAACCTTCAAGTAGGCCCCAGTGTCCCTTACAACCGTAATGACCCCCGGGGCTTTGGGGAAGTTTCTTGGGTCTTCAATTGACTTTCCGTCAACTTCCAGTTTCAATAATTGCCCTAACAGGGCCTTTTTTTGTTTTGACAGGCCTTTCTTAGCCTCCTCCCTGTCCATTTTACAAATGCCGTCTGGCCCTGGAAAAATTTTTTTTCTTCTCCCTAGCCCGATGGGGAGGGGAGGAGGTGGAGGAGTGGGGGGGAAGTGGCTGGCGAACTTATGGGGGTAATGGGGGAAGAGGAGATTTGCACACGGGAGGGGGAAGAAGGGACGCTCCAAACTTTGGGGGAGCTTGAATGTCTTGTTGGCGAAGCAGGGAAGGAGCGCCGCCTGGTTCTGTCCACGCTTCGCTCCGCCCTGCTTCGGTCCGACTGTTCTGATTCTGTTTCTTCAGACTCCTCCTCACTGCTCCTTTTCAGAGACGTCGCTCTCGGTGGAAGCATCTTGTCGACCTCCTTTGCTGTCTTTTCCTCCACCTGCTTCTCTTTGTGTTGTTGTTGTTGTTTCTGCTGCCCCAGTTCTTGTTTCTTCTGCTGCTCCTGCTGCTGATTTGTCTGCTGGGGTTTCTCAGTAGTTTGTTGCTGCCCTTGCTGCTGCTGGGACTTCTGTTTTGGCTTCTGCTGGGGTTTTGGTTGTTCTCTCTGCTTCTCCGAGGGTGAAGAAGCTGCTTTTCCCCCTTTCTTAACCTCCGTCCAGGCTTCCGGGCCAACCTTTCCCTTTGATGGAGCCACCTCTGCCGCTGCTGCTGCTGCTACTGCTGGCGCCTCTTTTGTTTTTGGCTGGGCCTTTTTCCCGGGGCACTCTTTCGCCATGTGCCCGACCGTACCACATGCCCAACAACACGGCCTCCTCCCTTCCACCACCACCAGCATCTTCTTCTGTCGACACGTCAGAACGTTGGGCACGTCCCGGAAATTGTCCTTATCCAGGACCACTTGGAGCATCATATCTCCAATGGCTATTCCTGACTTACTTCTGACAGAGTTTACCTCCTCTACTTGGCCGAACTTTGCAAAGAAAGCCCCCATCCTATCCAGGGGAATGTCGGCCGGAACACCGTGGACCGTGATACGCGTTTTTCGCGTTCCCATATATTCGGTTTGCAGACGTAAGTTTGCTGTGGACAGAATGGTTCCGGCCAGCTGCTTTGCCTCCTGCTCCGAGCCCAGCAAAATGTCCCACATGGCATTGCTCCTTCGGGCCAGCATTTTGGGGAAAATCTTTAGCGTCTTCAGCGCCTCTTCCACATTTTCTCTGCTGACTCCAATCAATTTATGCGTTTTGACGTCTGTTGTCAGCAGCGAAATCACTTTTACTTTAATGGCGTCGAAGGCCTCCTGGATAGTTTTTAAATCATTACCATCCAGAAATTGTTCATATTTGGTTCTCTGCTCCTCGTAATATGCAGAGTCTTTTTTCTTTGGTCCATTTTCGGACAAGGCCTTCGTTTTCACTGGAGACAAATTTTCGGTTTGCACCGGCGGTGACTCAATAGACATGTTTATGTTCGTGTCGTCGGCCATTTTGGCCGCGACCAAACGAACTGTATTTTCTTTTCCTCTTTTTTAAATGTTTTTTTCAAAAGTCATGAACAAAATAAAAGGAAGCACAAAAACAAGGACAACCAAAGAAAATCCAAACAAATAAACACAAAACCAATAAAAACAAACAAAATAATACAAACAAAACGGTGGGGAGGGAAAAATACAAGAAAGAAACCAAAAATCAAAGAAAAGGAAACAAACTACACAAATCAGTCAAAAACTAAAGAATTGGAAAAGTTTTTAGCAAAATAAATGAAACACTTATCGGTTCTTCCACACAATTCTCAATCGCTCGTCGAAAAAAACAATAAGCCACACGCTTAACTCAAAACGCCCAGGATGATGATAGAAAAATATCATCAGCAGCCGTAGGGTTTACACTGTAAACGAATTGAGGATGGATCGCCAGTCTAGAAGGTTCGTTTCATAGCTAACGGATTTTCATAGATATAAAAGCGGCGGGGGCGACTTATGTAGAAACATTAAGTCTTAATTGATGATAGAAATATCATCGGCAGCCGTTGGGTTTACACTGTAAAGCGAACTGAGGATGGATCGCCAGTGTACAAGGTTCGTTTTTGTAGCCAACGTATTTTCATAGATATAAAAGTGGGGCGACTTTTGTAGAAACATTAAGTCTTAATTGATGATAGAAATATCATCGGCATCCGTTGGGTTTACACTGTAAAGCGAACTGAGGATGGATCGCCAGTGTACAAGGTTCGTTTTTGTAGCCAACGTATTTTCATAGATATAAAAGTGGGGCGACTTTTGTAGAAACATTAAGTCTTAATTGATGATAGAAATATCATCGGCAGCCGTTGTGTTTACACTGTAAAGCGAACTGAGGATGGATCGCCAGTCTAGAAGGTTCGTTTCATAGCTAACGGATTTTCATAGATATAAAAGCGGCGGGGGCGACTTATGTAGAAACATTAAGTCTTAATTGATGATAGAAATATCATCGGCAGCCGTTGGGTTTACACTGTAAAGCGAACTGAGGATGGATCGCCAGTGTACAAGGTTCGTTTTGTAGCCAACGTATTTTTATAGATATAAAAGTGGGGCGACTTTTGTAGAAACATTAAGTCTTAATTGATGATAGAAATATCATCGGCAGCCGTTGTGTTTACACTGTAAAGCGAACTGAGGATGGATCGCCAGTCTAGAAGGTTCGTTTTATAGCTAACGGATTTTCATAGATATAAAAGTGTGGCGACTTATGTAGAAACATTAAGTCTTAATTGATGATAGAAATATCATCGGCAGCCGTTGGGTTTACACTGTAAAGCGAACTGAGGATGGATCGCCAGTCTACAAGGCTCGTTTTTGTAGATAACGGATTTTCCTATATATAAAAGGTGGAGCGACTTATGTAGAAACATTAAGTCTTAATTGATGATAGAAATATCATCGGCAGCCGTTGGGTTTACACTGTAAAGCGAACTGAGGATGGATCGCCAGTCGACAAGGCTCGTTTCATAGCTAACGGATTTTCATAAGTGTGGCGACTTATGTAGAAACATTAAGTCTTAATTGATGATAGAAATATCATCGGCAGCCGTTGGGTTTACACTGTAAAGCGAACTGAGGATGGATCGCCAGTCTACAAGGTTCGTTTTGTAGCTAACAGATTTTCATAAGTGTGGCGACTTATGTAGAAACATTAACTCTTAATTGATGATAGAAATATCATCTGCAGCCGTGGGGTTTACACTGTAAAGCGAACTGAGGATGGATCGCCAGTCTACAAGGCTCGTTTTTGTAGATAACGGATATTCATAGATATAAAAGTTGGGGCGACATATGTAGAAACATTAAGTCTTAATTGAGGATAGAAATATCATCGGCAGCCGTTGGGTTTACACTGTAAAGCGAACTGAGGATGGATCGCCAGTCTACAAGGTTCGTTTTGTAGCTAACAGATTTTCATAAGTGTGGCGACTTATGTAGAAACATTAACTCTTAATTGATGATAGAAATATCATCGGCAGCCGTTGGGTTTACACTGTAAAGCGAACTGAGGATGGATCGCTAGTCTACAAGGCTCGTTTTTGTAGATAACGGATTTTCATAGATATAAAAGTTGGGCGACTTATATAGAAACATTAAGTCTTAATTGATGATAGAAATATCATCGGCAGCCGTTGGGTTTACACTGTAAAGCGAACTGAGGATGGATCGCCAGTGTACAAGGTTCGTTTTTGTAGCCAACGGATTTTCATAGATATAAAAGTGGGGCGACTTTTGTAGAAACATTAAGTCTTAATTGATGATAGAAATATCATCGGCATCCGTTGGGTTTACACTGTAAAGCGAACTGAGGATGGATCGCCAGTTTACAAGGCTCGTTTTATAGCTAACGGATTTTCATAAGTGTGGCGACTTATGTAGAAAAATTAAGTCTTAATTGATGATAGAAATATCATCGGCATCCGTTGGGTTTACACTGTAAAGCGAACTGAGGATGGATCGCCAGTCTACCAGGTTCGTTTTGTAGCTAACGGATTTTCATAAGTGTGGCGACTTATGTAGAAACGTTAAGTCTTAATTGATGATAGAAATATCATCTGCAGCCGTTGGGTTACACTGTAAAGCGAACTGAGGATGGATCGCCAGTTTACAAGGCTCGTTTTTGTAGATAACGGATTTTTCATTGATATAAAAGGGGGGGGGGCGACTTATGTAGAAACATTAAGTCTTAATTGATGATAGAAATATCATCGGCAGCAGTCGGGATTACACTGTAAAGCGAACTGAGGATGGATCGCCAGTGTACAAGGTTCGTTTTATAGCTAACGGATTTTCATAAGTGTGGCGACTCATGTAGAAACATTAAGTCTTAATTGATGATAGAAATATCATCGGCAGCCGTTGGGTTTACACTGTAAAGCGAACTGAGGATGGATCGCCAGTTTACAAGGCTCGTTTTTGTAGATAACGGATTTTCATTGATATAAAAGGGGGGGGCGACTTATGTAGAAACATTAAGTCTTAATTGATGATAGAAATATCATCGGCAGCAGTCGGGATTACACTGTAAAGCGAACTGAGGATGGATCGCCAGTCTACAAGGTTAGTTTTATAGCTAACTGATTTTCATAAGTGTGGCGAATTATGTAGAAACATTAAGTCTTAATTGATGATAGAAATATCATCGGCAGCCGTTGGGTTTACACTGTAAAGCGAACTGAGGATGGATCGCCTGTCTACAAGGTTCGTTTTGTAGCTAACAGATTTTCATAAGTGTGGCGAATTATGTAGAAACATTAAGTCTTAATTGATGATAGAAATATCATCGGCATCCGTTGGGTTTACACTGTAAAGCGAACTGAGGATGGATCGCCAGTCTACAAGGCTCGTTTTTGTAGCTAACGTATTTTCATAGATATAAAAGTGGGGCGACTTATGTAGAAACATTAGGTCTTATTTGATGATAGAAATATCATCGGCTGCCGTTGGGTTTACACTGTAAAGCGAACTGAGGATGGATCGCCAATCTACAAGGCTCGATTTTGTAGCCAACGGATTTCATAGATATAAAATCTGGAGCGACTTACGTAGAAACATTAAGTCTTAATTGATGATAGAAATATCATCGGCAGCCGTTGGGTTTACACTGTAAAGCGAACTGAGGATGGATCGCTAGTCTACAAGGCTCGTTTTTGTAGATAACGGATTTTCATAGATATAAAAGTTGGGCGACTTATATAGAAACATTAAGTCTTAATTGATGATAGAAATATCATCGGCAGCCGTTGGGTTTACACTGTAAAGCGAACTGAGGATGGATCGCCAGACTACAAGGCACGTTTTTGTAGCTAACGGAATTTAATAGGTATAAAATGTGGGTCGACTTAGCTAGAAACATTAAGTCTTAATTGATGATAGAAATATCATCGGCAGCAGTTGGGATACACTGTAAAGCGAACTGAGGATGGATCGCCAGTCTACCAGGTTCGTTTTATAGCTAACGGATTTTCATAAGTGTGGCGACTTATGTAGAAACGTTAAGTCTTAATTGATGATAGAAATATCATCTGCAGCCCTTGGGTTTACACTGTAAAGCGAACTGAGGATGGATCGCCAGTCTACAAGGCTCGTTTTTGTAGATAACGGATTACATAGATAAAAAAGTTGGGGAGACTTATGTAGAAACATTAAGTCTTAATTGATGACAGAAATATCATCGGCAGCCGTTGGGTTTACACTGTAAAGCTAACTGAGGATGGATCGCCAGTCTACAAGGCTCGATTTTGTAGGTAACGGATTTTCATAGACATAAAAGTTGGGGCGACTTATGTAGAAACATTAAGTCTTAATTGATGATAGAAATATCATCGGCATCCATTGGGTTTACACTGTAAAGCGAACTGAGGATGGATCGCCATTGTACAAGGATCGTTTTTGTAGCCAACGTATTTTCATAGATATAAAAGTGGGGCGACATTTGTAGAAACATTAAGTCTTAATTGATGATAGAAATATCATCGGCATCCGTTGGGTTTACACTGTAAAGCGAACTGAGGATGGATCGCCAGTCTACAAGGTTCGTTTTTGTAGCCAACGTATTTTCATAGATAAAAAAGTGGGGCGACTTTTGTAGAAACATTAAGTCTTAATTGATGATAGAAATATCATCGGCATCCGTTGGGTTTACACTGTAAAGCGAACTGAGGATGGATCCCCAGTGTACAAGGTTCGTTTTTGTAGCCAACGTATTTTCATAGATATAAAAGTGGGGCGACTTTTGTAGAAACATTAAGTCTTAATTCATGATAGAAATATCATCGGCATCCGTTGGGTTTACACTGTAAAGCGAACTGAGGATGGATCGCCATTGTACAAGGTTCGTTTTTGTCGCCAACGTATTTTCATAGATATAAAAGTGGGGCGACTTTTGTAGAAACATTAAGTCTTAATTGATGATAGAAATATCATCGGCATCCGTTGGGTTTACACTGTAAAGCGAACTGAGGATGGATCGCCATTGTACAAGGTTCGTTTTTGTAGCCAACGTATTTTCATAGATATAAAAGTGGGGCGACTTTTGTAGAAACATTAAGTCTTAATTTATGATAGAAATATCATCGGCATCCGTTGGGTTTACACTGTAATGCGAACTTAGGATGGATCGCCAGTGTACAAGGTTCGTTTTTGTAGCCAACGTATTTTCATAGATATAAAAGTGGGGCGACTTTTGTAGAAACATTAAGTCTTAATTGATGATAGAAATATCGTCGGCATCCGTTGGGTTTACACTGTAAAGCGATGGATCGCCAGTCTACCAATTTCGTTTCATAGCTAATGGTTTTTCATAGATATAAACGTGGGGGTGCGACTTTTGTAGAAACATTAAGTCTTAATTGATGATAGAAATATCATCGGCAGCCGTTGGGTTTACACTGTAAAGCGATGGATCGCCAGTCTACAAGTTTCGTTTCATAGCTAACGATTTTTCATAGATATAAAAGGGGGTGGGCGACTTATGTAGAAATATTAAGTCTTAATTGATGACAGAAATATCATCGGCGGCGGTTGGGTTTAGACTGTAAAGCGAACTGAGGATGGATCGCCAGTCTACAAGGTTCGTTTTTGTAGCCAACGTATTTTCATAGATATAAAAGTGGGGCGACGTTTGTAGAAACATTAAGTCTTAATTGATGATAGAAATATCATCGGCATCCGTTGGGTTTACACTGTAAAGCGAACTGAGGATGGATCGCCAGTGTACAAGGTTCGTTTTTGTAGCCAACGTATTTTCATAGATATAAAAGTTGGCGACTTTTGTAGAAACATTAAGTCTTAATTTATGATAGAAATATCATCGGCATCCGTTGGGTTTACACTGTAATGCGAACTGAGGATGGATCGCCAGTGTACAAGGTTCGTTTTTGTAGCCAACGTATTTTCATAGATATAAAAGGAAGGACTTTTTAGAAATATTAAGTCTTAATTGATGATAGAAATATCATCGGCATCCGTTGGGTTTACATAAAGCGAACTGAGGATGGATCGCCATTGTACAAGGTTCGTTTTTGTAGCCAACGTATTTTCATAGATATAAAAAGTGGGGCGACTTTGTAGAAATATTAAGTCTTAATTGATGATAGAAATATCATCGGCATCCGTTGGGTTTACACTGTAAAGCGAACTGAGGATGGATCGCCAGTGTACAAGGTTCGTTTTTGTAGCCAACGTATTTTCATAGATATAAAAGTGGGGCGACTTTTGTAGAAACATTAAGTCTTAATTTATGATAGAAATATCATCGGCATCCGTTGGGTTTACACTGTAAAGCGATGGAACTGAGGATGGATCGCCATTGTATAAAAGGTTCGTTTCATAGCCAAGTTTGGTTTTCATAGATATAAAAGTGATGGATCGCGACTTTTGTAGAAACATTAGGTCTTAAATTATGATAGAAATATCATCGGCATCCGTTGGGTTTACACTGTAAAGCGATGGATCGCCAGTCTACAAGTTTCGTTTCATAGCTAACGGTTTTCATAGATATAAACGTGGTGGGCGACTTTTGTAGAAACATTAAGTCTTAATTGATGATAGAAATATCATCGGCGGCGGTTGGGTTTACACTGTAAAGCGAGGATGGATCGCCAGTCTACAAGGTTCGTTTTTGTAGCCAACGTATTTTCATAGATATAAAAGTGGGGCGACTTTTGTAGAAACATTAAGTCTTAATTGATGATAGAAATATCATCGGCATCCGTTGGGTTTACACTGTAAAGCGAACTGAGGATGGATCGCCATTGTACAAGGTTCGTTTTTGTAGCCAACGTATTTTCATAGATATAAAAGTGGGGCGACATTTGTAGAAACATTAAGTCTTAATTGATGATAGAAATATCATCGGCATCCGTTGGGTTTACACTGTAAAGCGAACTGAGGATGGATCGCCATTGTACAAGGTCTGTATTTTTTGTCGCCAACGTATTTTCATAGATATCGCCAGTTTAAAGGTTGGGGCGACTTTGTATAAAACATTAAGTCTTAATTGATGATAGAAATATCATCGGCATCCGTTGGGTTTACACTGTAAAGCGAACTGAGGATGGATCGCCATTGATAAATAATCGGTTCGTTTTGTAAAGCGAACCAGGGGATGGCCAACGTATTTTTTCGCCAACGTATTTTCATAGATAAAAGCGACTTTTTGTAGAAACATTAAGTCTTAATTGATGATAGAAATATCATCGGCATCCGGGTTTACACTGTAAAGCGAACTGAGGATGGATCGCCATTGTACAAGGTTCGTTTTGTCGCCAACGTATTTTCATAGATATAAAAGTGGGGCGACTTTTGTAGAAACATTAAGTCATTGATGATAGAAATATCATCGGCATCCGTTGGGTTTAACTGTAAAAAGCGAACTGAGGGATCGCCATTGTACAAGGTTCGTTTTGTAGCCAATGTATTTTCATAGATATAAAAGTCACACAACTGTTTTGGCGACTTTTGTAGAAACATTAAGACTTAATTGAAGATAGAAATATCATCGGTATCCGTTGGGTTTACACTGTAAAGCGAACTGAGGATGGATCGCCATTGTACAAGGTCGTTTTTGTAAGCCAATCCGTGGG
This sequence comes from Acanthosepion pharaonis, assembly GCA_903632075.3. NCBI lineage: Eukaryota > Metazoa > Mollusca > Cephalopoda > Sepiida > Sepiidae > Acanthosepion > Acanthosepion pharaonis. The sequence goes on from CAHIKZ030001560.1 coordinate 181,907, forward strand.
TTTTCATAGATATAAAAGTAGATATAGGGCGACTTTTTGTAGAAACATTAAGTCTTAATTGAAGATAGAAATATCATCGGCATCCGTTGGGTTTACACTGTAAAGCGAACTGAGGATGGATCGCCAGTTTACAAGGTTCGTTTTTGTAGCCAACGTATTTTCATAGATATAAAAGTGGGGCGATTTTTGTAGAAACATTAAGTCTTAATTGATGATAGAAATATCATCGGCATCCGTTGGGTTTACATCAAAAGCGAACTGAGGATGGATCGCCAGTGTACAAGGTTCGTTTTGTCGCCAACGTATTTTCATAGATATAAAAGTGGGGCGACTTTTTTGTAGAAACATTAAGTCTTAATTGATGATAGAAATATCAGAAACATTAAGTCTTAATTATGGCATCCGTTGGGTTTACACTGTAAAGCGAACTGAGGATGGATCGCCATTGTACAAGGTTCGTTTTTGTCGCCAACGTATTTTCATAGATATAAAAGTGGGGCGACTTTTAGAAACATTAAGTCTTAATTGATGATAGAAATATCATCGGCATCCGTTGGGTTTACACTGTAAAGCGAACTGAGGATGGATCGCCAGTGTACAAGGTTCGTTTTTGTAGCCAACGTATTTTCATAGATATAAAGTGGGCGACTTATGTAGAAACATTAAGTCTTAATTGATGATAGAAATATCATCGGCATCCGTTGGGTTTACACTGTAAAGCGAACTGAGGATGGATCGCGCAGTGTACAAAAGGTTCGTTTTTGTAGCCAACGATGATTTTCATAGATATAAAAAGGCGACGTTTGTAGAAACATTAAGTCTTAATTGATGATAGAAATATCATCGGCATCCGTTAGGTTTACACTGTAAAGCGAACTGAGGATGGATCGCCATTGTACCAAGGTCTGTTTTTGTAGCCAACGTATTTTCATAGATATAAAAGTTGGGCGAGATATTTTGTAGAAACATTAAGTCTTAATTTATGATAGAAATATCATCGGCATCCGTTGTTTGCCACACTGTAATGCGAACTTAGGATGGATCGCCAGTGTACAAGGTTCGTTTTTGTAGCCAACGGATTGGGTTTTGTAGAAACATTAAGCCTTAATTGATGATAGAAATATCATTTTCATATATGATCTACCAATTTCGTTTGTAGCCAATGGTTTTCATAGATATAAAGTGGGGCGACTTTTGTAGAAACATTAAGTCTTAATTGATGATAGAAATATCATCGGCATCCGTTGGGTTTATGCCCAAACTGTAAAGCGATGGATAAAGGATGATCTTAACGATTTTCATAGATTAAAGGTGGGTTTCGTTTTAGAAATAACATCGGCATCTGTTTTTTCAAAGGGAAAGATATAAAAGGTTCGGTTTGTAGGGGGCGATTTTAGATATAAAAGGGGCGACTTTTGTAGAAACATTAAGTTTTAATTGATGATAGAAATATCATCGGCAGCCGTTGGGTTTACACTGTAAGCAGAATTTTTCTGAGGATGGATCGCCAGTGTACAAGTTTAAGTCGCCAACGTTATTCATAGATATATAAAAAGGCGGCTTTTGGGTAAACATTAACTTAATTGATGGATATCATCGGCATCCGTTGAGTTATTTTCATAGTCGTTTTTATAGCCAAATTTTCATAGGGTGGGGCGACTTTTGTAGAAACATTAAGTCTTAATTGATGATAGAAATATCATCGGCATCCGTTGGGTTTACACTGTAAAGCGAACTGGAGGATGGATCGCCATTGTACAAGGTTCGTTTTGTAGCCAATTTTTTCATAGATATAAAAGTGGGGCGACTTTTTAGAAACATTTCTTAATTGATGAGAAAATATATAAAGTTGGGTTTACACCAAAGCGAACGAGGATGGATCGCCAGTCTACAAGGTTCGTTTTTTAGCCAACGTATTTTCATAGAATATAAAAAGTGGGGCGACTTTTTAGAAACATTAAGTCTTAATTGATGATAGAAATATCATCGGCATCCGTTGGGTTTACACTGTAAAGCGAACTGAGGATGGATCGCCATTGTACAAGGTCGTTTTTGTAGCCAACGTATTTTTCATAGATATAAAAGTGGGGGCGACATTTGTAGAAACATTAAGTCTTAATTGATGATAGAAATATCCATTTCAGTTGTTTAAAGCGAACTGAGGATGGATCGCCAGTTACAAGGTTCGTTTCATAGCCAACGTGATTTTCATAGATATAAAGGGGGGGCGACTTTTGTAGAAACATTAAGTCTTAATTGATGGATCGGCGCCGTTGGGTAAAGCGAACTGAGGATGGATGCCATTCTACAAGGTTCGTTTTAGCCAACGTATTTTCATAGATATAAAAGTGGGGCGACTTTTGTAGAAACATTAAGTCTTAATTGATGATAGAAATATCATCGGCATCCGTTGGGTTTACACTGTAAAGCGAACTGAGGATGGATCGCCATTGTACAAGGTTCGTTTTTGTAGCCAACGTATTTTCATAGATATAAAAGTGGGGCGACTTTTGTAGAAACATTAAGTCTTAATTGATGATAGAAATATCATCGGCATCCGTTGGGTTTACACTGTAAAGCGAACTGAGGATGGATCGCCAGTGTACAAGGTTCGTTTTTGTAGCCAACGTATTTTCATAGATATAAAAGTGGGGCGACTTATGTAGAAACATTAAGTCTTAATTGATGATAGAAATATCATCGGCATCCGTTGGGTTTACACTGTAAAGCGAACTGAGGATGGATCGCCAGTGATACAAGGTGGGCGTTTTTGTAAGCCAACGTATTTTTGGTTTAGATATAAAAAGAGGGGATCGCCAGGGGCGTTTTTTTAGAAACATTAAGTCTAATTGATGATAGAAATATCATCGGCATCCGTTGGGTTTACACTGTAAAGCGAACTGAGGATGGACAAGGTTCGCCAACGTATTTTTCATAGATATAAAGTGGGCGACTTTTTAGAAACATTAAGTCTTAATTGATGATTATCATAGGCATCCGTTGGGTTTACACTGTAAAGCGAACTGAGGATGGATCGCCATTGTACAAGGTCTGTTTTTGCGACGCATTTTCATAGATATAAAGTGGGGGACTTTTAGAAACATTAAGTCTTAATTGATGATAGAAATATCATCGGCATCCGTTGGGTTTACACTGTAAAGAACTGAGGATGGATCGCCAGTGTACAATGTTCGTTTTTGTAGCCAATATATTTTCATAGATATAAAAGTGGGGCGACTTTTGTAGAAACATTAAGTCTTAATTGATGATAGAAATATCATCGGTATCCGTTGGTTTACACTGTAAAGCGAACTGAGGATGGATCGCCAGTGTACAATGTCTGTTTTTGTAGCCAACGTATTTTCATAGATATAAAAGTGGGCGACTTTTGTAGAAACATTAAGTCTTAATTGATGATAGAAATATCATCGGCAGCCGTTGGGTTTACACTGTAAAGCGAACTGAGGATGATCGCCAGTGTACAAGGTTCGTTTTGTAGCCAATGTATTTTCATAGATATAAAAAGGGCGACATGTAGAAACATTAAGTCTTAATTGATGATAGAAATATCATCGGCATCCGTTGGGTTTACACTGTAAAGCGAATGAGGATCGATCAGAGCCAGTTTACATAGATATGACTTTTGAAATATTAAGTCTTAATTGATGACAGAAATATCATCGGCGGCGGTTGGTTTTCACTGTAAAGCGAATATCGCCAGTCTAAAAGGTTCGTTTTTTTGTAGCCAACTTATTTTGTAGATATAAAAAGTGGGGCGATTAAGAAACATTAAATTGATGATAGAAATATCATCGGCATCCGTTGGTTTACACTGTAAAGCGAACTGAGGATGGATCGCCATTGTACAAAGGTTCGTTTTTGGAGCCAACTTATTTTCATAGATATAAAAGTGGGGCGACTTTTGTAGAAACATTAAGTCTTAATTGATGATAGAAATATCATCGGCATCCGTTGGGTTTACACTGTAAAGCGAACTGAGGATGGATCGCCATTGTACAAGGTTCGTTTTGTAGCCAACGTATTTTCATAGATATAAAAGTGGGGCGACTTTTTGTAGAAACATTAAGTCTTAATTGATGATAGAAATATCATCGGCATCCATTGGGTTTACACTGTAAAGCGAACTGAGGATGGATCGCCATTGTACAAGGTCTGTTTTGTAGCCAACGTATTTTCATAGATATAAAAGTGGGGGCGACTTTTTGTAGAAACATTAAGTCTTAATTGATGATAGAAATATCATCGTATATCCGTTGGGTTTACACTGTAAAGCGAACGGAGGATGGATCGCCAGTGTACAATGTTCGTTTTTGTAGCCAACGTATTTTCATAGATATAAAAGTGGGGGGCGACTTTTGTAGAAACATTAAGTCTTAATTGATGATAGAAATATCATCGGCAGCCGTTGGGTTTACACTGTAAAGCGAACTGAGGATGGATCCCCAGTGTACAAGGTTTGTTTTGTAGCCAACGAATTTTCATAGATATAAAAGTTGGGCGACTTTTGTATAAACATTAAGTCTTAATTGATGATAGAAATATCATTGGATCCGTTGGTTTACACAAAGCGAACTGAGGATGGATCGCCATTGTACAAGGTTCGTTTTGTAGCCAACGGTTTTTCATAGATATAAACGTAAAAGGGACGACTTGTAGAAACATTAAGTCTTAATTGATGATAGAAATATCATCGGCATCCGTTGGGTTTACACTAAAGCGAACTGAGGATGGATCCCCAGTGTACAAGGTTCGATTTTTAGATATAAAAGGGGTGGGCGACTTATGTAGAAATATTCGTCTTAATTGATGACAGTAATATCATCGGCGGTTGGTTTTTACATCAAAAGATATAAAGTCTATAAGTTCCGTTTTGTAGCCAACTTATTTTCATAGATATTTTGTAGAAACATTAAGTCTTAATTGATGATAGAAATATCATCGGCATCCGTTGGGTTTACACTGTAAAGCGAACTGAGGATGGACGCCATTGTGACAAGGTTCTGTTTTTGTAGCCAATGTATTTTCATAAGATATAAAAGTGGGGGACTTTGTAGAAATATTAAGTCTTAATTGATGATAGAAATATCATCGGCATCGGTTGGGTTTACACTGTAAAGCGAACTGAGGATGGATCGCCAGTGTACAAGGTTCGTTTTTGTAGCCAACGTATTTTCATAGATATAAAAGTGGGGCGACTTTTGTAAAAACATTAAGTCTTAATTGATGATAGAAATATCATCGGCATCCGTTGGGTTTACTGTAAAGCGAACTGAGGATGGATCGCCAGTGTACAAGGTTCGTTTTTGTAGCCAACGTATTTCATAGATAAAAGTGGGGGACTTTTGTAGAAACATTAAGTCTGAATTGATGATAGAAATATAATCGGCAACCGTTGGGTTTAAACTGTAAAGCGAACTGAGGATGGATCGCCAGTGTACAAGGTTCGTTTTGTAGCCAACGCATTTTCATAGATATAAAAGTGGGCGACTTTGTAGAAACATTAAGTCTTAATTGATGATAGAAATATCATCGGATTCCGTTGGTTTATTTTCTGCAAAAGCGAACTGAGGATGGATCGCCATTGTACAAGGTTCGTTTTTGTAGCCAACGTATTTTCATAGATATAAAAGTGGGGCGACTTTTGTAGAAACATTAAGTCTTAATTGATGATAGAAATATCATCCGTTGGGCATCCGTGGATGCCAGTGTACAATGTTCGTTTTGTAGCCAACGCATTTTCCAGATAAAAAAGGGGCGACTTTTGGAGGATTGGAAATATCATCGGCAGCCGTTGGTTTTACACAGTAAAGCGAACAGGATGGTTTGTTTTTGTAGCCAACCATTTTCATAGATATAAAAAGTGGGGGGACTTTTGTATAAACATTAAGTCTTAATTGATGATAGAAATATCATCGGCATCCGTTGGGTTTACACTGTAAAGCGAAACTGAGGATGATCCCAGTCTACAAGGTTCGTTTTTGTAGCCAATGGTTTTCATAGATATAAAATGCGGGCGACTTTGTAGAAACGATTTTTCATAGATATAAAATTAGAAATATTAAGTCTTAATTGATGATAGAAATATCATCGGCGGCGGTTGGGTTTACACCATCAAAGCGAACTGAGGATGGATCGCCAGTGTACAAGGTTCATTTTGTAACCAACTTATTTTCATAGATATAAAAGTAAAGCGGGGCCGACGTTTGTAGAAACATTAAGTCTTAATTGATGATAGAAATATCATCGGCATCCGTTGGGTTTACACTGTAATTGAAAGCGAACTGAGGATGATCGCCAGTGCCAAGGTTCGTTTTGTAGCCAACGTATTTTCATAGATATAAAAGTGGGGACTTTTTGTAGAAACATTAAGTCTTAATTGATGATAGAAAATCATCGGCATCCGTTTTTACATTAGTAAAAGCGAACTGAGGATGGATCGCCATTGCAAAGCGAACTGAGGATGGATCGCCAGTGTTCGTTTTTTGTAGCCAACGTATTTTCATAGATATAAAAGTGGGGCGACTTTTGTAGAAACATTAAGTCTTAATTAGATGATAGAAATATCATCGGCATCCGTTGGGTTTACACTGTAAAGCGAACTGAGGATGGATCGCCAGTGTACAAGGTTCGTTTTTGTAGCCAACGGTTTTCATAGATATAAAAGTTTCGTTTGGGGGACTTTGTAGAAACATTAAGTCTTAATTGATGATAGAAATATCATCGGCAGCCGTTGGGTTTACACTCGCCAGTAAAAATAGAGGATGGATCGCCAGATCTACAAGGTTCGTTTTTGTAGCCAACGATTTTTTTCATAGATATAAAAAAGTAAAGGACATTTGTAGAAACATTAAGTCTTAATTGATGATAGAAATATCATCGGCGGCGTTGGTTTACACTGTAAAGCGAACTGAGGATGGATCGCCAGTCTACAAGGTTCGTTTTGTAGCCAACGTATTGTCATAGATATAAAATTGGGGCGAGTTTTGTAGAAAACATTAAGTCTTAATTGATGATAGAAATATCATCGGCATCCGTTGGGTTTACACTGTAAAGCGAACTGAGGATGGATCGCCAGGTACAAGGTTCGTTTTGTAGCCAACGTATTTTCAGATATAAAAGTGGGGCGACTTTTTAGAAACATTAAGTCTTAATTGATGATAGAAATATCATCGGTATCTGTTGTTTTACTGTCAAAGCGAACTGAGGATGGATCGCCAGTGTACAAGGTTCGTTTTGTAGCCAATATATTTTCATAGATATAAAGCCAACGAAACATTAAGTTTTGATTGATGATAGATATATCATCGGCAATTGGGTTTACACTGTAAAAGCGAACTGAGGATGGATCGGCAGTGTACAAGGTTCGTTTTTGTGCATTACAGATAAAAAGTGAAGCGAAACATTAAGTCTTAATTTTGATGATAGAAATATCATGCTGGGTTTGGTTTACACTGTAAAGCGAACTGAGTATGGATCGCCAGTGTACAAGGTTCGTTTTTGTAGCCAACGTATTTTCATAGATATAAAAGTGGGGCGACGTTTGTAGAAACATTAAGTCTTAATTGATGATAGAAATATCATAGGCATCCGTTGGGTTTACACTGTAAAGCGAACTGAGGATGGATCGCCAGTGTACAAGGTTCGTTTTAGCCAACGGTATTTTCATAGTTATAAAAGGGAGACTTATGTAGAAACATTGTTCACTGATGATAGAAATATCATCGGCAGCCTTTGGTTTTACACTGTAAAGGAACTGAGGATGGATCCCCAGTACAAGGTTCGTTTTTGTAGCCAACGTATTTTCATAGATATGTGCGAAGACTTTTTGTATAAACATTAAGTCTTAATTGCTGATAGAAATATCATCATCCAGCCGTTGGGTTTACCTTAATAAAGCGATGGATCCTTGATCTACTAAGTTTCGTTTCATAGCTAATGGTTTTCATGATATAACGTGGGGGTGCGACTTATGTAGAAACATTAAGTCTTAACGATGATAGAAATATCATCATCCGTTGGGTTTACACACTGTAAAGCGATGGATCGCCAGTCTACAAGTTTCGTTTCATAGCTAACGATTTTTCATAGATATAAAAGGGGGTGGGCGACTTGTAGAAACATTAAGTCTTAATTGATGATAGATATCATCGGCGTCCGTTGGTTTACACTGTAAAGCGAACTGAGGATGGATCGCCATCTACAAGGTTCGTTTTTTGTAGCCAACATGTTTCATAGATATAAACGTGGGGGTGCGACTTTTGTAGAAACATTAAGTCTTAATTGATGATAGAAATATCATCGGCAGCCGTTGGGTTTACACTGTAAAGCGAACTGAGGATGGATCGCCAGTATTACAAGGTTCGTTTTTGTAGCCAACGTATTTTCATAGATATAAAAGTGGACGACTTTTGTAGAAACTTTAGAGTCTTAATTGATGATAGAAATATCATCGGCATCCGTTAAGTTTACACTCGTAAAGCGAACTGAGGATGGATCGCCATTTTACAAGGTTCGTTTTTGTAGCCAACGTATTTTCTCATAGATATAAAAGTAGGGCGACTTTGTGAAAACATTAAGTCTTAATTTATGATAGAAATATCATCGGTATCCGTTGCGGGTTTTACACTGTAAAACGAACTGAGGATGGATCGCCAGTGTACAAGGTTTCTTTTTGTAGCCAAATATTTTTCATAGATATAAAAGGGGCGACTTTGTAGAAACATTAAGTCTTAATTGATGATAGAAATATCATCGGCATCCGTTGCGTTTACACTGTAAAGCGAACTGAGGATGGATCGCCAGTGTACAAGAGTGTTTTGTAGCCAACGGTTTTCATAGATATAAAAGATGGGGCGACTTTTGTAGAAACATTGTCTTTAATTGATGATAGAAATATCATGGGCATCCGCGGGTTTACACTGTAAAGCGAACTGAGGATGGATCCCAGTGTACAAGGTTTGTTTTGTAGCCAAACGTATTTTTCATAGATATAAAAAGTGGGGACTTTTGTATAAACATTAAGTCTTAATTGATGATAGAAATATCATCGGCAGCCGTTGGGTTTACACTGTAAAGCGATGGATCATGTCTACAAGTTTGTTTCAGAGCTAATGGATATAAACCAGTGTAGAAACATTCGTTTAATTGATGAGCCAACGTAACCGTTTTTACTGTAATAGATGGATAAAAGATCCTACAAAGTTTCGTTTTTAGCTAACGATTTTCTTAGATGTAAAAGGGTGGCGACTTATAGAAATATTAAGTCTTAATTGATGACAGAAATATCATCGGCGGCGGTTTTTACACTGTAAAGCGAACTGAGGATGGATCGCCATTCTACAAGGTTCGATTTTGTAGCCAACTTATTTTCATAGATATAAAAGTGGGGCGACTTTTGTAGAAACATTAAGTCTAATTGATGATAGAAAAATCGGCATCCGTTAGTTTACACTGTAAAAGCCCGAACTGGGGATGGATCGCCAGTGTTGTTCGTTTTTAGCCAACGTATTTTCTTATGATATAAAAAAAGTGGGGCGACGTTTGCAGAAATTAAGTCTTAATTGATAGTAGAAAGGTTCGTTTTTGTAAAGCCAGGATGGATCGCCATTGTACAAGGTTCGTTTTGTAGCCAACGTGTTTTCAAAGATATAAAAGTGGGGCGACTTTTGTAGAAACATTAAGTCTTAATTTAGTGATAGAAATATCATCGGCATCCGTTGGGTTTACACTCTGCAAGCGAACTAGGATGGATCGCCAGTGTACAAGGTTCATTTTTGCCAACGTATTTTCATAGATATAAAAGTGGGGCGACTTTTGTATAAACATTAAATCTTAATTGTTGATAGAAATATCATCGGCAGCCGTTAGGTTTTTAACTGTAAATCGATGGATCGCCAGTTCACAAGTTTCGTTTCATAGCTAACGATTTTTCATAGATATAAAGAAATTGGGCGACTTATGGGAAATAATAAGTCTTAATTATGACAGAAATATCATCGGCGCGAGTTGGTTTACACTGTAAAGCGAACTGAGGCTGGATCCCTTGATCCCAGGTTCGTTTTGTAGCCAACGTATTTTCAGATATAAAATTGGGCGACTTTTAGAAAATTAAGTCTTAATTACGATAGAAATATCATCGGCATCCGTTGGGTTTACACTGTAAAGCGAACTGAGGATGGATCGCCATTGTGGGATTCGTTTTGTGGCCAACGCATTTTCATAGATATAAAAGTGGGACTTTTTAGAAATATTAAGTCTAATTGATCAGATGAGAAATATCATCGGCATCCGTTAAGGTTTACCTATAAAGCGAACTGAGATGGATTGCCATTTACAAGGTTCCTTTTGTAGTCAACGTATTTTCATAGATATAAAGTGGGCGACATTTGTAGAAACATTAAGTCTTAATTTGATGATAGAAATATCATCGGTATCCGTTGGGTTGCGCACTGTAAAGCGAACTGAGGATGGATCTTCAGTGTACAAGGTTTTTGTAGCCAACGTATTTTCATAGATAAAAGTGAAGGGCGACTTTTTAGAAACATTAAGTCTTAATTGATGATAGAATATCATATCGGCATCCGTTGTTTACACTGTAAAGGAACGAGTGGATCGGAGTGTACAAGGTTCGTTTTTTGTAGCCAACGTATTTTCATAGATATAAAAAAGTGGGGCGACGTTTGTGAAACACGGTGTCTTAATTGATGATGAAATATCATAGGCATCCGTTGGGTTTACACTGTAAAGCGAACTGAGGATGGATCGCCAGTGTACAAGGTTCGTTTTTGTAGCCAACGTATTTTCATAGTTATAAAAGTGGGGAGACTTCCTAGTAGAAACATTAAGTCTTAATTATGATAGAAATATCATCGGCATCCGTTGGGTTTACACTGTAACATCGAACTGAGGTTGGATCCCAGTGTACAAGGTTTTTGTAGCCAACGTATTTTCATAGATATAAAAGTGGGCGACTTTTGTAGAACATTAAGTCTTAAATTGATGACAGAAATATCATCGGCATCCGTTGGGTTTACACTATAAAGCGAACTGAGGCTGGATCGCCATTCTACAAGGTTCGTTTTTGTAGCCAACGTATTTTTCATAGATATAAAATTAAGGACTTTTGGTGAAAATAAGTCTTAATTGATGATAGAAATATCATCGGCATCCGTTGGGTTTACACTGTAAAGCAGAACTGAGGATGGACAGTATACAAGGTTCATTTTTGTAGCCACATATTTTCATAGATATAAAAGTGGAGCACGACTTTTGTAGAAACATTAAGTCTTAACAGTAGTAGAAAATATCTGCACTGTTGGGTTTACACTGTAAAGCGATGGATCACAGTCTACAAGTTTCGTTTTCATAGCCAATGATTTTCTTCATAGATATAAAAGGGGTAAGCGACTATGTAGAAATATTAAGTCTTAATTGATGACAGAAATATCATCGGCGTCGTTTGAGTTTACACTGTAAAGCGAACTGAGGATGGATCCTTGATCTACAAGGTTCGTTTTGTAGCCAACACTTTTTCATAGATATAAACGTGGGGTTGACTTGCGAGAAACATTAAGTCTTAATTGATGATAGAAATATCATCGGTAGCCGTTGGGTTTACTGTCAAAAGCGAACTGAGGATGGATCCTTGATGTACAAGGTTCATTTTTGTAGCCAACATTTTCATAGATATAAAAGTGGGGGCGACTTTTGTAGAAACTTTAAGTCTTAATTGATGATAGAATATCATCGGTATCCGTTGGGTTTATACTGTAAAGCGAACTGAGGATGGATCGCCATTTTACAAGGTTCGTTTTGTAGCCAACGTATTTTAATAGATATAAAGTGGGGCGACTTATGAAACATTAAGTCTTATTTATGATAAATATCATCGGTATCCGTTGGGTTTATACTCAAAGCGAGACTGAGGATGGATCCCCAGTGTACAAGGTTTCTTTTGGTTTCCAACGCATTACAGATATGGTGGGGCGACTTTTTGTAGAAACATTAAGTCTTAATCAGTGATAGAAATATCATCGGCATCCGTTGTGTTTACACTGTAAAGCGAACCGAGGATGGATCGCTTGATGTACAAGGTTCGTTTTGTAGCCAACGTATTTTCATAGATATAAAGTGGGACGACTTTTAGAGAAACATTAAGTCTTAATTGATGATAGAAATATCATAGGCATCCGTTGGTTTACACTGTAAAGCTTTAACTGAGGATGGATCGCCATTGTACAAGGTTCGTTTTTGTAGCCAACGTATTTTCATAGATATAAAAGTGGGGCAACTTTTGCCTTGAAACATTAAGTTTTTAATTTATAGTAGAAATATCATCGCATCCGTTGGGTTTACACTGCAAAGTGAACTGAGGATGGATCCTAGTGTACAAGGTTCGTTTTTGTAGCCAATTATTTTCATGATATAAAAGTAAGGACTTTGTAAAACATTAAGTCTTAATTGATGGAAAGAAATATCATCGGCATCCGTTGGGTTTACACCGTAAAGCGAACTGAGGATGGATCGCCAGTGTAAAAGATTCGTTTTGCCATATAGATATAAACAAGCGACTTTGTTAGAAACATTAAGTCTTAATTGATGATAGAAATATCATCGGCAACGTTTGTTTTTCGAACTGAGGATGGATCGCCAGTGTACAAGTTCCGTTTTTTAGCCAACGTATTTTCATAGATAAAAGTTTTTGTAGAAATATTAAGTCTTAATTGATGATAGAAATATCATCGGCATCCGTTGGGCTTACACTAAAAGCGAACTGAGGATGGATCACCAGTGTACAAGGTTCGTTTTTGTAGCCAAACCCATTTTCATAGATATAAAAGTGGGGCGACTTTTGTAGAAACATTAAGTCTTAATTGATGATAGAAATATCATAGGCATCCGTTGGTTTATACTGTAAAGCTTTGAACTGAGGATGGATCTTCATTGTACAAGGTTCATTTTTGTAGCCAACGTATTTTCATAGATATAAAAGTGGGCGACATTTAGAAAAAACATTAAGTCTTAATTGATGATAGAAATATCATCGGCATCCGTTGGGTTTACACTGTAAAAGCGAACTGAGGATGGATCGCCAGTGTACAAGGTTCGTTTTGAAGCCAACGTATTTTCATAGATATAAAAGTGGGGCGACTTTTTAGAAATATTAAGTCTTAATTGATGATAGAAATATCATCGGCATCCGTTGCGTTTACACCATAAAGCGAACGAGGATGGATCGCCAGTGTACAAGGTTCGTTTTTCTAGCCAACGTATTTTCATAGATATAAAAGGGGGCGACTTTTGTAGAAACATTAAGTCTTAATTGATGATAGAAAATATCATCGGCATCCGTTGGGTTTACACTGTAAAAGGAACTGAGGATGGATCGCCATTGTACAAGGTTCGTTTTTTTAGCCAACGTATTTTCATAGATATAAAAAAGTGGGGGACTTTTGTAGAAACATTAAGTCTTAATTGATGATAGAAATATCACAGGCATCCGTTGGGTTTATACCTGTAAAGCGAACTGAGGATGGATCGCCATTTAATACAAGGTCGTTTTGTAGCCAACGTATTTTCATAGATATAAAAATTGGGGCGACTTTTGAGAAACATTAAGTCTTAATTGATGATAGAAATATCATCATATCCGTTGGGTTTACATAAAGCGAACGAGATGGATCGCCATTGTACAAGGTTCGTTTTTGTAGCCAACGTATTTTCATAGATATAAAGGGGTAGAGCATTTTGTAGAACATTGTCTTAATTGATGATAGAAATCATGGGCATCCATTGGGTTTACAATTGTAAAGCGAACGGAGGATGGATCGCCAGTACAAGTTCGTTTTGTAGCCAACGTATTTTCATAGATATAAAAAAAAGGGCGACCTTTTGTAGAAACATAGTCTTAATTGATGATAGAAATATCATCGGCATCCGTTGGTTTACACTGCTCTACTTAAACTGAGGGATGGATCGCCAGTGTAAAGTTCGTTTTTTGTAGCCAACGTATTTTCATAGATATAAAAGTGGGGCGACTTTTGTAGAAACATTAAGTCTTTAATTGATGATAGAAATATCATCGGCATCCATTGGTTTACACTGTAAAAGCGAACGAGGATGGATCTCAGTCTACAGTGTTTTTAGCAACCAACGTATTTTCATAGATATAAAATGGGGCGACTTTTGCTTGAGAAACATTCAAGTCTTAATTTGATAGAAATATCCAACGTTATTTTCATAAAGACTATAAAAGTGAAGGAGTTCGTTTTTGTAGAAACCTTTTCATATAAAAGTGGGCGACTTTGTAATTGATGATAGAAATATCATATATCCGTTGAGTTTACTGCGTTTAACGGAGATGGATCATGATGTACAAGGTTCGTTTTGTAGCCAACGTTTTCATGGAGATATAAAGTGGGCGACTTTTGTGAAACATTAGTCTTAATTGATGACGATAGAAATATCGGCATCCCGTTGGTTTACACTGTAAGTTGAACTGAGGATGGATCGCCATTGTACAAAGGTTCGTTTTTGTAGCCAACGTATTTTCATAGATATAAATGTTAGGGCGACTTTTGAAGTGTGTAAGTCTTAATTGATGATAGAAATATCATGGGCATCCGTTGGGTTAGCACTGTAAAGCGAACTGAGGATGGATCGCCGTTAATACAAGGTTCGTTTTTTGTAGCCAACGTATTTTCATAGATATAAAAGTGGGCGACTTTGTAGAAACATTAAGTTTTAATTGATGATAGAATATCATCGGCATCCGTTGGGTTTACACCGTAAAGCGAACTGAGGATGGATCGCCCAGACATGCACCAAGGTGGGCGACTTTTTTCGTTAATTGATGATGAAAGCCATCCGTTGGGTTTTCACAGATATAAAAGTACCAAGGTTCGGGGCGTTTTTAGATGTAAAAGAAACATTGTCTTAATTGATGATAGAAATATCATCGGCAGGTGGGTTACACCAAAGCGAACTGAGGATGGATCGCCAGTGTACAAGGTTCGTTTTTGTAGCCAACGTGTTTTCATATAGATATAAAAGTGGGGCGACTTTTAGAAACATTAAGTCTTAATTGATGATAGAAATGTCATAGGCATCCGGTGGGTTTACATCGTAAAAGCGAACTGAGGATGGATCACAGATCTACAAGGTTCGTTTTGTAGCCAACGTATTTTCATAGATATAAAAAGTAGAAAAGGACTTTTGTAGAAACATTGTAAGGTTCTTTAATTTTTGATGATAAAAGAAATATCATCGGCATCCGTTGGGTTTAGGTTTACACATAAAAGCGAACGGAGGATGGATCGCCATTGCTTCAAGGTTGGGTTTTGTAGCCAACGTATTTTATAGATATAAAAAGTGAACGACATGTAGAAACATTGTCTTAATTGATGATAGGAAAACATCGGGGAGCCGTTGGGTTACACTGTAAAGCGAACTGAGGATGGAATCGCCATCGCCAGGTTCGTTTTGTAGCCAACGTACTTTTTCATAGATATAAAAATTAGGGCGACTTTTTAGAAACATTAAGTCTTAATTTGATGATAGAAATCATCGGCATCCGTTGGGTTTACACCGTAAAGCGAACTGAGGATGGATCGCCAGTGTACAAGGTTCGTTTTTTAGCCAATATTATTACTTGGAGATGTAAAATGGGGCGACTTTTGAGAAACATTAAGTCTTAATTGATGATAGAAATATCATCGCATCCGTTGGGTTTACACTGTAAAGCGAACTGAGGATGGAACGATGTACAGTTTCGTTTTGTAGCCAACGTATTTTCATAGATATAAAGTAGGGCGACTTTTGTAGAAACATTAAGTCTTAACGATGATAGAAATATCATCGGCATCCATTAGGTTTACACTGTAAACGAACTGAGGGATGGATCATGATGTACAAGTTCGTTTTCCGTCTTTGTAGCTGAAACATTAAGTCTTAATTGTTTGTAATCCGTTGGGTTTTACACTGTAGGATGAATCAAAATTCGTTTTTGTAGCCAGCATATATGGGTGGAGATAAAGGTAGGGGCGACTTTTTTGAGAAACATTAAGTCTTAATTGATGATAGAAAACATAATCAGCATCCAAGGTTTACACTGTAAATCGAACGGAGGATGGATCCGCCAGTGTACAAGGTTGTTTTTTGTAGCCAACATATTTCTAGATGTAAAATGGGGCGACTTTTGTAGAAACATTAAGTCTTAATTGATGATAGAAATATCGGCATCCGTTGGTTTTAATCGGTAAAATGGAACTGAGGATGGATCGCCAGTGTACAAGGTTCGTTTTGTAGCCAACGTATTTTACAGGCTAAAGTGGGCAATTTTTGTAGAAGGCTTATTAAGTCTTCATTGATGATAGAAAATCATCATCGGGCAGCCGTTGGGTTTACACTGTAAAGCGAACTGAGGGATGGATCGCCATTGCACAAGGTTGGTTTTTAGCGGCATGTTTTCATGAATATAAAGTAGAGGCGACTTTGTAGAAACAACTTAATTGATGATAGAAATATCATCGGCATCCGTTAATTGACTTTCTGTAAAAGCGAGCGAACTGAGGATGGATCGTATGCAAGGGGTGTATTTTTTGGTAAGAAGGGGCATTTGCAGGAAACCTTAATTGATAACAGTAGAAACTATCATCGGCATCCGTTGGTTTACACTGTAAAGCGAACTGAGGATGGATCGCCAGTGTACAAGTTCGTTTTTGTAGCCAACGTATTTTCATAGATATAAAAGTGGGGCGACTTTTGTAGAAACATTAAGTCTTAATTGATGATAGAATCATCAATGGCATCCGTTGGGTTAGGTTACTGTAAAGCGAACGGAGGATGAATCGCCGTACAAGGTTCGTTTTGCCAATGGCATATTTTTCATAGATATAAAGTGGGGGCGACTTTTTAGAAACATAAGTCTTAATTGATGATAGAAATATCAATAGCATCCGTTGGGTTTTACCTGTAGCCGAACTGGGATGGATCCCCAGTATACAAGGTTCGTTTTGTAGCCAACGTATTTTCATAGATATAAATGGGGCGACTTTTGTAGAAACATTAAGTCTTAATTGATGATGAAATATCATCGGCATCTGTTAGTTTACACTGTAAGCGAACGGAGGTGGATGATCATGATGTGCAAGGTTCGTTTTGTAGCCAACGTATTTTCATGTAGATGTAAAAAGTGGAGCGACTTTGTAGAAACATTAAGTCGCCAATTGATGATAGAAAATATCGGTATCCGTTGGGTTCAAGCACTGTAAAAACCCGAACTGAGGATGGATCGCCAGTGTACAAGGTTCGTTTTTGTAGCCAACGCATTTTCATAGATATAAAAGTAAGACTTTGTAGAAACAAGTGTATTGATGATAGAAAATATCGGCATCCGTTGGGTTTACACTGTAAAGCGAACTGAGGATGGATCGCCAGTGTACAAGGTTCGTTTTGTAGCCAACGTATTTTCATAGATATAAAAGTGGGACGACTTTGTAGAAACATTAAGTCTTAATTGATGATAGAAATATCATCGGCATCCGTTGGGTTTACACTGTAAAGCGAACGGAGGATGGATCGCCAGTGTACAAGGGTTCGTTTTGTACCAACGCGTATTTTCACAGATATAAAGGGTGGGAAGACTTTTGTAGAAATATTAAGTCTTAATTGATGATAGAATATCACGGCATCCAGTGGGTTTACACTGTAAAATAGAACTGAGGATGGATCGCCATTAGCTGTCGTTTTTGTAACCAACGTATTTTCATAGATATAAAGTAAAAGCAATTTTGTAGAAACATTAAGTCTTAATTGATGATAGAAACATCATCGGTATCCGTTGGTTTACTGTAAAGCGAACTGAGGATGGATCCTTGATGTACAAGGTCTGTTTTTTGCAGCCAACGTATTTTCATAGATATAAAGTGGGGAACTTTAAGAAATATTAAGTCTTAATTGATGATAGAAATGTCATCGGCATCCGTTGAGTTTACACTGTAAAGCGAACTGGATGGATCGCCAGTGTACAAGCGTTCATTTTTGTAGCCAACGTATTTTCATAGATATAAAAGTGAGGGCGACTTTTGTAGAAACATTAAGTCTTAATTGATGATGAAATATCATCGGCATCCGTTGGTTTCGGCACACCGTAAAGCGAACTGAGGATGGATCGCCAGTACAAGGTTCGTTTTTGTAGCCAACGTATTTTCATAGGATATAAAAGTGGGCGACTTTTGTAGAAACATTAAGTCTTAATTGATGATGATATCATCGGCATCCGTTGGTTTACACCAAAAAGGCAGACTGAGGATGGATCGCCATTACAAGGTTCGTTTTTTAGCCAACGTATTTTTCATAGATATAAAAGTGGGGCGACTTTTGTAGAAACATTGATTAATTGATGATAGAAATATCATCAGCATCAATTGAGTTTTACATATAAAGCGAACTGAGGATGGATCGCCAATTATTACAGGTTCGTTTTTTTAGCCAACGTATTTTCATAGATATAAAAAAAAAGTGGGGCGACTTTTGTAGAAAACATTAAGTCTGGTGGTGATAGAAATATCATCGGCATCCGTTGGGTACACTGTAAAAGCGAACTGGGGATGGATCCTTGATGTACAAGGTTCGTTTGTAGCCAACGTATTTCATAGATATATAAAAGTGGGGCGACTTTTGTAGAAACATTAAGTCTTAATTGATGATAGAAATATCATCGTATATCCATTGGGTTTACAATTGTAAAGCCGAACGGAGTGATGGATCGCCAGTGCAAAAGGTTCGTTTGTAGCCAACGTATTTTGATGAATAAAAGTGGGCGACTTTTAGAAAACATTAAGTCTTAATCGATGATAGAAATATCATCGGCATCCGTTGAGTTTTACACTGTAAGCGAACGGAGGATGAATCATAATGTACAAGGTTCGTTTTGTAGCCAACCTTTCATAGATATAAAGTGAAGACGACTTCCTTGTAGAAACATTAAGTCTTAATGATGATAGAAATATCATCATATGACCGCGGGTTTACTGTAAAGCGAACGAGTGATGGATCCCCAGTGCTGAGTTCGTTTTGTAGCCAACGTGTTTTCATAGATATAAAGTGGGCGACATTTGTAGAAATGAATCTTCTTAATTTGATAGAAATATCATCGGCATCCGTTGGGTTTACACTGTAAAGCGAACTGAGGATGGATCGCCATTGTACAAGGTTCGGTTTTAGCCAACGTATTTTCATAGATATAAAAAGTGGGGCGACTTTGTAGAAACATTAAGTCTTAATGGATGATAGAAATATCATCGGCAGTCCGTTGGGTTTACACTGTAAAGCGAACTGAGTATGGATCGCCAGTACAGGGTTCGTTTTTTTAGCCAACATATTTTCATAGATATAAAAGTGGGGCGACATTTGCGAAACGGTAAGTCTTAATTGATGATAGAAATATATCATCGGCATGTTGTTTACACTGCAAAAGCAGACGGGGATGGATCGCCAGTGTACAAGGTTCGTTTTTGTAGCCAACGTATTTTCATGGATATAAAGTAGGGCGACTTTTTGTAGAAACATTAAGTCTTAATTGATAGAAATATCATCGGCATCCGTTGGGTTTACTATGTAAAGCGAACTGAGGATGGATCGCGCTGCGTACAAGGTTCGTTTTTTTGCAGCCAACGTTTTCATAGATATAAAAGCAAGGACTTTGCAGAAACGTTAAGTCTTAATTGATGATAGAAATATCATCGGCATCCGTTGGGTTTACACCGTAAAGCGAACGGAGGATGGATCGCCAGTGTACAAGTTCCGTTTTTACAACGTATTTTTCATAGATATAAAGTGGTACGACTTTTGTAGAAACATTAAGTCTTAATTGACGATGAAATATCATCGGCATCATTGAGTTTTACACTGTAAAGGAACTGAGATGGATCGCTTGATACAAGGTTCGTTTTTGTAAACAACGTATTTTCATCGATATAAAAAGGGGGCGACTTTTGTAGAAACATTAAGTCTTAATTGATGATAGAAATATCATCGGCATCCGTTGTTTTACACTGCAAAAGCGAACTGGGGATGGATCGCCAGTGTACCAAGGTTCGTTTTTGTAGCCAACATTTTACAGATATAAAGTTGGGCGACTTTTTGTAGAAAAGTCTTAATTGATGATAGAAATATCATCGGCATCCGTTGGGTTTTGCTGTAAAGCGAACTGAGGATGGATCACAGTGTACAAAGGTTCGTTTTGTAGCCAACGTATTTTCACAGATATAAAATGGGGCGACTTTTGTAGAAACATTAAGTCTTAATTGATGATAGAAATATCATCGGCATCCGTTCAGGTTTACACTGTAAAAGCGAACTGAGGATGGATCGCCAGTGTACAAGGTTCGTTTTGCCAGCCAACATATTTTCATAGATATAAAAGTGGGGCGACTTATGCTTAGAGCATTAAGTCTTAATTGATGATAGAAATATCATCAGCATCCGTTGAGTTTACATAAACGGGCGCTGAGGATGGATCGCGCCAGTACAAGGTTCGTTTTTGCCCAGCCAACGTATTTTCATAGATATAAAAAGTGGGGCGACACATGAAACATTAAGTCTTAATGGTAATGAAATATATCGGCATCCGTTGAGTTTACACTGTAAAGTTGAACGAGGATGGATTTCGTTTTTGTAGCCAACGCATTTTCATAGATATAAAAGTGGGGCGACTTTTGTGAAAACATTAAGTCTTAATTGATGATAGAAATATCATCGGCATCCGTTGGGTTTACACTGTAAAGCGAACTGGGGATGGATCGCCAGTGTTTTAGCCAAGTTTTTCGTTTTAGAAACATTAACGTATTTTCATAGATATAAAGTTGAAAAGTGGTACAAGGCGACTTTTGGAGATATAAACGTAAGATTAGAAACATTAAGTCTTAATTGATGATAGAAATATCATCGGCATCCGTTGAGGTTTATACTGTAAAGCGAACTGAGGATGGATCGCCAGTGTACAAGGTTCGTTTTGTAGCCAACGTATTTTCATAGATATAAAAGTGGGGCGACTTTTGTAGAAACATTAAGTCTTAATTGATGATAGAAACATCATCGCATCCGTTAGAGTTTTGCTAATAAAGCGAACTGAGGATGGATCACATTGTACAAGGTTCGTTTTTGTAGCCAACGTATTTTTTAGATATAAAACGGGGCGACTTTTAGAAAACATTAAGTCTTCGTTCGATGAGCAGAAATATTCATCGGCACGTTGGGTTTATAAAGCGAACTGAGGATGGATCGCCATTGTACAAGGTTCGTTTTTAGCCAACGTAGATATAAAAAGTAAGGACTTTTGTAGAAACATTAAGTCTTAATTGATGATAAATATCATCGGCATCCGTTGGGTTTACTGTAAAGCGAACGGAGGATGGATCGCCAGTGTACAAGGTTCGTTTTTTGTAGCCAACGTATTTTCATAGATATAAAAAGTGGGGCGACTTTTGTAGAAACATTTAAGTCTTAATTGATGATAGAAATATCATCGGCAGCCACGTTAGGATGGTTTACACTGTAAACCGAACTAGATAGGATGGATCGCCGGTGTAGAAACATTGGTTCATTTTAGAAATATCATCGGCACGTTGGGGTTTTCAAAGAATATAAAATTGGGGCGAACGAGCTAACACTTTACAGATCTTAATGGGTGACTTTGTAGAACATTGTCATCGGCATCCCGTTGGGTTTATAACTGTAAAGCATTGAGGATGGATCGCCAGTGTACAAGGTTCGTTTTTGTAGCCAACGTATTTTCATAGATAAAAGTGGGGCGACTTTTGTAGAAACATTAAGTCTTAATTGATGATAGAAATATCATCGGCATCCGTTGGGTTTACACTGTAAAACGAACTGAGGATGGATCGCCATTGTACAAGGTTCGTTTTTGTAGCCAACGTATTTTCATAGATATAAAAGTGGGGGCGACTTTTAGAAACATTAAGTCTTTAATTGATGATAGAAATATCATCGGTATCCGTTGGTTTTACTGTAAAGCGAACTGAGGATGGACTGCCAGTGTGCAAGGTTGGCTTTTTGCAGCAACGTATTTTCATAGATATAAAAGTGGGCATGAGTTTTTTGTAGAAACATAAAGTCTTAATTGATGATAGAAAATCATCGGCATCCGTTGGTTTTTACACTGTAAGCGAACTGAGGTTGATGTAAGTGTACAAGGTTGTTTGCAGCCAACGTATTTTCATGATACAAAAAGGGGGCGACTTTGAAACATTAAGTCTTAATTGATGATAGAAATATCATCGGCATCCGTTGAGTTTTACACTGTAAAAAGCGAACTGAGGATGGATCGCCAGTGTACAAGGTTCGTTTTGTAACGTATTTTCATAGATATAAAAAGTATGACTTTTGTAGAAACATTAAGTCTTAATTGACGATAAAATATCATCGGCATCCGTTAGGTTTATACTGTAAAGCGAACTGAGGATGGATCGCCATTGTACAAGGTTCACCCATTTTTGTAGCCAACGTATTTTCATAGATATATCCGTTGGGTTTAGCGAAAAGGGGGGCAATTTTTGTAGAAACATTAAGTCTTAATTGATGATAGAAATATCATCAAAGCGAATGAGGATCCGTTTACAAGGTTTACACTGTAAAGCGAACGGAGGATGGATCGGCATCCAGTGTACAAGGTTCGTTTTGCCAACGTTTTTCATAGATTTTCATAAAAGTGGGGCGACTTTGTAGAAACATTAAGTCTTAATTGATGATAGAAATATCATCGGCATCCGTTGGTTTACACTGTAAAAAGCGAACTGAGGATCGCCAGTGTATCAAGGTTCGTTTTTAGCCAACGTATTTTCATAGATATAAAAGTGGGGCGAATTTGTAGAAACATTAAGTCTTAATTGATGATAGAAATCATCGGCATCCGTTGGGTTTACACTGTAAAGCGAACTGAGGATGGATCGCCAGTGTACAAGTTCGTTTTTGTAGCCAAATGTATTTTCATAGATATAAAAAAGTGGGGCGACTTTTGTAGAAACATTAAGTCTTAATTGATGATAGAAATATCATCGGCATCCGTTGGGTTTACTTAATTGTAAAGCGAACTGAGGATGGATCGCCATTGTACAAGGGTTCGTTTTTGTAGCCAACGTATTTTCATAGATATAAAAGTGGGGCGACTTTTGTAGAAACATTAAGTCTTAATTGATGATAGAAATATCATCGGCATCCGTTGGGTTTACTGTAAAGCGAACTGAGGATGGATCGCCAGTGTACAAGGTTCGTTTTGTAGCCAACGTATTTTCATAGATATAAAAGTGGGGCGACTTTTTGTAGAAACATTAAGTCTTAATTGATGATAGAAATATCATCGGCATCCGTTGGGTTTACACTGTAAAGCGAACTGAGGATGGATCGCCAGTGTACAAGGTTCGTTTTGTAGCCAATGTATTTTCATAGATATAAAAGTGGGGCGAAATTTTGTAGAAACATTAAGTCTTAGTGATGATAGAAATATCATCGGCATCAGTTGGGTTTACACATGCAAACGAACCGAGGACGACTCGCCAGTGTACCAAGCGTCTGTTTGTAGCCAACGTATTTTTCAGGATATAAAGTGGGGGCGACTTTTGTAGAACTAGTCTTAATTGACAGTGATGAAATAATCATCGGCATCCGTTAAGGTTTTACACTGTAAACGAACTGAGGATGGATCGCCAGTGTACAAGGTTTCGTTTTTAGCCAATGTATTTTCATAGATATAATAAAGTAAAGGACTTTTTAGAAATATTGTCTTAATTGATGATAGAAATATCAATGGCATCCAGTTGGGTTGTACTAAAGTGGCGAGATGGATCCTATGTATATATGTCTGTTTTTAGCCAATGTATTTTCATAGATATAAATGAAGGGGACTTTTTTAGAAACATTGTTTGAATGATGACAGAAATATCATCATATCCACAAAGCTGTATAATTGTAAAGCGAACTGAGGATGGATCGCCAGTGTACAAGGTTCTGTTTTGTAGCCAACGTATTTTCATAGATATAAAAGTGGGGCGACTTTTGTAGAAACATTAAGTCTTAATTGATGATAGAAATATCATCGGCATCCGTTGGGTTTATACTGTAAAGCGAACTGAGGATGGATCGCCAGTGTACAAGGTTCGTTTTGTAGCCAACGTATTTTCATAGATATAAAAGTGGGGGGCGACTTTTGTAGAAACATTAAGTCTTAATTGATGATAGAAATATCATCGGCATCCGTTGGGTTTACACTGTAAAGCGAACTGAGGATGGAAATACAAATAAGGTCTGCCAGTATTTTCAAGGTTCGTTTTGTAGCCAATATCGGCAGGTATTTTCATAGATAGATATAAAAGTGGGGCGACTTTTGTAGAAATATTAAGTCTTAATTGATGATAGAAATATCATCGGCATCCGTTGGGTTTATACTGTAAAGCGAACTGAGGATGGATCGCCATTGTACAAGGTTCGTTTTGTAGCCAACGTATTTTCATAGATATAAAAGTGGGGCGACTTTGTAGAAACATTAAGTCTTAATTGATGATAGAAATATCATCGGCATCCGTTGGGTTTATACCTGTAAAGCGAACTGAGGATGGATCGCCAGTGTACAAGGTTCGTTTTGTAGCCAACGTATTTTTAAAAGTGGGGCGACTTTTGTAGAAACATTAAGTCTTAATTGATGGGGCGACGTTGGGTTTTAAAGCGAACGGAGGATGGATCGCCATTAATGTGTCGTTTTTGTAGATATAAAATGATGATAGAAAATTAAGTCATCGATGCATCCGTTGGGTTTACACTGTAAAGCGAACTGAGGATGGATCGCCAGTGTACAAGGTTCGTTTTTGTAGCCAACGTATTTTCATAGATATAAAGGTGGGGCGAATTTTTGTAGAAACATTAGAAAGTCTTAATTGATGATAGAAATATCATCGGCATCCGTTGGGTTTTACACTGTAAAAGCGAACTGAGGATGGATCGCCAGTGTACAAGGTTCGTTTTTGTAGCCAACGTATTTTCATAGATATAAAAGTGTACAAGGTGTGGGCGACTTTTGTAGAAACATTAAGTCTTAATTGATGATAGAAATCATCGGCATCCGTTGGGTTTATAACTGTAAAGCGAACATAGATATAAAAGGATGGATCGCCAGTGTACAATCCGGTTCGTTTTTTTTAGCCAACGTATTTTCATAGATATAAAGTAAGCGACTTTTGTAGAAACATTAAGTCTTAATTGATGATAGAAATATCATCGGCATCCGTTGGGTTTACACTGTAAAGCGAACTGAGGATGGATCGCCAGTGTACAAGGTTCGTTTTTCAGCCAACGTATTTTCATAGATATAAAAGTGGGGCGACTTTTGTAGAAACATTAAGTCTTAATTGATGATAGAAATATCATCGGCATCCGTTGGGTTTACACTGTAAAGCGAACTGAGGATGGATCGCCAGTGTACAAGTTTTTATTTTCATAGGTATCGACTTTTTAGAAACATTAAGTCTTAATTGATGATAGAAATATCATCGGCATCCGTTGGGTTTACATGTAAAGCGAACTGAGGATGGGGCGTACAAGGTTCGTTTTGTAGCCAACGTATTTTCATAGATATAAAAGTGGGCGACGTTTGTAGAAACATTAAGTCTTAATTGATAGAAATATCATCGGCATCCGTTGGGTTTACACTGTAAAGCGAACTGAGGATGGATCGCCATTGTACAAGGTTCGTTTTTGTAGCCAACGTATTTTCATAGATATAAAAGTGGGGCGACTTTAGAAACATTAAGTCTTAATTGATGATAGAAATATCATCGGCATCCGTTGGGTTTATACTGTAAAGCGAACTGAGGATGGATCGCCAGTGTACAAGGTTCGTTTTGTAGCCAACGTATTTTCATAGATATAAAAGTGGGGCGACTTTTGTAGAAACATTAAGTCTTAATTGATGATAGAAATATCATCGGCATCCGTTGGGTTTACTGTAAAGCGAATGGAGGATGGATCGCCAGTGTACAAGGTTCGTTTTTGTAGCCAATGATATTTTCATAGATATAAAAGTGGGGCGACTTTTGTAGAAACATTAAGTCTTAATTGATGATAGAAATATCATCGGCAGCCATTGAGTTTTACACTGTAAGCGAACGGAGGATGGATTCGCCAGTGTGAGGTTCGTTTTGCTTAGTAACGTATTTTCATAGATATAAAAGTGGGGCGACTTATGTAGAAACATTAGTCTTCATTGATGATAGAAATATCATCGGCAGCCGTTGAGTTGCTGTAAAACGAACTGAGGATGGATCATACTTGTACAAGGTTCGTTTTGTAGCCAACGTATTTTCATAGATATAAACGTGGGGCGACTTTTGTAGGAACATTAAGTCTTAATTGATGATAGAAATATCATCAGCGGCCGTTGGAGTTTACACTGTAAAGCGAACTGAGGAACGGCTTGAAATTCAAAAGCGAACTGGAAAAGGAAAAGCTTTGAAACGAAAAGCGAAACAGAAAGGGAACGGCTTGAGAATTGAAAAGTGAACTGAAGAAAGGCTTTAAAATCAAAAAAGGAACTGAAAGGAACGGCTTGAAATTCTAAAAAGCGAACTGAAAGGAAACGAAAGGCTTCAAAAAAAGAAAAAAGGAAAGGTTTGAAATTAAAAAGGAACTGAAAAGGAACGGCTTTAAAATTAAAAAATGCTGAACTGAAAATTGAAAAGCGCTTTAAATTGAAAAGACTTCAAATTGAAAAATTGAATTCAAAAAAGGCTTGAAATTCAAAAGGAACTGAAAGAGAAACTTTTAAAGGCTTTAAATTGAAAAGGAACGAAAGGGAAATTTAAATTGAAAAGCGAACTGAAAGGGAAGGATTGAAATTGAAAAGCGAACTGGAAAGGGAAAAGGCTTTAAAATAAAAAGCGAACTGAAATGGAAAGTTTTAAATTGAAAAGCGAACTGAAAGGGGCTTAAATTCAAAAAGCGAACTGAAAGGGAACAAATTGAAATTCAAAAGCGAACTGAAAGGAACGGATTCAAATTGAAAAGCGAACTGAAAGGAAAAGGCTTGAAATTCAAAAAGGAAATTCAAAAGGAAGGGCTTGAAATTCAAAAGCGAACTGAAAGGGAAAGGCTTTAAATTGAAAAGCGAACTGAAAGGAAAAAGGCTTGAAATTCAAAAGGAACTGAAAGGGAAAGGCTTGAAATTTAAAAAGCGAACTGAAAGGGAACGGCTTGAAATTGAAAAGCGAACTGAAAAGGAACAAATTGAAATTGAACTGAAAGGAAAAGGCTTGAAATTCAAAAAAGCGAACTGAAAGGGAACGGCTTGAAATTGAAAAGCGAACTGAAAAAAGGGAACGGAACTTGAAATTGAAAAAAGCGAACTGAAAGGGAACGGATTCAAATTGAAAAGCGAACTGAAAGGAACGGATTGAAATTGAAAAGCGAACTGAAAAGGAAAAAACTTGAAATTGAAAAGCGAACTGAAAAGGAAAGATTGAAATTGAAAAGCGAACTGAAAAGGGAACGGATTCAAAAAATTGAAAAGCGAACTGAAAGGGAACGGCTTTGAAATTCAAAAGAGAACTGAAAGGGAACGATTGAAATTCAAAAAAAACTGAAAGGAAAAGGCTTTAAATTGAAAAAAGCGAAACTGAAAGGGAAAATTGAAATTCAAAAGGAACTGAAAGGAACGCTTGAAATTGAAAAAGCGAACTGAAAGGGAACAAATTGAAATTCAAAAGCGAACTGAAAAGGAAGACTTTTAAATTGGAACTGAAAGGAAATTCAATTGAACTGAAAACTGAAATGGAACGGCTTGAAATTTAAATTGAAAAACGGTTTGAACTGAAAGGGAAGGCTTGAAATTCAAAAGCGAACTGAAAGGGAACGGATTGAAATTGAAAAAACTGAAAGGGAAGGCGAACGGAAAAGCGAAACGGAAAGGGAACAGCTTGAAATTGAAAAGCGAACTGAAAGGGAACGGCTTGAAATTGAACGGAAAAGCGAACTGAAAGGGAAGGGCTTGAAATTCAAAAGCGAACAAAAGGAACGGTTTTAAATTCAAAAGCGAACTGGAACGGCTTGAAATTGAAAAGCGAACTGAAAGGGAACGGCTTGAAATTGAAAAGCGAATGAAAGGGAAAGGATTGAAATTCAAAAGCGAACTGAAAGGGAACGGATTGAAATTGAAAAAGCGAACTGAAAGGAACGGATTGAAATTCAAAAGGAACTGAAAGGGAACGGCTTTGAAATTCAAAAGGAAACTGAAAAGGGAACGGTTTTGAAATTGAAAAGCGAACTGAAAGGAAAGGATTGAAATTCAAAAAAACTGAAAGGAACAAATTGAAATTGAAAAGCGAACTGAAAGGGAACGGCTTGAAAATGAAAAACCAACTTAAAAGCGAACTGAAAGGGAACGGCTTTAAATTGAAAAGCGAACTGAAAGGAACGGCTTGAAATTGAAAAGCGAACTGAAAAGGAAAGGCTTGAAATAAAAAAAGCGAACTGAAAGGGGAACGGCTTTAAATTGAAAAGCGAACTGAAAGGGAACGGCTTGAAATTCAAAAAAGCGAACTGAAAAGGAAACGGCTTGAAATTGAAAAGAACTTGAAATTCAAAAAGCGAACTGAAAAGGAAAGGCTTTAAATTGAAAAAGCGAACTGAAAAGGAAACAAATTAAATCTGAAAAAAATTGAAAATGGAAAGGCTTTAAATTCAAAAGCGAACTGAAAGGGAACGGCTTGAAATTGAAAAAGAACTGAAATGAAATGCAGAATTCAACGAAAAAGGAACGGCTTTAAATTGAAAAGGAACTGAAAGGAACGGCTTTAAATTGAAAAAAGCGAACTGAAAGGGAAACGCTTGAAATTCAAAAAGCGAACTGAAAGGGAAAGGCTTTAAATTCAAAAAGCGAACTGAAAAGGAAACGGTTTTAAATTGAAAAGCGAACTGAAAGGGAACGGCTTGAAATTGAAAAAAGGAACTGAAAGGAAAGGCTTGAAATTCAAAAGGAACTGAAAAATGGAAACGGTTTGAAAAGGAAAGGCTTGAAAAAAAGCGAACTGAAAAGGGAACGGCTTGAAATTGAAAAGCGAACTGAAAGGGAAAGGCTTGAAATTGAAAAAAGCGAACTGAAAGGGAACAAATTGAAATTGAAAAGCGAACTGAAAGGGAACGCTTTAAATTGAAATTGAAAAAGCGAAACTGAAAAGGGGAACTTGAAATTCAAAAGCGAACTGAAAAGGAACGGCTTTAAATTCAAAAGCGAACTGAAAGGAACGGCTTGAAATTGAAAAAGCGAACTGAAAGGAAAATTGAAATTCAAAATTGAAAACGAAAAAGGGGAACTTTGAAATTGAAAAAGCGAACTGAAAAGGAACGGCTTGAAATTGAAAAGCGAAAAAGCGAACTGAAAGGAAAGGCTTTAAATTCAAAAGCGAACTGAAAGGAAAGGCTTTAAATTCAAAAAGCGAACTGAAAGGAAAAAGCTTGAAATGAAAAAGCGAACTGAAAAGGAACAAATTGAAATTCAAAAGCGAACTGAAAGGGAAAGGCTTTAAATTCAAAAGCGAACTGAAAAGGGAACGGTTTAAATTGAAAAAGCGAACTGAAAGGGAAAGGCTTGAAATTAAAAAAGCGAACTGAAAGGGAAACGGCTTTAAATTCAAAAGCGAACTGAAAGGGAACGGCTTGAAATTCAAAAGCGAACTGAAAGGGAACGGCTTGAAATTCAAAAAGCGAACTGAAAGGGAAAGGCTTTAAATTGAAAAGCGAACTGAAAGGAAAGGCTTGAAATTCAAAAAACGAACTGAAAGGGAACGGCTTGAAATTGAAAAAGCGAACTGAAAGGGAAAGGCTTGAAATTCAAAAGCGAACTGGGGAACGGCTTGAAATTCAAAAGCGAACTGAAAGGGAAAAGGCTTGAAATTCAAAAGCGAACTGAAAGGGAGGAATTAAAATTAAACTGAAAAATTGAAAGGGAACTTGAAAGGGAAAAAATTTGAAAGAAAAGGCTTTAAATTCAAAAGCGAACTGAAAAGGAACGGCTTGAAATTCAAAAGCGAACTGAAAGGAACGGAAAGGGGAACGGCTTTAAATTCAAAAGCGAACTGAAAAGGAAAGGCTTTAAATTGAAAAGCGAACTGAAAGGAAAGGCTTTAAATTGAAAAGCGAACTGAAAAGGAAAGGCTTTAAATTCAAAAGCGAACTGAAAGGGAAAGGCTTTAAATTCAAAAAACTGAACTGAAAAAGCGAAAAGGCTTTAAATTGAAAAGCGAACTGAAAGGGAACGGCTTTAAATTCAAAAGCGAACTGAAAGGGAAAGGCTTTAAATTCAAAAGAAAGGGAACTGAAATTCAAAAGCGAACTGAAAAGGGAAAGGCTTGAAATTCAAAAAGCGAACTGAAAGGGAACGGCTTGAAATTGAAAAGCGAACTGAAAGGGAACGGCTTTGAAATTCAAAAAGCGAACTGAAAGGAACGGCTTGAAATTCAAAAGCGAACTGAAAAGGAACGGCTTGAAATTGAAAAAGCGAACAGAAAGGGAAAGGCTTGAAATTCAAAAGCGAACTGAAAGGGAACGGCTTGAAATTGAAAAAAGCGAACTGAAAGGAAAGGTTTGAAATTGAAAAGCGAACTGACAAAAGGAACGGAACTGAAAAGGAACGGCTTGAAATTCAAAAAGCGAACTGAAAGGGAAAGGCTTGAAATTCAAAAAGCGAACTGAAAAACGGCTTTAAACTGAAAAGCGAACTGAAAGGGAGGCTTTGAAATTGAAAAGCGAACTGAAAGGAACGGCTTGAAATGAAAAAAGCGAACTGAAAGGGAACGGCTTTAAAATTCAAAAAGCGAACTGAAAAGAAACGGGCTTTAAATTGAAAAGACAACTGAAAGGGAAATTGAAAAAAAGCGAACTGAAAGGAAAGGCTTTAAATTGAAAAGCGAACTGAAAAGGAAAGGCTTTAAATTGAAAAAGCGAACTGAAAAGGAACGGCTTTAAATTCAAAAGCGAACTGAACTGAAAGGAACTTTTGAAATTCAAAAAGCGAACTGAAAGGGAAAGGCTTTAAATTCAAAAGCGAACTGAAAGGAAAAGGCTTGAAATTGAAAAGCGAACTGAAAGGAAAAATTGAAATTCAAAAGCGAACTGAAAAGGAAAGGCTTGAAATTGAAAAGCGAACTGAAAGGGAACGGCTTGAAATTCAAAAGCGAACTGAAGGGGAAGGCTTGAAATTGAAAAAAAGCGAAGGAAAGGAAAATGAAAGGCTTGAAATTGAAAAAAAGCGAACTGAAAAGGAACGGCTTGAAATTCAAAAAGCGAACTGAAAGGGAACGGCTTGAAATTGAAAAGCGAACTGAAGGAACAAATTGAAATTGAAAAGCGAACTGAAAGGGAACGGCTTGAAATTGAAAAGCGAACTGAAAAAAGGGGAAAGGCTTGAAAAATGAAAAAGCGAACTGAAAGGGAAACGGCTTGAAATTGAAAAGCGAACTGAAAAGGAACGGCTTGAAATTCAAAAGCGAACTGAAAGGGAACGGCTTTGAAATTCAAAAGCGAACTGAAAGGGAGGAACGGCTTTAAATGAAAAAAGCGAACTGAAAGGGAACGGAACTTTAAATTCAAAAAAGCGAACTGAAAAGGAACGGCTTTAAATTGAAAAGCGAACTGAAAAGGAACAAATTTAAATTAAAAAAGCGAACTGAAAGGAACGGAAAAATTCAAAAGCGAACTGAAAGGAAAAGGCTTTAAATTCAAAAGCGAACTGAAAGGAAATTTTAAATTAAAAAGCAAAAAGCGAACTGAAAGGGAAAGGCTTTAAATTGAAAAAAGCGAACTGAAAAGGAAAGGCTTTAAATTCAAAAAAGCGAACTGAAAGGGAAGGCTTTAAATTCAAAAAGCGAACTGAAAGGGAACGGTTGAAATTGAAAAGCGAACTGAAAGGGAACGGCTTGAAATTGAAAAGCGAACTGAAAGGGAACGGCTTGAAATTCAAAAGCGAACTGAAAGGGAAAGGCTTTAAATTCAAAAGCGAACTGAAAGGAAACGGCTTGAAATTGAAAAGCGAACTGAAAAACTGGAACGGCTTGAAATTGAAAAAAGCGAACTGAAAAGGGAACGGCTTGAAATTCAAAAGCGAACTGAAAAGGAACGGCTTGAAATTGAAAAAGCGAACTGAAAGGGAACGCTTTTGAAATTGAAAAGCGAACTGAAAAGGAACGGCTTGAAATTGAAAAGCGAACTGAAAGGGAACGGCTTGAAATTGAAAAAGCGAACTGAAAAGGGACGGCTTGAAATTAAAAAAGCGAACTGAAAAGGGAACGGCTTTAAATAAAAAAAGCCAACTGAAAAGCTTTAAATTCAAAAAGGCGTTAAATTCAAAAGCGAACTGAAAAGGAACGGCTTTAAAATTGAAAAGCGAACTGAAAGGGAAATGCTTTAAATTCAAAAGCGAACTGAAAGGGAACGGATTAAAATTCAAAAAGCGAACTGAAAAAGGAAAGGCTTTAAATTGAAAAGCGAACTGAAAAGGAAAGGCGTTAAATTCAAAAGCGAACTGAAAGGGAAAGGCTTTAAATTCAAAAGCGAACTGAAAGGGACGGCTTGAAATTGAAAAGCGAACTGAAAGGAAAGGCTTTAAATTCAAAAGCGAACTGAAAGGAAACGGTTGAAATTCAAAAAAGCGAACTGAAAGGAACGGCTTGAAATTCAAAAAGCGAACTGGAAAGGAACGGCTTGAAATTGAAAAGCGAACTGAAATGGGAACGGCTTGAAATTGAAAAGCGAACTGAAAAGGAACGGCTTGAAATTGAAAAAAAAGCGAACTGAAAAAATGAAAGGCTTTAAATTGAAAAAAAGCGAACTGAATGGGGAAACAAATTGAAATTGAAAAGCGAACTGAAAGGGAACGGCTTGAAATTAAAAAAAAGCGAACTGAAATGGAAAGGCTTGAAATTCAAAAGCGAACTGAAAGGAACGGCTTGAAATTAAAAAAAGCGAACTGAAAAGGAAAGGCTTGAAATTCAAAAAAGCGAACTGAAAGGGAACGGCTTTAAATTAAAGCGAACTGAAAGCGAACTTGAAATTGAAAAGGAAAAGGCTTTTAAAATGAAAAGCGAACGGAAAGGAACGGCTTGAAAATTCAAAAGCGAACTGAAAGGGAACGGCTTTAAATTCAAAAGCGAACTGAAAGGGAAAGGCTTTAAATTGAAAAGCGAACTGAAAAGGAAAAGGCTTTAAATTGAAAAGCGAACTGAAAGGAACAAATTGAAATTCAAAAGCGAACTGAAAGGGAAAGGCTTTAAATTCAAAAGCGAACTGAAAAGGGAAATCTTTAAATTGAAATGCGAACTGAAATGGAAAGGCGTTAAATTCAAAAAAGCTAATTGAAAAGGAAAGGCTTTAAATTCAAAAGCGAACTGAAAGGGAACGGCTTGAAATTCAAATGCGAACTGAAAGGGAAAGGCTTGAAATTGAAAAGCGAACTGAAAGGGAACGGATTGAAATTCAAAAAGCGAACTGAAATGGAACGGCTTGAAATTCAAAAAGCGAACTGAAAGGAAACGGCTTTAAATTCAAAAGCGAACTGAAATGAAAGGCTTTAAATTCAAAAGCGAACAGGACGGTTAAAACGGCTTGAAATTGAAAAACGAACTGAAAGGAATGGCTTGAAATTCAAAAGCGAACTGAAAAGGAACGGCTTTAAATTGAAAAGCGAACTGAAAAGGAACGGCTTGAAATTGAAAAAGCGAACTGAAAGGGAACGGCTTGAAATTGAAAAGCGAACTGAAAGGGAACGGCTTGAAATTGAAAAGCGAACTGAAAAGGAACGGCTTGAAATTCAAAAAAATGAAAAAAAATTGAAAACTGAAAGGAAAGGCTTTAAAATCAAAAAGCGAAACTGAAAGGAAAAGGGCTTTAAATTCAAAAGCGAACTGAAAAGGAACGGCTTTAAAATGAAAAAAGCCGAACTGAAAGGGAAATGCTTTAAATTCAAAAGCGAACTGACTGGCTTTAAATTCAAAAGCGAACTGAAAAAAAGGCTTGAACTGCGAACTGAAAAGGAAAGGCTTTAAATTCAAAAGCCAACTGAAAAGGAAAGGTTTAAATTCAAAAGCGAACTGAAAAGGAAAGGCTTTAAATTCAAAAAGCGAACTGAAAGAAAAAACGGTCTTGAAATTGAATTGAAAAACTGAAAGGGAAAGGCTTTAAATTCAAAAGCGAACTGAAAGGAAACGGTTTAAATTCTGAAAAAAGCGAACTCAAAAAGGGAAGGCTTAAATTCAAAAAGCGAACTGAAAGGGAAAGGCTTGAAATTGAAAAGCGAACTGAAAAGGGAACGGCTTGAAATTCAAAAAAGCGAACTGAAAGGGAACGGCTTGAAATTCAAAAGCGAACTGAAAAGGAAAGGCTTTAAATTGAAAAGCGAACTGAAAAGGAAAGGCTTTAAAATTGAAATTGAAAAAGCGAACTGAAAGGGAACGGCTTGAAATTGAAAAGCGAACTGAAAGGGAACGGCTTGAAATTCAAAAAAGCGAACTGAAAAGGAACGGCTTTAAATTCAAAAGCGAACTGAAAGGAAAGGCTTGAAATTCAAAAGCGAACTGAAAAGGGAAAAATCAAAAAAATTGAAAAGCGAACTGAAAAGGAAAGGCTTTAAATTGAAAAGCGAACTGAAAGGGAACGGCTTGAAATTCAAAAAGCGAACTGAAAGGGAACGGCTTTAAATTGAAAAAGCGAACTGAAAAGGAAAGGCTTTAAATTGAAAAGCGAACTGAAAGGAACGGCTTTAAATTCAAAAGCGAACTGAAAGGGAACGGCTTTAAATTGAAAAAGCGAACTGAAAAGGAAGCGCTTTAAATTGAAAAGGGAAAGGCTTTAAATTCAAAAGCGAACTGAAAAGGAAGGCTTTAAATTCAAAAGCGAACTGAAAAGGAAAGGCTTTAAATTCAAAAGGAACTGAAAAGGAAAGGCTTTAAATTCAAAAGCGAACTGAAAGGAACGGCTTGAAATTCAAAAGCGAACTGAAAAGGAAACGGCTTGAAATTGAAAAGCGAACTGAAAGAAATTGAAATTCAAAAAGCGAACTGAAATGGAACGGCTTGAAAATGAAAAAGCGAACTGAAAGGGAACGGCTTTAAATTCAAAAAGCGAACTGAAAGGGAAAGGCTTTAAATTCAAAAGCGAACAGAAACGGGAACGGCTTGAAATTGAAAAAGCGAACTGAAAGGGAATGGCTTTGAAATTCAAAAGCGAACTGAAAGGAACGGCTTTAAATTGAAAAAGCGAACTGAAAAGGGCTTTTAAATTGAAAAGCGAACTCAAAGGAACGGCTTGAAATTGAAAAGCGAACTGAAAGGGAACGGCTTGAAAAAAAAAGCGAACTGAAAGGGAACGGCTTTGAAAGCGAAAAAAAAAGCGAACTGAAAGGGAAAGGCTTTAAATTCAAAAAGCGAACTGAAAGGAACGGCTTTAAATTGAAAAATTCAAAAAGGAAAGGCTTTAAATTGAAAAGCGGAAAAGGGGATTAAAATTGAAAAGCGAACTGAAAGAGAAATGAACTTTAAATTCAAAAAGACGAACTGAAAAGGAACGGATTAAAATTGAAAAGCGAACTGAAAAGGAAAGGCTTTAAATTCAAAAGCGAACTGAAAGGAAAGGCGTTGAAATTCAAAAAGCGAACTGAAAGGGAAAGGCTTTAAATTCAAAAGGAACTGAAAGGGAACGGCTTGAAATTGAAAAAGCGAACTGAAAGGGAAAGGCTTTAAATTCAAAAAGCGAACTGAAAAGGAACGGGTCCGAAATGAAAAAGCGAACTGAAAGGGAACGGCTTGAAATTTGAAAAAAGTGAACTGAAAGGGAACGGCTTGAAATTGAAAAGCGAACTGAAAGGGAATGGCTTTAAATTGAAAACGAACTTGAAATTGAAAAGCGAACTGAAAGGGAACGGCTTGAAATTCAAAAGCGAACTGAAATGGGAAAGGCTTTGAAATTCAAAAAGCGAACTGAAAAGGAACAAATTGAAAAATTGAAAAGCGAACTGAAAGGGAAAGGCGTTAAACAAAAAAAAATTGAAAAGAAAAGCGAACTGAAAAGGAAAGGCTTTAAATTCAAAAGCGAACTGAAAAGGAACGGCTTGAAATTGAAAAGCGAACTGAAAAGGAACGGCTTGAAATTGAAAAAAAAAGCGAACTGAAAGGAAAGGCTTTAAATTGAAAAGCGAACTGAAAGGAAAGGCTTTAAATTGAAAAGCGAACTGAAAGGGAAAGGCTTTAAATTGAAAAAAGGAAAGGAAACAAAAGGAACTTTAAATTCAAAGCGAACTGAAAGGAACGGCTTTAAAAAAAAGAACTGAAAGGAACGGCTTGAAAAGAAAAGCGAACTGAAAATTGAAAAGCGAAATTCAAAAAGCGAACTGAAATTGAGGCTTGAAATTCAAAGCGAACTGAAAAGGAACGGCTTTAAATTCAAAAAGCGAACTGAAAGGGAAAGGCTTTAAATTGAAAAGCGAACTGAAAGGAACGGCTTAAAATTGAAAAAGCGAACTGAAACTGAAAGGAAACTGAAAGGGCTTGAAATTTAAAAAGCGAACTGAAAGGAACGGTTTGAAATTCAAAAGCGAACTGAAAGGGAAAGGCTTGAAATTCAAAAGCGAACTGAAAGGGAAAAGGCTTTAAATTGTAAAAAAGCGAACTGAAAGGGAACGAAATTGAAAATGAAAAAAACTGAAAGGAAAACGACTTGAAATTCAAAAAGCGAACTGAAAGGAACGGCTTGAAATACGAACTGTCAAAAGAAAAGCCAACTGAAAAAAACTCAAAGCGAAGGGAACGGCTTGAAATTCAAAAGCGAACTGAAAGGGAAACGGCTTTAAATTCAAAAAGCGAACTGAAAGGGAACGGCTTTAAATGAAAAAGCGAACTGAAAAGGAACGGCTTTAAATTCAAAAGCGAACTGAAAAGGAAAGGCTTTTAAATTGAAAAGCGAACTGAAAGGGAACGGCTTGAAATTGAAAAAGCGAACTGAAAGGAACGGTTTTAAATTGAAAAAGCGAACTGAAAAGGGAAAGGCTTTAAATTCAAAAAGCGAACTGAAAAGGAACGGATTAAAATGAAAAAGCGAACTGAAAGGAAAGGCTTTAAATTGAAAAAGCGAACTGAAAAGAAAACAAATTGAAATTAAAAAGCGAAACTGAAAGGGAAAGGCTTGAAATCAAAATAGAAAAAAAGGAACTGAAAAGGAAAAGGAACTAAAATTAAAAGCGAACTGAAAGGGAAAGGCTTTAAATTCAAAAGCGAACTGAAAGGGAACGGCGTTAAATTGAAAAAACTTGAACGGAAAAGCGAACTGAAAGGAAAAGCGAACTTTAAATTAAAAAAAAGCGAACTGAAAGGGAAATGTCTTGAAATTCAAAAGCGAACTGAAAGGGAAAGGCTTTAAATTCAAAAGCGAACTGAAAGGAAACGGCTTGAAAATTCAAAAAGCGAACTGAAAGGGAACGGCTTGAAATTGAAAAGCGAACTGAAAGGAAAGGCTTTAAATTCAAAAAGCGAACTGAAAAGGAAAGGCTTTAAATTGAAAAGCGAACTGAAAGGAAGGGAAATTCAAAAATTGAAAAGGGAAAAGCTTTAAACTGAAAAGGAACTGGCTTGAAATTGAAAAGCGAACTGAAAGGGAAAGGCTTGAAATTCAAAAAGCGAACTGAAAGGGAACGGCTTGAAATTCAAAAGCGAACTGAAAGGGAACGGCTTGAAATTCAAAAAAGCGAACTGAAAGGAACGGCTTGAAATTGAAAAAAGCGAACTGAAAGGAAAGGCTTGAAATTCAAAAGCGAACTGAAAGGGAACGGCTTGAAATTCAAAAAAGCGAACTGAAAGGGAACGGCTTTGAAATTCAAAAGCGAACTGAAAAAGGAACGGTTTTTAAATTGAAAAGCGAACTGAAAGGGAAAAGGCTTGAAATTCAAAAGCGAACTGAAAGGGAACGGCTTGAAATTCAAAAAGCGAACTGAAAAAGGGAAAGGAACTGAAAATTGAAAAGCGAACTGAAACTGAAATGGAACGGCTTTAAATTGAAAAAAGGAACTGAAAAGGGACGGCTTTAAATTCAAAAGCGAACTGAAAGGGAAAGGCGAAATTTAAATTCAAAAGCGAACTGAAAAGGGAAAGGCGTTAAATTGAAAAGCGAACTGAAAAGGAAAGGCTTGAAATTCAAAAAGCGAACTGGAAAGGGAATTTAAATTCAAAAGCGAACTGAAAGAAAGCGAACTTTTGAAATTCAAAAGCGAACTGAAAGGAAAGGCTTGAAATTGAAAAAGCGAACTGAAAGGGAAAGGCTTTAAATTCAAAACCGAACTGAAAGGGAAAGGCTTGAAATTCAAAAGCGAACTGAAAGGGAACGGCTTGAAATTCAAAAGCGAACTGAAAGGAACGGCTTTGAAATGAAAAAAGCGAACTG
The DNA here is from genome assembly GCA_903632075.3 of Acanthosepion pharaonis. Classification (NCBI taxonomy): domain Eukaryota; kingdom Metazoa; phylum Mollusca; class Cephalopoda; order Sepiida; family Sepiidae; genus Acanthosepion; species Acanthosepion pharaonis. The sequence continues at coordinate 220,409 of CAHIKZ030001560.1, forward strand.
AAAGGGAAAGGCTTTAAATTGAAAAGCGAACTGAAAGGGAACGGCTTGAAATTGAAAAAACGAACTGAAAAGAAATTGAAAACGAGGCTTTAAAATTAAAAAGCGAACTGAAAGGGGCTTTAAATTGAACTTGCTTTAAATTCAAAAGCGAACTGAAAGGGAACGGCTTGAAATGAAAAAAAAAAAGGGAACGGCTTGAAATTCAAAAACAACTGAAAGGGAAGGCTTAAAATTCAAAAGCGAACTGAAAAGGAACGGCTTTAAATTCAAAAAGCGAACTGAAAAGGAAAGGCTTTAAATTCAAAAGCGAACTGAAAGGGAACGGCTTTAAATTGAAAAGCGAACTGAAAGGGAACGGCTTGAAATTGAAAAGCGAACTGAAAAGGAAAGAAAGGGAACGGCTTAAATTCAAAAGCGAACTGAAAGGAACGGCTTGAAATTGAAAAAAGCGAACTGAAAGGGAAGGCTTGAAATTCAAAAAAACTGAAAGGGAACTGAAAGGAAAAGCGAACTGAAAGAGAAAAAATTGAAAAGCGAACTGAAAGGAAAGGCTTTAAATTCAAAAAGCGAACTGAAAAGGAACGGCTTTGAAATTCAAAAGCGAACTGAAAGGGAAAGGCTTTAAATTCAAAAGCGAACTGAAAGGGGAAATTCAAAAAGCGAACTGAAAGGGGAACGGATTGAAATTGAAAAGCGAACTGAAAGGGAAACGGCTTGAAATTCAAAAGCTGAAAATGGAACAGCTTTAAATTCAAATGCGAACTGAAATTGAAATTGAAAAGCGAACTGAAAGGGAACGGCTTGAAATTGAAAAAAGCGAACTGAAAGGGAACGGCTTGAAATTGAAAAGCGAACTGAAAGGGAACGGCTTGAAATCAAAAAGCGAACTGAAAGGGAAAGGCTTAAATTGAAATTCAAATTTGAAACTGAAAAGGGAAATTGATTCAAAAGCGAACTGAAAAGGAACGGATTTAAATTGAAAAATTTGAAAAAAGCGAACTGAAAGGCTTGAAACTGAAAGGGGGAACGGCTTGAAATTCAAAAGCGAACTGAATTGAAAAGGCTTGAAATTGAAAAGCGAACTGAAAGGGAACGGCGAAATTGAAGGGGAAAATTCGAACTGAAAGGGAAAAAGGCTTTAAATTGAAAAAAGCGAACTGAAAGGGAAAGGCTTGAAAATGAAAAAGCGAACGAAAAGGAACGGCTTGAAATTGAAAAAGCGAACTGAAAGGAACGGCTTTAAATTCAAAAGCGAACTGAAAAGGAACGGCTTGAAATTGAAAAGCGAACTGAAAGGAACGGCTTTAAATTCAAAAGCAAACTGAAAGGAAACAAAATTGAAATTGAAAAAAGCGAACTGAAAGGGAACGGCTTGAAATTGAAAAGCGAACTGAAAGGAAATCTTTAAATTGAAAAAAGCGAACTGAAAAGAAAAAATTGTTAAAAAAGCGAACTGAAAGGAAAGGCTTTGAAATTCAAAAAGCGAACTGAAAGGGAAGGCTTGAAATTCAAAAGCGAACTGAAAGGGAAAAGGCTTTAAATTCAAAAGAACTGAACTGAAAAGGGAAGAAAAAGGCTTTAAATTCAAAGCGAACTGAAAAGCGAACTGAAAGGAACGGCTTGAAATTCAAAAGCGAACTGAAAGGGAACGGTTTGAAATTCAAAAGCGAACTGAAAGGGAAAAGGCTTGAAATTCAAAAGCGAACTGAAAGGGAACGGCTTTGAAATTGAAAGAAAAGCGAACTGAAAGGGAACGGCTTGAAATTCAAAAAGCGAACTGAAATGGGGAAATTCAAAAAGCGAACTGAAATGGAACGGCTTTAAATTGAAAGCAAATGGCTTGAAATTCAAAAGCGAACTGAAAGGAAAGGAAGGCTTTTGAAAAGCGAACTGAAAGGAAACGGCTTGAATTTGAAAAGCGAACTGAACTGGAAAAGGAAATTCAAAAGCGAACTGAAAAAGGAAACTGAAAATTCAAAAAGCGAACTGAAAGGGAAAGGCTTTAAATTCAAATGAAAGAAAGGAAAGGCTTTAAATTCAAAAGCGAACTGAAAAGGAAAAATCAAAAAACGAACTGAAAGGAACGGCTTTAAATTGAAAAGCGAACTGAAAACGGCTTGAAATTGAAAAGCGAACTGAAAGGGAAAGGCTTTAAATTCAAAAGCGAACTGAAAGGGAAAGGCTTTGAAATTAAAAAGCGAACTGAAAGGGGAAGGCTTTGAACGGAAAAAAAGCGAAACTGAAAAGGAAAGTTTGAAATTGAAAAGCGAACTGAAAGGGGGCTTGAAATTCAAAAGCGAACTGAAAGGGAACGGCTTGAAATTCAAAAGCGAACTGAAAGGGAAAGGCTTGAAATTGAAAAGCGAACTGAAAGGAAACGGTTTGAAATTGAAAAGCGACGGTTTGAAACAAAAAAGGGAAAAGGCTTGAAATTCAAAAAGCGAACTGAAAGGGAACGTCTTGAAATTGAAAATTGAACTGAAAGTGAACGGCTTGAAATTAAAAAGCGAACTGAAAGGAAAAGGCTTTAAATTGAAAAGGAACTGAAAGGAAAGGCTTGAAATTGAAAAGCGAACTGAAAGGGAACGGATTGAAATTGAAAAGCGAACTGAAATGGAACGGCTTGAAATTGAAAAGCGAGAACTGCTTTAAATTGAAAAGCGAACGAAAAATGGAACGGCTTGAAATTGAAAAGCGAACTGAAAGGAACGGCTTGAAATTGAAAAGCGAACTGAAAGGGAAAGGCTTTGAAATTCAAAAGCGAACTGAAAGGAACGGCTTGAAATTCAAAAAAGCGAACTGAAAGGGGAAAGGCTTGAAATTCAAAAGCGAACTGAAAGGAACGGCTTGAAATTCAAAAGCGAACTGAAAGGGAAAGGATTAAAATGAAAAAGCGAACTGATTTGAAAGGGAACGGTTTTGAAATTCAAAAGCGAACTGAAAGGGAACGGCTTTAAAATTCAAAAAAAGCGAACTGAAAAAAGGGAAAGGCTTTGAAATTCAAAAAGCGAACTGAAAGGAAAAGGCTTGAAATTCAAAAAGCGAACTGAAAGGGAACGGCTTGAAATTGAAAAGCGAACTGAAAAGGGAAAGGCTTGAAACTGAAAGCGAACTGAAAGGGAAAGGCTTTTAAATTCAAAAGCGAACTGAAAAGGGAAAGGCTTTGAAATTCAAAAAGCGAACTGAAAGGGAACGGCTTGAAATTGAAAAGCGAACTGAAAGGGAACGGCTTGAAATTGAAAAAGCGAACTGAATGGGGAAAGGTTGAAATTCAAAAGCGAACTGAAAGGGAACGGCTTGAAATTCAAAAGCGAACTGAAAGGGAACGGATTGAAATGAAAATTGAAAAAAGGAATGTTTTTGAAATTAAATTCGAAAAGCGAACTGAAAGGGAAAGGCTTTAAATTTGAAAAGCGAACTGAAAGGAAAGGCTTGAAATTCAAAAGCGAACTGAAAGGGAAAGGTTGAAATTCAAAAAAGAACTGAAAGGGAACGGCTTGAAATTCAAAAAGCGAACTGAAAGGAACAGTCTTGAAATTAAAAAGCGAAACTGAAACGGGAAAGGCTTGAAATTTAAAAGCGAACTGAAAGGAACGGCTTGAAATTCAAAAGAACGAAGGGGAAAGTCTTGAAATTCAAAAAACGGCTTGAAATTCAAAAAGCGAACTGAAAAGGAAAGGCTTGAAATTGAAAAGCGAACTGAAAGGGAAAGGCTTGAAATTCAAAAGCGAACTGAAAGGAACGGCTTGAAATTGAAAAGCGAACTGAAAGGGAAAGGCTTGAAATTCAAAAGCGAACTGAAAAGGAAAATGGAACGGCTTGAAATTGAAAAAGCGAACTGAAAGGGAACGGCTTGAAATTGAAAGGGAACGGCTTGAGGAAAAAGCTTTGAAATTCAAAAGCGAACTGAAAGGGAAATTGAAATTTGAAAAGCGAACTGAAAAAAAGCAAAATGAAAAGCGAACTGAAAGGGAAACGGCTTTAAATTCAAAAAAGCGAAAAAAGCGAAATTCAAAAAAGCGAACTGAAAAGGAAGGCTTTAAATCAAAAAAGCGAACTGAAAGGGAAAGGTTAAAATTTGAAAATTGAAAAGCGAACTGAAAGGGAACGGTTTAAATTGAAAAAGCGAACTGAAAGGGAAAGGCTTGAAATTGAAAAGCGAACTGAAAGGAAAGGCTTGAAATTCAAAAGCGAACTGAAAGGAACGGATTGAAATTCAAAAGCGAACTGAAAACGGCTTGAAATTGAAAAAGCGAACTGAAAGGAACGGCTTGAAATTGAAAAAAGCGAACTGAAATGGAACGGCTTTAAATTGAAAAAACTGAAAGGAACGGTTTGAAATTCTGAAAAAGCGAACTGAAAGGGAACGGTTTGAAATTGAAAAGGAAACGGATTGAAAGGAAAAAGCGAACTGAAATTGAAAAAAAAAAGCAAACTGAAAAGAAAAGGCTTGAAATTCAAAAGCGAACTGAAAAGGGAAAAGGATTGAAAAAAACTGAAAGGGAACGGCCAACTGAAAGGGAAACGGATTTAAATTGAAAAAACTGGCTTGAAAGGGAAAAAAACTAAATTAAAAAGCGAAATTGAAAGCGGAAAGGGCTTTAAATTCAAAAAGCGAACTGAAAGAAAAAGGCTTTTAAATTAAATTCGAAAAATTCAAAACTGAAAGGGAAAAGGCTTTAAATTGGAAAAAGCGAACTGAAAGGGAAAAGGCTTTGAAATTCAAAAGCGACCTGAAAAGGAAAGGCAAATTGAAATTGAAAAAGCGAACTCAAAGGGAACTGAAAGGAACTTGAAATTCAAAAAAGCGAACTGAAAGGAAACGGCTTGAAATTGAAAAGCGAACTGAAATTCAAAAAAGTTTGAAATTCAAAAGCGAACTGAAAGGGAAAAGGCTTTAAATTCAAAAAGCGAACTGAAAGGGAAAGGTTTTGAAATTCAAAAGCGAACTGAAAGGAACGGCTTGAAATTCAAAAGCGAACTGAAAGGAACGGTCTTGAAATTGAAAACGGATTGAAATGGAAAAAAGTTTTTTAAAAAAAGCGAACTGAAAGGAAAGGCTTTAAATTCAAAAGCGAACTGAAAGGAACGCTTTAAATTCAAAAACTAAAAGGAAAGGCGAAATTCAAAAGGGAAAAGGCTTGAAATTGAAAAAAGCGAACTGAAAGGGAAAGGCTTTAAATTCAAAAACGAACTGAAAGGGAAAGGAAATTCAAAAGCGAACTGAAATGGAACGGCTTTAAATTGAAAAGCGAACTGAAAGGGAAAGGCTTGAAATTGAAAAAGCGAACTGAAAGGAAAGGCTTGAAATTGAAAAATGCGAACTGAAAGGAACGGCTTGAAATTCAAAAAAGCGAACTGAAAAGGAACGGCTTGAAATTGAAAAGCGAACTGAAAGGGAAAGGCTTGAAATTCAAAAAAAGCGAACTGAAAAGGAAAGGCTTGAAATTCAAAAGCGAACTGAAAGGGAACGCTTTAAATTCAAAAGCGAACTGAAAGGAATGTCTTTGAAATTGAAATTCGAACTGAAAAGGAAAGGCTTGAAATTGAAAAAAAAATTCAAACTGAAAGGAAAGAAAAAAGGCTTGAAAAATTGAAAAAAAAAGCTTTTAAAAAGGAACTGAAAGGGGAAATTCAAAAGGAAAAAGCGAAAGGGAACGGATTGAAATTGAAAAGGAACTGAAAGGAACGGTTTGAATTCAAAAGCGAACTGAAAGGAACAGTTTTTGAAATTCAAAAAAAAAGCTGAAAGCTTGAAATTAAAAAAGCGAAAAGGAAAGTTTTTGAAATTCAAAAGCGAACTGAAAGAACGGCGTTAAATTGAAAACGGCTTGAAAAAAAAAATCAAAAGCGAACTGAAATGGAAGGCTTGAAATTCAAAAGCGAACTGAAAGGAACTGAAATTGAAAGGAACTGAAAGGGGAAAAAATTGAAAAAAGCGAACTGAAAGGGAACGGTTTGAAATTGAAACTGAAAGGGAAAACGGTTGAAATAAAAAAGCGAACTGAATGGAAAGGCTTTAAATTCAAAAGCGAACTGAAAGGAAAGGCTTGAAATTCAAAAGCGAACTGAAGGAACGGCTTGAAATTGAAAAGCGAACTGAAAGGGAAGGTTTGAAATTGAAAAAAGCGAACTGAAAGAAAACGGTCTTAAATTGAAAAGCAAACTGAAAGGAAATGCTTCAAAAATTCAAAAGCGAACTGAAAGGGAAAGGCTTGAAATTCAAAAGCGAACTGAAAAGAAAAACGGCTGAAAAAAAGCGAACTGAAAGGGAAATGTCAAAAAAAGCGAACTGAAAGGGAAAAGCTTGAAATTGAAAAAGCGAACTGAAAGGGAAAGGCTTAAATTCAAAAGCGAACGAAAAGAAAACGGCTTGAATTTGAAAAGAAAGCGAAAATTTGAAAAGCGAAAGCGAAAACTGAAAGCGACCTTTAAAATTCAAATGCGAACTGAAAGGAACGGCTTGAAAAAAAAAGCGAACTGAAAGGAACGTCTTGAAATTCAAAGAAAGCGACCTGAAAGGAACAGCAAATTCAAAAAAGCGAACTGAAAGGAAAAGGCTTGAAATTCAAAAACAAACTGAAATGGAACGATTGAAATTCAAAAGCGAACTGAAAGGGAAAGGCTTTAGAATTCAAAGCAGACTGAAAGGAAGGCTTTAAATTCAAATACGAACGAAAGGGAACAGCTTAGATTTGAAAAAGCGAAACGAAAAATGGAACAACGAAATTGAAAAGCGAACTGAAAGGGAAGAGCACCAAGAGATTCAAAAAACTGACCTGAAAGGAAAGGCAATTCAAAGCGAACAGAAAGATAGAAATATCACGATCGAGGATTTCACTGTAAAGCGAACTGAAATCGCCAGTGTACAAGGTTCGTTTATAGCTAACGGATTTTTCAAAATTGTGGCGACTCATGTGTAGAACCATTGAATGATAGAAATATCATCGGCAGCCGTTGAGTTTACTGAAATGGATCAAGGCTCGTTTTTGAATAAAGTTTTCATTGATATAAAGGGCGAAGTAAACATTTCTTAATTGATTCAAATCATCGAACTGTCGGGGAACGGAACTGAGGATGGATCGCCAGTCTAAATTCCATCTGTGGCGAAATGTAGAAAATAAGTTTTAATTTCAAAAATCATCGGCACTGAGTTTACACTGTAAGGAATGGCTTCTACAAGGTTTCGTTTTTCAAATGCGAACGAAAATGATGAACAGCTTGAGTTTACACTGTAAAGCGAACTGAGGAAAAGTCTGGCTCGAGCGAAAACGGAACATTAGGTCTTGATGATAGAAATATCATCGGCTGAAACTGTAAAGCGAACGGATGGATCGCCAATCTACAAGGCTCGATTTTTGTAGCCAACGGAAAGATTTAAAAATTCAAAACATTAACCTGAATTGGGAAAGGCAGCGTTGGTTTTAAAAGCGAACTGAATGGATAGTCTACAAGGCTCGTTTTTTGCCAGATAGACGCTGAATATAGGAAACATTAAGTCTTAAATTGATAGAAATATCATCGGCAGCCGTTAACTGTAAAGCGAGGGGAGGACGGATCCTTGAAAGGCGTTTTTAACGGAATTTAAAGGTATAAAATGTGGGAACTGAAACATTAAGGCTTAATTTGATAGAAATATCATCAAAGGCTGTAAAGCGAACTGAGATGGATCGCCAGTCTACCAGGTTCGTTTTATAGCTAACCGGATTTTCATAAGTGTGGCGACTTATGTAGAAACGTTAAGTCTTAATTGATGATAGAAATATCATCTGCAGCCCTTCAGGTTTACTGTAAAGCGAACTGAGGATGGATCGCCAGTCTACAAAGGCTCGTTTTTGTAGATAACGGATTACATAGATAAAAAGTTGGGGAGACTTATGTAGAAACATTAAGTCTTAATTGATATTGAAATATCATCGGCATGCGTTGGGTTTACACTGTAAAGCTAACGAGATGGATGCCAGTCTACAAGGCTCGATTTTGTAGGTAACGGATTTTCATAGACATAAAAGTTGGGGCGACTTTTTGTAGAAACATTAAGTCTTAATTGATGATAGAAAATCATCGTCAGCCGTTGGTTTAACTCAAAGGATGGATCCTTGATTTAACGATTTTTTAGATATAAAAAGTGGGGCGAATGTGAAAAGGGTCTTAATTGATGTCTTTAAAATAAAACCGAACTGAAAGGTTACAAGGGTTTAAACGTGTTTTCAAAAAGTCTTTGTATAAACTGAAATGGAGAAAAGTCTACAGCCGTTCGATTACTGTAAAAGCGATGGAACTGAAAAGGAATAGATATAAAATGAAAAAAGACAACTGAAAAACATTAAGTCTTAATTGATGATCAAAATATCAACTGACAGGAACAGTTAAAATTAAAAAGCGAACTGAAATGGATGGGCGACTTAAATTCAAATGGAAATATTCGTTTTTGAAAAGAAAATGGCGTTGAAATTCATAGAACTAAAAGATTAGGGGCGAATTCAAAAGAAACATTAAGTCTTAATTGATGATTGAAATATCATCTGAACCGTTGAGTTTACACGAGCGATGGATCGCCAGTCAAAAGCGAACGATTTTCATATGGATGCTGAGGGGTGGGCAGCTTATGTAGAAATATTAAGTCTTAATTGATGGCAAATATCATCGGCGGCGGTTGGGTTTAGACTGTAAAAGCGAACTGAGGATGGATCGCCAGTCGTTAAGGTTCGTTTGTGCTGTAGCCAGACGTGAACTTTCATATAGATATAAAGTGGGGCGACGTTTGAAACATTAAGTCTTAATTGATGATAGAAATATCATCGGCATCCGTTGGGTTTACACTGTAAAGCAGACTGAGGATGGATCGCCAGTGTACAAAGGTTCGTTTTTGTAGCAACGTATTTTCATAGATATAAAGTTGGCGACTTTTGTAGAAACAGTAAGTCTTAATTTATGAGTAAATATCATCGGCATCCGTTGGGGTTTACACACCTTAACAATACAGACAGGATGGATCGCCAGTGTACAGGTTCGTTTTGTAGCCAACGTATTTTCATGGATATAAAAGTGGGACTTTTGTAGAAATATTTAAATTAATGATAGAAATATCATCAGCATCCGTTAAGGTTTACATAATAAAGCGAACTGAGATGGATCGCCATTGACCTGAGTTCATTTTTGTAGCCAACTGACTTTCATAGATATAAAAAGTGGGGCGACTTTTGTAGAAATAATTTAAGTCTTAATTGATGATAGAAATATCATCGGCATCAATTCAGTTTACTGTAAAGCAGACTGAGGATGGATCGCCGGTTCGTTTTTGTGGCCAACGTGTTCATGAATATAGGTGGGCGACTTTTGCTTGACTTATGTCTTAATTTATGATAGAAATATCATCAGCATCCGTTAGGTTTACCATAAAGCAGACGCAGGATGGATCATGACATACAAGGTTCGACTTTTGCCAACGTGTTTTCATAGATATAAAAGTGGGGCGACTTTTGTACGAAAAATTAAGTCTTAAATTGATGATAAGTCTTAAATATCATCGGCATCCGTTGAGTTTACACTGTAAAGCGAACTGAGGATGGATCGCCATTCTTCAAGTTTCGTTTTTGTAGATAACGGATTTTCCTAATTATAAAATTGGGCGACTGAAAAATAAGTCTTAATTGATGATAGAAATATCATCGGCATCAGTTGGGTTTACACTGTAAAGCGAACTGAGGATGGATCGCCAGTTTACAAGGTTCGTTTCATAGCTAACGTATTTTCATAGATATAAAAGTGGGGCGACTTTGTAGAAACATTAAGTCTTAATTGATGATAGATATATCATCGGCATCCGTTGGTTTACACTGTAAAGCGAACTGAGGATGGATCGGCCAGTCTACAAGGTTCGTTTTGTAGCCAATTTTCATAGATAAAAAAAGTGGGGCGAACTGAAACATTAAGTCTTAATTGATGATAGAAATATCATCTGCAGCCGTGGGGGTTTAAACTGTAAAGCGAACTGAGGATGGATCGCCAGTTAGATAAGGTTCGTTTTGACAAGGGGAACGTATTTTCATAGAAATATAAAAAGTTGGGGCGAACTGAAATGGGAAACATTAAGTCTTAATTGATGATAGAAATATCATCGGCATCCGTTGGGTTTACACTGTAAAAACTGAGGATGGAAAGTGTACAAGGTTCGTTTTGTAGCCAACGTATTTTCATGGATAAAAGTGGGCGACTTATATAGAAACATTAAGTCTTAATTGATGATAGAAATATCAAGCGCCGTTGAGTTTATTTGTCGAACTGAGGATGGATCCCAGTGTACAAGGTTCGTTTTTGCCAACGTATTTTCATAGATATGTACTTTTGTAAACATTAAGTCTTAATTGATGATAGAAATATCAAATCGGCATCCGTTGGGTTTACACTGTAAAGCGAACTGAGGATGGATCGCCAGTTTACAAGTTTCGTTTTCATAGATATACGGATTGGCGATATTTAGAAACATTAAGTCTTAATTGATGAAAAGGAATCGGCATCCGTTTTTACTGTAAAGCGAACTGAATGGTCAGTCTACAGGTTGATGCTAACGATTTTTTAGATATAAAGGGTGGGCGAAAGAAACGGTTTAAATGACAGAAATATCATCGGCGTCGTTTAACTGTAAAGCAGACTGAGGATGGATCGCCAGTTTACAAGGTTCGTTTTTGTAGATAACATATTTTCATTGATATAAACGGGGGGCGACTTATGTGATGAAAAATTAAGTCTTAATTGAACGGGGATAGAAATATCAAAGCTAACAACCGTTGTGGCGGTTTAAACTGTAAATGCGAACTGAGGATGGATAAAAAAAGTGGATAAAAGGTTCGTTTTTGTAGCCAACGTATTTTCATAGATATAAAATTGGGGCGACTTTTGTAGAAACATTAAGTCTTAATTGATGATAGAAATATCATCGGCATCCGTCGGTTTTACACTGTAAAAGCGAACTGAGGATGGATCGCCATTTTACAAGGTTCGTTTTAAGCTAAATTTTAATAGATATAAATGGGGCGACTTATGTGAAACATAAGTCTTAATTTATGATGGAAATATCATCGGCATCCGTTGGGTTTCTGTAAAGGCGACTGAGGATGGATCGCCAACAAAGGTTTTATTTTCGTATTTTCATAGATATATAAAGTGGGGCGACTTTTTGAAGAAACATTAAGTCTTAATTGATGATAGAAATATCATCGGCATCCGTTGGGTTTACACTGTAAAAGCGAACTGAGGATGGATCGCCAGTGTACGTCCAGAACGTATTTTTCAAGATATCGTTTTGAAACATTAAGTCTTAACGTATTTAGGCATCCATTGTTTATAAAAGTGGGGCGAAGGTTTTGTTTTGAAAGTGGGGAAAACATTAAGTCCGAATTGATGATTAGAAATATCATCGGCAGCCGTTGGGTTTTACTGTAAAGCGATGGATGAATCCAGTCTACAAGTTTTCGTTTTCATAGCTAACGATTTTTCATAGATATAAAAGATTGGGCGACTTATGTAGAAACATTAAGTCTTAATTGATGGAAATATCATCGGCGGCCGTTGGGTTTACACTGTAAAGCGAACTGGGATGGATCGCCAGTTTCGTTTCAGTAACAAGGATTTTCGTTTTTTAGAACGTATTTTCATAGATATAAAAAAGGGGCGACTTATGGCTAAAAATTAAGTCTTAATTGATGATAGAAATATCATCGGCATCCGTTGGGTTTACACTGTAAAGCGAACTGAGGATGGATGGATCTACAAGGCCGTTACATAGATATAAAAGTTACAAGGTTCGTCTTTTGTAGCCAACGTTGGATTTTCATAAAGCGAATAAAAGATGGGGCGAATTTTTATAGAAACATTAGATCTTAATTGATGATGAAATTATCATTTGCATCCGTTGGGTTTACACTGTAAAGCGAACTGAGGATGGATCGCCAGATGTAAAGGTTCGTTTTTACATAGTAACTTATTTTATAGATATAAAAAGGGGCGACTTTGCAGAAACATTAAGTCTTAATTGATGATAGAAAATATCATCGGCATCCGTTGGGTTTACACTGTAAAGCGAACTGAGGATGGATCGCCATTGTACAAAAGGTTCGTTTTTGGAGCCAACGTATTTTTCACAGATATAAAAGTGGGGGCGACTTTGTAGAAACATTAAGTCTTTATTTATGATAAAAATCATTGGCATCCGTTGGGTTTACTGTAAAGCGAACTGAGGATGGATCGCCATTGTACAAGGTTCGTTTTTGTAGCCAACGTATTTTCATAGATATAAAGTGGGGGACTTTTGTAGAAACATTAAGTCTTAATTTGCTGATAGAAATATCATCGGCGTTGGGTTTACTCTGTAAAACCAGACGAGGATGGATCATATTGTACAAGGTTCGTTTTTGTTTACCATGGAATATAAAGGTGGACTTTGTAGAAATCGATGGACGTCCGTTAGTTTTACCTAAAGTGAGGATGGATCAATGTACAATGTTCTGTTTTTGTAGCCAACGATTTTTCATAGATATAAAAAGTGGGAGCGACTTATGTAGAAACATTAAGTCTTAATTGAGTATTAGAAATATCATCGGCAGCCGTTGGTTTTACATAAAGCGAACTGAGGATGGATCTGATATTACAATGTTTGTTTTGTAATAACGGCCGTATTTTCATAGATATAGGTGGGCGACATATTAAACATTAAAATTAATTGCTGATAAATATCATCGGCAGCCGTTGAGTTTACACTGTAAAGCGACTGGATCGCCAGTCTACAAGTTTTCTGGTTTCGAACGTAATAGTTTTCATAGATATAAACGTGGGGGTGCGACTTATGTGAAACATTAAGTCTTAATTGATGATAGAAATATCATCGGCAGCCGTTGGGTTTTCACTGTAAAGCGATGGATCGCCAGTCTGCAAATTTCGTTTCATAGCTAACGATTTTCATGAATATGAGAGGGGGTGGGCGACTTATGTAGAAAATATTAAATCTTAATTGATGACAGTAATATCATCGGCGGCGGTTGGGTTGCACCTTAAAGCCCTGACGGATGGATCGCCGGTCTACAAGGTTCGGTTTTGTAACCAACTTATTTTCATAGATATAAAAGGTGGGGCGACTTTTGTAGAAACATTAAGTCTTAATTGATGATAGAAATATCATCGGCATCCGTTAAGGTTTACACTGTAAAAGCGAACTAGGGATGGATCGCCATTGTACAAGGTTCGTTTTGGAGCCAACATATTTTCATGGAGAATATAAGTGGGGCGACTTTTGTAGAAACAATAAGTCTTTATTGATGATAGAAATATCATCGGCATCCGTTGGGTTTACTGTAAAACGAACTGAGGATGGATCGCCAGTGTACAAGGTTCCTTTTGTAGCCAACATTATTTTTATAGATGATATAAAAAGTGGGGCGACTTTTGTGAAACATTAAGTCTTAATTGATGATAGAAATATCATCGGCATCCGTTAATTTTACAAGGATGGACAGTGTGCAATCGTGTTCGTTTGTAATAACGTAAGATATAAAAAAGCGAACTGAGGATGGATCGCCGAAATATAATACAGGGTTCGTTTTTAAGCAGACTGAGGGCCAACGTATTTTCATAGATATAAAAGTGGGGCGACTTTTTTGTAGAAACATTAAGTCTTAATTGATGATAAATATCATCGGTTCGTTAGGTTTACTCCATAAAGCGAACGCCATTGTAAGGTTCGTTTTTAGCCAACGTATTTTCATAGATATAAAAGTGGGGCGACTTTTTGTAGAAACATTAAGTCTTAATTGATGATAGAAATATCATGGCGTCCGTTGGGTTTACACTGTAAAGCGAATTGAGGATGGATCTTGATGTACAAGATTCGTTTTTAGCAGCCAACGTATTTTCATAGATATAAAAAGGGGGGCGACTTTATGTAGAAACATTAAGTCTTAATTGATGATAGAAATATCATGTCATCGGCAGCCCGTTGGTTTTACACTGTAAAGCGAACTGAGGATGGATCGCCAGTGTACAAGGTTTGTTTTGTAGTTAACGTGTTTTCTTTAGATATAAAAGTGGGGCGACTTTTGTATAAACATTAAGTCTTAATTGCTGATGAAATATCATCAGCCGTTAACTGTAAAAGCGATGGATCGGCAGATCCGTTCGTTTCAGGCTAATGGTTTTCATAGATGTAAAGCGTAGGGGTGCGACTTATGTGAGAAACATTAAGTCTTAATTGATGATAGAAATATCATCGTCAGCCGTTTTTGAAACGATGGATCCTTGATCTACAAGTTTCGTTTCGCTAACGATTTTTCATAGATATAAAGAAATTGGGCGACTTATGTAGAAATATTAAGTCTTAATTGATGATAGAAATATCATCGGCGGCGGTTGGGTTTACACTGTAAAGCGAACTGAGGATGGATCCCCAGTCTACAGGTTCGATTTCATAGCCAACGGATAGATATAAAAGTGGGGCGACTTTTGTAGAAACATTAAGTCTTAATTGATGATAGAAATATCATCGGCATCCGTTGGTTTACACTGTAAGCGAACTGAGGATGGATCGAGGTTCGTTTTTAGCAACGATTTTCGTTTTGAAACATTAAGCTTAATTGATGATTTTCATCCGTGGGGGTTTACCGTAAAGCGAACTGGGATGGATCGCCATTGTACAAGGTTCGTTTTGCAGAAACGTTTTTCATAGATTAAAAGTCTTAATTGATGATAGAAATATCATCGGCTACCGTTGGGTTTACACTGTAAAGCGAACTGAGGATGGATCGCCAGTGTACAAGGTTCGTTTTTTACGTAATTTTAACCATTTTATGTAGAAACATTAAGTCTTAATTGTGATAGAAATATCGTGGCAACCGTTGGGTTTACACCGTAAAGCGAACTGAGGATGGATCGCCAGTCTACAAGGGTTCGTTTTGTAGATAACGATTTTCATAGATATAAAAAGTGGGGCGACTTATATAGAAATATTAAGTCTTAATTGATGATAGAAAATATCATCGGCGGCCGTTGGGTTTACATAAAGCAGACTGATGGATCGCCAGTCTAAAGCGAACTAACGATTTTCAGGATGGATCGCCAGTCTTAACAAGGTTCGTTTTACACTGTAAAGCGAACACCTGAGGTTCGTTTTTCATAGATATAAAAGTGGGGCGACTTTTGTAGAAACATTAAGTCTTAATTCGATGATAGAAATATCATCGGCATCCGTTGGTTTACACTGTAAAGCGAACTGAGGATGGATCGCCTAGCTAACGTATTTTGGATATGAATGGGGCGACGTAGAAAAATTAAGTCTTGATTGATGATAGAAATATCATCGGCATCCGTTGGGCTTTAAAAAATGACTGAGGATGGATCGCCAGTTACAAGGTTCGTTTTGTAGCTAACGTATTTTCATAGATAAAAAAGTGGGGCGACTTTTGTAGAAACGTTAGTCTTAATTGATGATAGAAATATCATCGGCATCCGTTGGTTTTACACTGTAAAGCGAACTGAGGATGGATCGGCAGTGTACAAGGTTCGTTTTTGTAGACAACGTATTTTCATAGATAAAAAGTGGGGCGACTTTTGTAGAAACATTAAGTCTTAATTGATGATAGAAATATCATAGGCATCCGTTGGGTTTACACTGTAAAGCGAACTGAGGATGGATCGCCATTGTACAAAAGGTTCGTTTTGTAGCCAACGTATTTTCATAGATATAAAAAGTGGGCGACGTTTGTAGAAACATTAAGTCTTAATTGATGATAGAAATATCATCGGCATCCGTTGGTTTACACTGTAAAGTGAACTGAGGATGGATCATGGTGTACAAGGTTCGTTTTGTAGCCAACGTATTTTCATAGATATAAAAAAGGGGGACTTTTGTAGAAACATTAAGTCTTAATTGATGATAGAAATATCATCGGCATCCAGTTGGTTTACACTGTAAAGCGAACTGAGGATGGATCGCCAGTGTACAAGGTTAGTTTTATTGCTAATGTATTTTCATAGATATAAAAATTATGGCAGCCGTTGGCTTATACGAATTTTGCGTCATAACTGATTGATAAAATATCATCGGCATCCGTTGGGTTTACTGTAAAGCGATGGATCGCCAGTCTTTCGTTTTGTAGCTAACGGTTTTATAGATATAAAAAGTGGGGCGACTTATGTAGAAACATTAAGTCTTAATTGATGATAAAGTATCATCGGCTGTCGTTGGGTTTACACTGTAAGCGATGGATTTGCCAATCTACAAGTTCGTTTCATAGCTAACGATTTTCTTAGATATAAACGTCTGGGCGACTTATGTAGAAATATTAATCTTAATTGATGACGGAAATATCATCGGCGTCCGTTGGGTTTACACTGTAAAGCGAACTGAGGATGGATCGCCAGTCTACAAGGTTCGTTTTCGTATTTTTAGATATAAAAGTGGGGCGACTTATATAGAAAACTTTAGTCTTAATTTTAGTAGAAATATATCGGCATCCGTTGGGTTTATACCGCAAAGCGAACTGAGGATGGATCCGCCATTTACAAGGTTCGTTTTTGACTTATGAAGGTATAAATGCGGAAACTTAGTTAAGTCTTAATTGATGATAGAAATATCATCGGCAGCCGTTGGGTTTACACTGTAAAAGCAGACTGAGGATGGATCGCCAGTCTACAAGGTTCGTTTTGTAGCCAACGTATTTTCATAGATATAAAAGGTGGGGCGACTTATGTAGAAACTTTAAGTCTTAATTGATGATAGAAATATCATCGGCATCCGTTGGGTTTACACTGTAAAAGCGAACTGAGGATGGATCGCCAGTTTACAAGGTTCGTTTTTGTAGCCAACGTATTTTCATAGATACAAAAAGTGGGGCGACTTATGTAGAAACATTAAGTCTTAATTGATGATAGAATATCATCGGCATCCGTTGGGTTTACACTGTAAAGCTAACTGAGGATGGATCGCCAGTTAAGGTTCGATTTTGTAGGTAACGGATTTTCATAGATATAAAAGTGGGCGACTTTTTTAGAAACATTAAGTCTTAATTGATGGAAATATCATCGGCATCCGTTGGGTTTACACTAAAGCGAACTGGATGGATTGTACAAGGTTCGTTTTTGTAGCCAATGTATTTTCATAGATATAAACGTGGGGCGACTTTTTGTAGAAACATTAAGTCTTAATTGATGATAGAAATATCATCGGCATCCGTTGGGTTTACACTGTAAAGCGAATGGAGGATGGATCTGCCAGTACAAGGTTCGTTTTATAGCCAACGATTTTCATAGATAAAAAGGGGCGGTAGAAACATTAAGTCTTAATTGATGATAGAAATATCATCGGCAGCCGTTGGTTTTTACTGTAAAGCGAACTGAGTGATGGATCGCCAGTCTACAAGGTTCGTTTGTAGCCAATGGTTTTTCATAGATATAAACATTGCGACTTTTGTAGAAACATTAAGTTAATTGATGATAGAAATATCATCGGCATCCGTTGGGTTTAACTGTAAACGAACTGAGGATGGATCGCCATTGTACAAGTTTCGTTTTCATAGCTAACGTTTTTCATAGATATAAAAGGGTGGGGCGACTTTTGTAGAAATATTAAGTCTTAATTGATGATAGAAATATCATCGGCATCCGTTGGGTTTACACTGTAAAGCGAACTGAGGATGGATCGCCAGTCTACCTGAGTTCGTTTTGTAGCCAACGTATTTTCATAGATATAAAGTGGGGCGACTTTTGTAGAAACATTAAGTCTTAATTGCGATAGAAATATCATCGGCATCCGTTGGGTTTACACTGTAAAGCGAACTGAGGATGGATCGCCAGTGTACAAGGTTCGTTTTTGTAGCCAACGTATTTTCATAGATATAAAAGTGGGGCGACTTTTTGAAACATTAGTCTTAAAACATTAAAGTCTTAATTGATTACACTGAAATATCATGGATCGCCATTGTACAAGGTTCGTTTTTGCCATAGCTAATGGTTTTTTTGCGGATATAAACGTGGGGCGCTTTGTAGAAACATTAAGTCTTAATTGATGATGGATCATCGGCTTGATTTACACTGTAAAGCGATGAGATTCGTTTTCGTTTAGCGCTAACGTATTTTCATAGATATAAAAGGGTGGGGCGACTTTTGTATAAACATTAAGTCTTAATTGATGATAGAAATATCATCGGCGGCGGTTGGGTTTACTGTAAATCGACTGAGGATGGATCGCCAGTCTACAAGGTTCGTTTTTCATAGCCAACGTATTTTCATAGATATAAAAAGGGGCGACTTTTGTAGAAATATTAAGTCTTAATTGATGATAGAAATATCATCGGCATCCGTTGGGTTTTACACTGTAAAAGCGAACTGAGGATGGATCGCCAGTCTACAAGGTTCGTTTTGCTTAGCCAACGTATTTTCATAGATATAAAAAAGTGGGGCGACTTTTGTAGAAACATTAAGTCTTAATTTATGATAGAAATATCATCGGCATCCGTTGGGTTTACACTGTAAAGCGAACTGGATGGATCGCCAGTGTACAAGGTTCCTTTTTGTAGCCAACGTATTTTCATAGATATAAAAAGTGGGGCGACTTTTGTATAAACATTAAGTCTTAATTGATGATAGAAATATCATCGGCATCCGTTAGTTTACACTGTAAATCCATGGAACTGAGGATGGATCGCCAGTTTACAAAGGTTCGTTTTGTAGTCAATGTATTTTCATAGATATAAATGGGGCGACATTTGGCGAACTGAGGCTGTATCAGTCTGAGATTCGTTTTGTAGAAATATCGGCAGACTTTTAAACTGTATTGCGAATGAGATGGATCGCATCCAGTAAAGTTCGAACTGAGGGATGGATCGCCATTGTATAAAGGTTCGTTTTGTAGCCAACGTATTTTCATAGATATAAAAAGTGGGGCGACTTTGTAGAAACATTAAGTCTTAATTGATGATAGAAATATCATCGGCATCCGTTGGGTTTACACTGTAAAGCGAACTGAGGATGGATCGCCAGTCTACAAGGTTCGTTTTGTAGTCAACGTATTTTCATAGATATAAAAAGTGGGGCGACTTTTGTGAAACATTAAGTCTTAATTGATGATAGAAATATCATCGGCATCCGTTGGGTTTACTGTAAAGAAGACTGAGGATGGATCGCCAGTGTACAAGGTTCGTTTTCATAGCCAACGTATTTTCATAGATATAAAGTGGGGGCGACTTTTGCTTAGAAATATTAAGTCTTAATTGATGACAGAAATATCATCGGCGGCGGTTGGGTTTACACTGTAAAGCGAACTGAGGATGGATGCCAGTGTACAAGGTTCGTTTTTTGTAGCCAACGTATTTTCATAGATATAAAAAGTGGGGGCGACTTTTTAGAAACATTAAGTCTTAATTGATGATAGAAATATCATCGGCATCCGTTGGGTTTACACTGTAAAACGAACTGAGATGGATCGCCATTATACAAGGTTCGTTTTTGTAGCCAACGTATTTTCATAGATATAAAATAGAAATGTGGGGGCGACTTTTGTAGAAACATTAAGTCTTAATTGATGATAGAAATATCATCGGCATCCGTTGGGTTTACACTGTAAAGCGAACTGAGGATGGATCGCCCAGTGTAGCCAAAGCATTTTCGTTTTTGTAGCCAACGATTTTCATAGATATAAAATGGATCGGGGCGACGATTTTCATAGTAAAAGTATAAACATTAAGTCTTAATTGATGATAGAAATATCATCGGCGTCCGTTGGGTTTACACTGTAAAGCGAACTGAGGATGGATCGCCAGTCTACAAGGTTCGTTTTGTGGCTAACATATTTTCATAGATATAAAGCGTTAGAAACATTAAGTCTTAATTGATGATGAGAAATATCATCGGCAGCCGTTGGGTTTACACTGTAAAATTGAGGATGGATCGCCATACAAGGTTCGTTTTGATATAGATATAAAGTGGGGCGACTTTTTGTAGAAACTTTAAGTCTTAATTGATGATAGAAATATCATCGGCATCCGTTGGTTTTACACTGTAAAAAGCGAACTGAGGATGGATCGCCATTGTACAAAGGTTCGTTTTGTAGCCAACGTGGGGCGACTTTTTTTCATAGCATCCGTTGGGTTTTACATAAAAGTGGGGCGACTTTTGTAGAAACATTAAGTCTTAATTGATGATAGAAATATCATCGGCATCCGTTGGGTTTACACTGTAAAAGCGAACTGAGATGGATCGCCAGTGTACAAGGTTCGTTTTGTAGCCAACGTATTTTCATAGATATAAAAGTGGGGCGACTTTTGTAGAAACATTAAGTCTTAATTGATGATAGAAAATCATCGGCATCCGTTGGGTTTACGTAAAGCGAACTGAGGATGGATCGCCAGTGTACAAGGTTCGTTTTTTAGCCAACGTATTTTCATAGATATAAAAGTGGGGGCGACTTTTGTAGAAACATTAAGTCTTAATTGATGATAGAAATATCATGGATGGTTTACACTGTAAAGCGAACTGAGGATGGATCGCCAGTGTAAGGTTCGTTTTTGTAGCCAACGTATTTTTCATAGATATAAAAAGTGGGGCGACTTTTGTAGAAACATTAAGTCTTAATTGATGATAGAAATATCATCGGCATCCGTTGGGTTTACACTGTAAAGCGAACTGAGGATGGATCGCCAGTGTACAAGGTTCGTTTTGTGTACATAGATATAAAAGTGGGGCGTTCGTCTTTTGATAGCCAACGTTGGTTTTTTCATGGAGATACAATAAAAGTGGGGCGACTTTTGTAGAAAACATTAAGTCTTAATTGATGATAGAAATATCATCGGCATCCGTTGGGTTTACACTGTAAAGCGAACTGAGGATGGATCGCCAGTGTACAAGGTTCGTTTTGTAGCCAACGTATTTTCATAGATATAAAAGTGGGGCGACTTTTGTAGAAACATTAAGTCTTAATTGATGATAGAAATATCATCGGCATCCGTTGGGTTTACACTGTAAAGCGAACTGAGGATGGATCGCCATTGTACAAAGGTTCGTTTTTGTAGCCAACGTATTTTCATAGATATAAAAGTGGGGCGACTTTTGTAGGAAACATTAAGTCTTAATTAATTGATGATAGAAATATCATCGGCATCGTTGGGTTTACACTGTAAAAGGAACTGAGGATGGATCGCCAGTTACAAGGTTGTTTTTGTAGCCAACGTATTTTCATAGATATAAAGTGGGGCGACTTTTGTAGAAATTAAGTCTTAATTGATGATAGAAATATGGCATCCGTTGGGTTTACACTGCCAGACTGAGGATGGATCGCCATTGTACAAGGTTCGTTTTTGATATAGCAAGGCCTTTTGTAGAAACGTCTTAATTATTTTCATAGATATAAAAGTGAGGGGGCGACTTTTGTAGAAATTTTCATAGATTAAGTCATTAGTCTTAATTGATGATAGAAATATCATCGGCATCCGTTAGTTTACACTGTAAAGCGAACTGAGGATGGATCGCCAGTGTACAAGGTTCGTTTTGTAGCCAACGTATTTTCATAGATATAAAAGTGGGGCGACTTTTGTAGAAACATTAAGTCTTAATTGATGATAGAAATATCATCGGCATCCGTTGGGTTTACACTGTAAAGCGAACTGAGGATGGATCGCCATTGTACAAGGTTCTGTTTTTGTAGCCAACGTATTTTCATTTGTGGGGCGACTTTGTAGAAACATTAAGTCTTAATTTATGATAGAAATAACGGCATCCGTTGGGTTTTTAAAGAAGCGAACTGAGATATCGCCAACAAGGTTCGGGCCAACGATTTTCATAGATATTTGGGGCGACTTTTGTAGAAACATTAAGTCTTAATTGATGATAGAAATATCATCGGCATCCGTTGGGTTTACACTGTAAAGCGAACTGAGGATGGATCGCCAGTGTACAAGGTTCGTTTTGTAGCCAACGTATTTTCATAGATATAAAAGTGGGGCGACTTTTGTAGAAACATTAAGTCTTAATTGATGATAGAAATATCATCGGCATCCGTTGGGTTTACACTGTAAAGCGAACTGAGGATGGATCGCCAGTGTACAAGGTTCGTTTTTGTAGCCAACGTATTTTTCATAGATATAAAAAGTGGGGCGACTTTTGTAGAAACATTAAGTCTTAATTGATGATAGAAATATCATATCGAATCGATGGATCCGTTGTTCGTTTTTACATTTTCATGTAAAGCGAAACATTAAGTCTTAATTGGATGGATCGCCGTTGGGTTTACACTGTACAAGGTTCGTTTTTGTAGCCAACGTATTTTCATAGATATAAAAGTGGGGCGACTTTTGTAGAAACATTAAGTCTTAATTGATGATAGAAATATCATCGGCATCCGTTGGGTTTACACTGTAAAGCGAACTGAGGATGGATCGCCAGTGTACAAGGTTCGTTTTTTGTAGCCAACGTATTTTCATAGATATAAAAGTGGGGGCGACTTTTGTAGAAACATTAAGTCTTAATTGATGATAGAAATATCATCGGCATCCGTTGGGTTTACACTGTAAAAGCGAACTGAGGATGGATCGCCAGTGTACGAAAAGGTTCGTTTTTGTAGCCAACGTATTTTCATAGATATAAAAGTGGGGCGACTTTTGTAGAAACATTAAGTCTTAATTGATGATAGAAATATCATCGGCATCCGTTGGGTTTACACTGTAAAAGCGAACTGAGGATGGATCGCCATTGTACAAGGTTCGTTTTTGTAGCCAACGTATTTTCATAGATATAAAAGTGGGGCGACTTTTGTAGAAACATTAAGTCTTAATTGATGATAGAAATATCATCGGCATCCGTTGGGTTTACACTGTAAAGCGAACTGAGGATGGATCGCCAGTTTACAAGGTTCGTTTTGTAGCCAACGTATTTTCATAGATATAAAAGTGGGGCGACTTTTGTAGAAACATTAAGTCTTAATTGATGATAGAAATATCATCGGCATCCGTTGGGTTTACACTGTAAAAGCGAACTGAGGATGGATCGCCAGTGTACAAGGTTCGTTTTTGTAGCCAACGTATTTTTTCATAGATATAAAAGTGGGGCGACTTTTGTAAACGAAGAAACATTAAGTCTTAATTTTGATGATAGAAATATCATCGGCATCCGTTGATGGTTTCGGCATCCGTTGGGTTTACACTGTAAAGCGAACTGAGGATGGATCGCCATTGTACAAGGTTCGTTTTGTAGCCAACGTATTTTCATAGATATAAAAAGTGGGGCGACTTTTGTAGAAACATTAAGTCTTAATTGATGATAGAAATATCATCGGCATCCGTTGGGTTTACACTGTAAAGCGAACTGAGGATGGATCGCCAGTGTACAAGGTTCGTTTTTTGTAGCCAACGTATTTTCATAGATATAAAAAGTGGGGCGACTTTTGTAGAAACATTAAGTCTTAATTGATGATAGAAATATCATCGGCATCCGTTGGGTTTACACTGTAAAGCGAACTGAGGATGGATCGCCAGTGTACAAGGTTCGTTTTTGTAGCCAACGTATTTTCATAGATATAAAAAGTGGGGGCGACTTTTGTAGAAACATTAAGTCTTAATTGATGATAGAAATATCATCGGCATCCGTTGGGTTTACACTGTAAAGCGAACTGAGGATGGATCGCCAGTGTACAAGGTTCGTTTTTGTAGCCAACGTATTTTCATAGATATAAAAGTGGGGGCGACTTTTGTAGAAACATTAAGTCTTAATTGATGATAGAAATATCATCGGCATCCGTTGGGTTTACACTGTAAAGCGAACTGAGGATGGATCGCCAGTGTACAAGGTTCGTTTTTTAGCCAACGTATTTTTTATGTGGGGCGACTTTTGTAGAAACATTAAGTCTTAATTGATTTATCATCGGCATCCGTTGGGATATAAAGCGAACTGAGGATGGATCGCCAGTGTACAAGGGTTTTGCGCCAACGTATTTTTTCATAGATATAAAGTGGGGGCGATTAAGTCTTAATTGATGATAGAAATATCATCGGCATCCGTTGGGTTTACACTGTAAAGCGAACTGAGGATGGATCGCCAGTGTACAAGGTTCGTTTTTGTAGCCAACGTATTTTCATAGATATAAAAGTGGGGCGACTTTTTGTAGAAACATCCGTTGGGTTTAAGTCTTAATTGATGATAGCCAAATATCATCGATATCCGTTAAGGGTTTACACTGTAAAGCGAACTGAGGATGGATCGCCAGTGTACAAGGTTCGTTTTTTGTAGCCAACGTATTTTCATAGATATAAAAGTGGGGCGACTTTGTAGAAACATTAAGTCTTAATTGATGATAGAAATATCATAGGCATCCGTTGGGTTTACACTGTAAAGCGAACTGAGGATGGATCGCCAGTCTACAAGGTTCGTTTTTGTAGCCAACGTATTTTCATAGATATAAAAGTGGGGCGACTTTTGTAGAAACATTAAGTCTTAATTGATGATAGAAATATCATCGGCATCCGTTGGGTTTACACTGTAAAGCGAACTGAGGATGGATCGCCAGTGTACAAGGTTCGATTTGTAGCCAACGTATTTTCATAGATATAAAAGTGGGGCGACTTTTGTAGAAACATTAAGTCTTAATTGATGATAGAAATATCATCGGCATCCGTTGGGTTTACACTGTAAAGCGAACTGAGGATGGATCGCCAGTGTACAAGGTTCGTTTTGTAGCCAACGTATTTTCATAGATATAAAAGTGGGGCGACTTTTGTAGAAACATTAAGTCTTAATTGATGATAGAAATATCATCGGCATCCGTTGGGTTTACACTGTAAAGCGAACTGAGGATGGATCGCCAGTGTACAAGGTTCGTTTTTGTAGCCAACGTATTTTCATAGATATAAAAGTGGGGCGACTTTGTAGAAACATTAAGTCTTAATTGATGATAGAAATATCATCGGCATCCGTTGGGTTTACACTGTAAAGCGAACTGAGGATGGATCGCCATTGTACAAGGTTCGTTTTTGTAGCCAACGTATTTTCATAGATATAAAAAGTGGGGCGACTTTTGTAGAAACATTAAGTCTTAATTGATGATAGAAATATCATCGGCATCCGTTGGGTTTACACTGTAAAGCGAACTGAGGATGGATCGCCAGTGTACAAGGTTCGTTTTGTAGCCAACGTATTTTCATAGATATAAAAGTGGGGCGACTTTTGTAGAAACATTAAGTCTTAATTGATGATAGAAATATCATCGGCATCCGTTGGGTTTACACTGTAAAGCGAACTGAGGATGGATCCCCAGTGTACAAGGTTCGTTTTTGTAGCCAACGTATTTTCATAGATATAAAATGGGGCGACTTTTGTAGAAACATTAAGTCTTAATTGATGA
This sequence comes from Acanthosepion pharaonis, assembly GCA_903632075.3. NCBI lineage: Eukaryota > Metazoa > Mollusca > Cephalopoda > Sepiida > Sepiidae > Acanthosepion > Acanthosepion pharaonis. Next base: position 245,781 of record CAHIKZ030001560.1, read on the forward strand.
TAGAAATATCATCGGCATCCGTTGGGTTTACACTGTAAAGCGAACTGAGGATGGATCGCCAGTGTACAAGGTTCGTTTTTGTAGCCAACGTATTTTCATAGATATAAAAGTGGGGCGACTTTTGTAGAAACATTAAGTCTTAATTGATGATAGAAATATCATCGGCATCCGTTGGGTTTACACTGTAAAAAGCGAACTGAGGATGGATCGCCAGTGTACAAGGTTCGTTTTGTAGCCAACGTATTTTCATAGATATAAAGTGGGGCGACTTTTGTAGAAACATTAAGTCTTAATTGATGATAGAAATATCATCGGCATCCGTTGGGTTTACACTGTAAAGCGAACTGATGGATGGATCGCCAACGTATTTTCACAAGGACTTTTGTAGAAACATTAAGTCTTTTTGATAGAAATATCATCATCCAACGTAAAGCGAACTGAGGATGGATCGCCAGTGTACAAGGTTCGTTTTGTAGCCAACGTATTTTCATAGATATAAAAGTGGGGCGACTTTTAGAAACATTAAGTCTTAATTGATGATAGAAATATCATCGGCATCCGTTGGGTTTACACTGTAAAGCGAACTGAGGATGGATCGCCAGTGTACAAGGTTCGTTTTTGTAGCCAACGTATTTTCATAGATATAAAAGTGGGGCGACTTTTGTAGAAACATTAAGTCTTAATTGATGATAGAAATATCATCGGCATCCGTTGGTTTACACTGTAAAGCGAACTGAGGATGGATCGCCAGTGTACAAGGTTCGTTTTGTAGCCAACGTATTTTTCATAGATAAAAAAGTGGGGACTTTTGTAGAAACATTAAGTCTTAATTGATGATAGAAATATCATCGGCATCCGTTGGGTTTACACTGTAAAGCGAACTGAGGATGGATCGCCTGTACAAGGTTCGTTTTTGATGTATTTTTATAAATAGAGTTTGTAGAACATAAAATACTTTTGTAAAGCGAACTGAGGATGGATCGCCAGTGTACAAGGTTCGTTTTTTAGCCAAGTATTTTCATAGATTAAAATGATAGAAAATATCATCGGCATCCGTTGGGTTTACACTGTAAAAGCGAACTGAGGATGGATCGCCAGTGTACAAGGTTCGTTTTGTAGCCAACGTATTTTTCATAGATATAAAAAGTGGGGCGACTTTTGTAGAAACATTAAGTCTTAATTGATGATAGAAATATCATCGGCATCCGTTGGGTTTACACTGTAAAGCGAACTGAGGATGGATCGCCAGTGTACAAGGTTCGTTTTGTAGCCAACGTATTTTCATAGATATAAAAGTGGGGCGACTTTTGTAGAAACATTAAGTCTTAATTGATGATAGAAATATCATCGGCATCCGTTGGGTTTACACTGTAAAGCGAACTGAGGATGGATCGCCAGTGTACAAGGTTCGTTTTTGTAGCCAACGTATTTTCATAGATATAAAAGTGGGGCGATTTTTTTGTAGAAACATTAAGTCTTAATTGATGATAGAAATATCATCGGCATCCGTTGGGTTTACACTGTAAAGCGAACTGAGGATGGATCGCCAGTGTACAAGGTTCGTTTTTGTAGCCAACGTATTTTCATAGATATAAAAGTGGGGCGACTTTTGTAGAAACATTAAGTCTTAATTGATGATAGAAATATCATCGGCATCCGTTGGGTTTACACTGTAAAAGCGAACTGAGGATGGATCGCATCCAGTGTACACTGTAAAGCGAAAGGTTCGTTTTTGTAGCCAACGTATTTTCATAGATATAAAAGTGGGGCGACTTTTGTAGAAACATTAAGTCTTAATTGATGATAGAAATATCATCGGCATCCGTTGGGTTTACACTGTAAAAGCGAACTGAGGATGGATCGCCAGTGTACAAAGGTTCGTTTTGTAGCCAACGTATTTTCATAGATATAAAAGTGGGGCGACTTTTGTAGAAACATTAAGTCTTAATTGATGATAGAAATATCATCGGCATCCGTTGGGTTTACACTGTAAAGCGAACTGAGGATGGATCGCCAGTGTACAAGGTTCGTTTTGTAGCCAACGTATTTTCATAGATATAAAAGTGGGGCGACTTTTGTAGAAACATTAAGTCTTAATTGATGATAGAAATATCATCGGCATCCGTTGGGTTTACACTGTAAAACGAACTGAGGATGGATCGCCAGTGTACAAGGTTCGTTTTGTAGCCAACGTATTTTCATAGATATAAAAGTGGGGCGACTTTTGTAGAAACATTAAGTCTTAATTGATGATAGAAATATCATCGGCATCCGTTGGGTTTACACTGTAAAGCGAACTGAGGATGGATCGCCAGTGTACAAGGTTCGTTTTTGTAGCCAACGTATTTTCATAGATATAAGTCTTAATTGATGGAAATATCATCGGATCCGTTGGGTTTTGTAAAGCGAAGAATGGACATTAAGTCGTTTTTAATTGATTTTGATAGATAAAAATCATCGGCATCCGTTGATGGTTTTATACACGAACTGAGGATGGTACAAGGTTCGTTTTTAGCCAACGTAGCCAACGTGGGGCGATTTTCATTTAGATATAGAAAAGCGAACTGAGGATGGATCGCCAGTGTACAAGGTTCGTTTTTGTAGCCAACGTATTTTCATAGATATAAAAGTGGGGCGACTTTTGTAGAAACATTAAGTCTTAATTGATGATAGAAATATCATCGGCATCCGTTGGGTTTACACTGTAAAGCGAACTGAGGATGGATCGCCAGTGTACAAGGTTCGTTTTTTGTAGCCAACGTATTTTCATAGATATAAAAGTGGGGCGACTTTTGTAGAAACATTAAGTCTTAATTGATGATAGAAATATCATCGGCATCCGTTGGGTTTACACTGTAAAGCGAACTGAGGATGGATCGCCAGTGTACAAGGTTCGTTTTTTAGCCAACGTATTTTCATAGATATAAAAGTGGGGCGACTTTTGTAGAAACATTAAGTCTTAATTGATGATAGAAATATCATCGGCATCCGTTGGGTTTACACTGTAAAGCGAACTGAGGATGGATCGCCAGTGTACAAGGTTCGTTTTTGTAGCCAACGTATTTTCATAGATATAAAAGTGGGGCGACTTTTGTAGAAACATTAAGTCTTAATTGATGATAGAAATATCATCGGCATCCGTTGGGTTTACACTGTAAAGCGAACTGAGGATGGATCGCCAGTGTAAAAGTGGGGCGACTTTTTAGAAAACATTAAGTCTTAATTGATGATAGAAATATCATCGGCATCCGTTTAAAGCAAAGAACTGAGGATTCGTACAAGGTTCGTGTAGCCGAACGAAGGTTCTTTTGTAGCCAACGTATTTTCATCGGTTTTCATCATCGGCATATAAAGCGAACTGAGGGGGCGACGTTTTTGTAGCCAAAACATTAAGTCTTAATTGATGATAGAAATATCATCGGCATCCGTTGGGTTTACACTGTAAAGCGAACGGAGGATGGATCGCCAGTGTACAAGGTTCGTTTTTGTAGCCAACGTATTTTCATAGATATAAAATGGGGCGACTTATGTAGAAACATTAAGTCTTAATTGATGATAGAAATATCATCGGCATCCGTTGGGTTTACACTGTAAAGCGAACTGAGGATGGATCGCCAGTGTACAAGGTTCGTTTTTGTAGCCAACGTATTTTCATAGATATAAAAGTGGGGCGACTTTTGTAGAAAACATTAAGTCTTAATTGATGATAGAAATATCATCGGCATCCGTTGGGTTTACACTGTAAAGCGAACTGAGGATGGATCGCCAGTGTACAAGGTTCGTTTTGTAGCCAACGTATTTTCATAGATATAAAAAGTGGGGCGACTTTTGTAGAAACATTAAGTCTTAATTGATGATAGAAATATCATCGGCATCCGTTGGGTTTACACTGTAAAGCGAACTGAGGATGGATCGCCAGTGTACAAAGGTTCGTTTTTGTAGCCAACGTATTTTCATAGATATAAAATGGATCGCCAGGGGCGACGTATTTGTAGAAACATTAAGTCTTAATTGATGATAGAAATATCATCGGCATCCGTTGGGTTTACACTGTAAAGCGAACTGAGGATGGATCGCCAGTGTACAAGGTTCGTTTTTTTGTAGCCAACGTATTTTCATAGATATAAAAGTGGGGCGACTTTTGTAGAAACATTAAGTCTTAATTGATGATAGAAATATCATCGGCATCCGTTCGCCAGGTTCAAGGTTTTTTTACGTATTTTCATGTAAAAGCGAACTGAGGATGGATCGGCCAGTGTAAAGCGAACTGAGGATGGTTCGTTTTTTGTAGCCAACGTATTTTCATAGATATAAAAAGTGGGGCGACTTTTTGTAGAAACATTAAGTCTTAATTGATGATAGAAATATCATCGGCATCCGTTGGGTTTACACTGTAAAGCGAACTGAGGATGGATCGCCAGTGTACAAGGTTCGTTTTTGTAGCCAACATATTTTCATAGATATAAAAGTGGGGCGACTTTTGTAGAAACATTAAGTCTTAATTGATGATAGAAATATCATCGGCATCCGTTGGGTTTACACTGTAAAGCGAACTGAGGATGGATCGCCAGTGTACAAGGTTCGTTTTTGTAGCCAACGTATTTTCATAGATATAAAAAAATGGGGCGACTTTTGTAGAAACATTAAGTCTTAATTGATGATAGAAATATCATCGGCATCCGTTGGGTTTACACTGTAAAGCGAACTGAGGATGGATCGCCAGTGTACAAGGTTCGTTTTGTAGCCAACGTATTTTCATAGATATAAAAGTGGGGCGACTTTTGTAGAAACATTAAGTCTTAATTGATGATAGAAATATCATCGGCATCCGTTGGGTTTACACTGTAAAGCGAACTGAGGATGGATGGATCGCCAGTGTACAAGGTTCGTTTTGTAGCCAACGTATTTTCATAGATATAAAAGTGGGGCGACTTTTGTAGAAACATTAAGTCTTAATTGATGATAGAAATATCATCGGCATCCGTTGGGTTTACACTGTAAAGCGAACTGAGGATGGATCGCCAGTGTACAAGGTTCGTTTTGTAGCCAACGTATTTTCATAGATATAAAAAGTGGGGCGACTTTTGTAGAAACATTAAGTCTTAATTGATGATAGAAATATCATCGGCATCCGTTGGGATTCGTTTTTAGCCAACTGTAAAGCGAACGGCATCCGTTGGGTTTACACTGTAAAGCGAAGGATGGATCGCCAGTGTACAAGGTTCGTTTTTGTAGCCAGGTATTTCATAGATATAAAAGTGGGGCGACTTTGTAGAAACATTAAGTCTTAATTGATGATAGAAATATCATCGGCATCCGTTTTGTAAAGCGAACGGAGGATGGATTTTCATAGCCAAGATATAGATAAAAGTGGGGCGACTTTTGTAGAAACATTAAGTCTTAATTGATGATAGAAATATCATCGGCATCCGTTGGGTTTACACTGTAAAGCGAACTGAGGATGGATCGCCAGTGTACAAGGTTCGTTTTTGTAGCCAACGTATTTTCATAGATATAAAAGTGGGGCGACTTTTGTAGAAACATTAAGTCTTAATTGATGATAGAAATATCATCGGCATCCGTTGGGTTTACACTGTAAAGCGAACTGAGGATGGATCGCCAGTGTACAAGGTTCGTTTTTGTAGCCAACGTATTTTCATAGATATAAAAAGTGGGGCGACTTTTGTAGAAACATTAAGTCTTAATTGATGATAGAAATATCATCGGCATCCGTTGGGTTTTACACTGTAAAGCGAACTGAGGATGGATCGCCAGTGTACAAGGTTCGTTTTTGTAGCCAACGTATTTTCATAGATATAAAAGTGGGGCGACTTTTGTAGAAACATTAAGTCTTAATTGATGATAGAAATATCATCGGCATCCGTTGGTTTACACTGTAAAGCGAACTGAGGATGGATCGCCAGTGTACAAGGTTCGTTTTTGTAGCCAACGTATTTTATCATAGATATAAAAAGTGGGATGGCGAGGTTTATTTTTTGATTTTTCATAGATATAAAAACTTTTTAGAAACATTAAGTCTTAATTGATGATAGAAATATCATCGGCATCCGTTGGGTTTACACTGTAAAGCGAACTGAGGATGGATCGCCAGTGTACAAGGTTCGTTTTGTAGCCAACGTATTTTCATAGATATAAAAGTGGGGCGACTTTTGTAGAAACATTAAGTCTTAATTGATGATAGAAATATCATCGGCATCCGTTAGACTGTAAAGCGAAAGGATGGATCGCCAGTGTACAAGGTTCGTTTTTGTAGCCAACGTATTTTCATAGATATAAAAGTGGGCGACATTTGTAGAAACATTAAGTCTTAATTGATGATAGAAATATCATCGGCATCCGTTGGGTTTACACTGTAAAGCGAACTGAGGATGGATCGCCAGTGTACAAGGTTCGTTTTTGTAGCCAACGTATTTTCATAGATATAAAAGTGGGGCGACTTTTGTAGAAACATTAAGTCTTAATTGATGATAGAAATATCATCGGCATCCGTTGGGTTTACACTGTAAAGCGAACTGAGGATGGATCGCCAGTGTACAAGGTTCGTTTTTGTAGCCAACGTATTTTCATAGATATAAAAGTGGGGCGACTTTTGTAGAAACATTAAGTCTTAATTGATGATAGAAATATCATCGGCATCCGTTGGGTTTACACTGTAAAGCGAACTGAGGATGGATCGCCAGTGTACAAGGTTGTTTTTGTAGCCAACGATTTTTCATAGATATAAAAAGTGGGGCGACTTTTGTAGAAACATTAAGTCTTAATTGATGATAGAAATATCATCGGCATCCGTTGGGTTTACACTGTAAAGCGAACTGAGGATGGATCGCCAGTGTACAAGGTTCGTTTTTTGTAGCCAACGTATTTTCATAGATATAAAAGTGGGGCGACTTTTGTAGAAACATTAAGTCTTAATTGATGATAGAAATATCATCGGCATCCGTTGGGTTTACTGTAAAGCGAACGGAGGATGGATCGCCAGTGTACAAGGTTCTTTTTTTGTAGCCAACGTATTTTCATAGATATAAAAAAGTGGGGCGACTTTTGTAGAAACATTAAGTCTTAATTGATGATAGAAATATCATCGGCGTTGGGTTTCCGTTGGGTTTAACGTTTTTGTAAAAGCGAACTGGAGGATGGATCGCTTAATTGATGATGTACAAGGTTGGGTTTTTTTGGTAGCCAACGTCGTTTTTCATAGATATAAAAGTGGGGCGACTTTTTGTAGAAACATTAAGTCTTAATTGATGATAGAAATATCATCGGCATCCGTTGGGTTTACACTGTAAAGCGAACGGAGGATGGATCGCCAGTGTACAAGGTTCGTTTTTGTAGCCAACGTATTTTCATAGATATAAAAGTGGGGCGACTTTTGTAGAAACATTAAGTCTTAATTGATGATAGAAATATCATCGGCAGCCGTTGGGTTTACACTGTAAAGCGAACTGAGGATGGATCGCCATTGTACAAGGTTCGTTTTGTAGCCAACGTATTTTCATAGATATAAAAAGTGGGGCGTTTTTGTAGAAACATTAAGTCTTAATTGATGATAGAAATATCATCGGCATCCGTTGGGTTTACACTGTAAAGCGAACGGAGGATGGATCGCCAGTGTACAAGGTTCGTTTTTGTAGCCAACGTATTTTCATAGATATAAAAACTTTGGGGCGACTTTTGACGATAGAAAACATTAAGTCTTAATTGATGATAGAAATATCATCGGCATCCATTTTCATAGGTTTTTGTAGAAACTGTAAAGCGAATAGGAGGATGGATCCATTGGGTTTACACTGTAAAGCGAACGGAGGATGGTACAAGGTTCGTTTTGTAGCCAACGTATTTTCATAGATATAAAAGTGGGGCGACTTTGTAGAAACATTAAGTCTTAATTGATGATAGAAATATCATCGGCATCCGTTGGGTTTACACTGTAAAGCGAACTGAGGATGGATCGCCAGTGTACAAGGTTCGTTTTTGTAGCCAACGTATTTTCATAGATATAAAAGTGGGGGCGACTTTTGTAGAAACATTAAGTCTTAATTGATGATAGAAATATCATCGGCATCCGTTGGGTTTACACTGTAAAGCGAACTGAGGATGGATCGCCAGTGTACAAGGTTCGTTTTTGTAGCCAACGTATTTTCATAGATATAAAAGGGGGGACTTTTTGCGAAACATTAAGTCTTTTGATAGAAACATTAAGCCGTTGGGTTTTAATTAAAGCGAACTGAGGATGGATATCATCGTTTTGCATCCGTATTTTCATAGATATAAAAGTGGGGCGACTTTTGTAGAAACATTAAGTCTTAATTGATGATGGATCGGCATCCGTTGGGTTTACTGTAAAGCGAACTGAGGATGGATCGCCATTGTACAAGGTTCGTTTTTGTAGCCAACGTATTTTCATAGATATAAAAGTGGGGCGACTTTTGTAGAAACATTAAGTCTTAATTGATGATAGAAATATCATCGGCATCCGTTGGGTTTACACTGTAAAGCGAACGGAGGATGGATCGCCAGTGTACAAGGTTCGTTTTTGTAGCCAACGTATTTTCATAGATATAAAAGTGGGGCGACTTTTGTAGAAACATTAAGTCTTAATTGATGATAGAAATATCATCGGCATCCGTTGGGTTTACACTGTAAAGCGAACGGAGGATGGATCGCCAGTGTACAAGGTTCGTTTTGTAGCCAACGTATTTTCATAGATATAAAAAGTGGGCGACTTTTGTAGAAACATTAAGTCTTAATTGATGATAGAAATATCATCGGCATCCGTTCGGGTTTACACTGTAAAGCGAACGGAGGATGGATCGCCAGTGTACAAGGTCTTTTGTTTTTGTAGCCAACGTATTTTCATAGATATAAAAAGTGGGGCGACTTTTGTAGAAACATTAAGTCTTAATTGATGATAGAAATATCATCGGCATCCGTTGGGTTTACACTGTAAAGCGAACTGAGGATGGATCGCCAGTGTACAAGGTTCGTTTTTGTAGCCAACGTATTTTCATAGATATAAAAGTGGGGGCGACTTTTGTAGAAACATTAAGTCTTAATTGATGATAGAAATATCATCGGCATCCGTTGGGTTTACACTGTAAAAGCGAACGGAGGATGGATCGCCAGTGTACAAGGTTCGTTTTTGTAGCCAACGTATTTTCATAGATATAAAAGTGGGGCGACTTTTGTAGAAACATTAAGTCTTAATTGATGATAGAAATATCATCGGCATCCGTTGGGTTTACACTGTAAAGCGAACGGAGGATGGATCGCCATTGTACAAGGTTCTTTTTTGTAGCCAACGTATTTTCATAGATATAAAAGTGGGGCGACTTTTGTAGAAACATTAAGTCTTAATTGACGATAGAAATATCATCGGCATCCGTTGGGTTTACACTGTAAAGCGAACGGAGGATGGATCGCCAGTGTACAAGGTTCGTTTTTGTAGCCAACGTATTTTTTCATAGATATAAAAGTGGGGCGACTTTTGTAGAAACATTAAGTCTTAATTGATGATAGAAATATCATCGGCATCCGTTGGGTTTACACTGTAAAGCGAACTGAGGATGGATCGCCAGTGTACAAGGTTCGTTTTTGTAGCCAACGTATTTTCATAGATATAAAATGGGACGACTTTTGTAGAAACATTAAGTCTTAATTGATGATAGAAATATCATCGGCATCCGTTGGGGTTTACACTGTTTTGAGGATGGATCGCCAGTGTACAAGGTTCGTTTTGTAGCCAACGTATTTTCATAGATATAAAAGTGGGGCGACTTTTGTAGAAACATTAAGTCTTAATTGATGATAGAAATATCATCGGCATCCGTTGGGTTTACACTGTAAAGCGAACGGAGGATGGATCGCCAGTGTACAAGGTTCGTTTTTGTAGCCAACGTATTTTCATAGATATAAAAGTGGGGCGACTTTTGTAGAAACATTAAGTCTTAATTGATGATAGAAATATCATCGGCATCCGTTGGGTTTACACTGTAAAGCGAACTGAGGATGGATCGCCAGTAAAGCGAACTTGGATCAGTAAGGTTCGTACAAGGTTCGTTTTTGTAGCCAACGTATTTTCATAGATATAAACGTGGGGCGACTTTTGTAGAAACATTAAGTCTTAATTGATGATAGAAATATCATCGGCAGCCGTTGGGTTTACACTGTAAAGCGAACTGAGGATGGATCGCCAGTGTACAAGGTTCGTTTTTGTAGCCAACGTATTTTCATAGATATAAAAGTGGGGCGACTTTTGTAGAAACATTAAGTCTTAATTGATGATAGAAATATCATCGGCATCCGTTGGGTTTACACTGTAAAGCGAACTGAGGATGGATCGCCAGTGTACAAGGTTCGTTTTTGTAGCCAACGTATTTTCATAGATATAAAAAGTGGGGCGACTTTTGTAGAAACATTAAGTCTTAATTGATGATAGAAATATCATCGGCATCCGTTGGGTTTACACTGTAAAGCGAACGGAGGATGGATCGCCAGTGTACAAGGTTCGTTTTTGTAGCCAACGTATTTTCATAGATATAAAAGTGGGGCGACTTTTGTAGAAACATTAAGTCTTAATTGATGATAGAAATATCATCGGCATCCGTTGGGTTTACACTGTAAAGCGAACTGAGGATGGATCGCCAGTGTACAAGGTCGTTTTTGTAGCCAACGTATTTTTAGATATAAAAGTGGGGCGACAATTGATGATAGAAATATCATCGGCATCCGTTGGGTTTACACTGTAAAGCGAACGGAGGATGGATCGCCAGTGTACAAGGTTCGTTTTGTAGCCAACGTTCGTATTTTTTGTAGAAAACATTAAGTCTTTAATTGAAACATATCATCGAACGGAGGATGGATCGCCAGTGTACAAGGTTCGTTTTGTAGCCAACGTATTTTCATAGATATAAAACTTTTGTAGAAACATTAAGTCTTAATTGATGATAGAAATATCATCGGCATCCGTTGGGTTTACACTGTAAAGCGAACTGAGGATGGATCGCCAGTGTACAAGGTCTGTTTTGTAGCCAACGTATTTTCATAGATATAAAAGTGGGGCGACTTTTGTAGAAACATTAAGTCTTAATTGATTTTCATCGGCATCCCGTAAAGCGAACGGAGGATGGATTTGTACAAGGTTCGTTTTTTGTAGCCAACGTATTTTATAGATAAAGTGGGGCGACTTTTGTAGAAACATTAAGTCTTAATTGATGATAGAAATATCATCGGCATCCGTTGGGTTTACACTGTAAAGCGAACTGAGGATGGATCGCCAGTGTACAAGGTTCGTTTTTGTAGCCAACGTATTTTCATAGATATAAAAGTGGGGCGACTTTTGTAGAAACATTAAGTCTTAATTGATGATAGAAATATCATCGGCATCCGTTGGGTTTACACTGTAAAGCGAACTGAGGATGGATCGCCAGTGTACAAGGTTCGTTTTTGTAGCCAACGTATTTTCATAGATATAAAAGTGGGGCGACTTTTGTAGAAACATTAAGTCTTAATTGATGATAGAAATATCATCGGCATCCGTTGGGTTTACACTGTAAAGCGAACTGAGGATGGATCGCCAGTGTACAAGGTTCGTTTTTGTAGCCAACGTGATGATTTTTCATAGATATAAAAAAGTGGGGCGACTTTTGTAGAAACATTAAGTCTTAATTGATGATAGAAATATCATCGGCATCCGTTGGGTTTACACTGTAAAGCGAACGGAGGATGGATCGCCATGTACAAGGTTCGTTTTTGTAGCCAACGTATTTTCATAGATATAAAAGTGGGGCACTTTGTGAAACATTAAGTCTTAATTGATGATAGAAATATCATCGGCATCCGTTGGGTTTTTGCGAACGGAGGATGGATCGCCATTGTAAGGTTCGTTTTTTCATAGATAGATATAAAAGTGGGGCGACTTTTGTAGAAACATTAAGTCTTAATTGATGATAGAAATATCATCGGCATCCGTTGGGTTTACACTGTAAAGCGAACTGAGGATGGATCGCCAGTGTACAAGGTTCGTTTTTGTAGCCAACGTATTTTCATAGATATAAAAGTGGGGCGACTTTTGTAGAAATATTAAGTCTTAATTGATGATAGAAATATCATCGGCATCCGTTGGGTTTACACTGTAAAGCGAACTGAGGATGGATCGCCATTGTACAAGGTTCGTTTTTGTAGCCAACGTATTTTCATAGATATAAAAGTGGGGCGAATTTTGTAGAAACATTAAGTCTTAATTGATGATAGAAATATCATCGGCATCCGTTGGGTTTACACTGTAAAGCGAACGGAGGATGGATCGCCAGTGTACAAGGTTCGTTTTGTAGCCAACGTATTTTCATAGATATAAAAGTGGGGGGCGACTTTTTGAAATATTAATCTTAATATGATGATATTGATGAAAGAAATATCATCGGCATCCGTTGGGTTTACACTGTAAAGCGAACTGAGGATGGATCGCCAGTGTACAAGGTTCGTTTTTGTAGCCAACGTATTTTCATAGATATAAAAGTGGGGCGAATTTTGTAGAAACATTAAGTCTTAATTGATGATAGAAATATCATCGGCATCCGTTGGGTTTACACTGTAAAGCGAACTGAGGATGGATCGCCAGTGTACAAGGGTTTTTCGTATTTTCATAGATATAAAAGTGGGGCGACTTTTGTAGAAACATTAAGTCTTAATTGATGATAGAAATATCAATCCGTTTTTTCGAATAGATATAAAAGGTTCGTTTTGTCATTATTTTCCAGGCGACTTTTGTAGAAACATTAAGTCTTAATTGATGATAGAAATATCATCGGCATCCGTTGGGTTTACACTGTAAAGCGAACTGAGGATGGATCGCCAGTGTACAAGGTTCGTTTTGTAGCCAACGTATTTTCATAGATATAAAAGTGGGGCGACTTTTGTAGAAAACATTAAGTCTTAATTGATGATAGAAATATCATCGGCAAAGTTTTACACTGTAAAGGAACGGAGGATGGATCCAGTGTACAAGGTTCGTTTACAAGGTTATTTTTAGATATAAAAGTGGGGCGACTTTTGTAGAAACATTAAGTCTTAATTGATGATAAGAATAATCAGATATAAAAAGGATGGCTGCCATTGTACAAGGTTCGTTTTTGTAGCCAACGATTTTCCAAGATATTTAGAAACATTAAGTCTTAATTGATGATAGAAATATCATCGGCATCCGTTGGGTTTACATGTAAAGCGAACGGAGGATGGATCGCCCAGTGTACAAGGTTCCAACCATAGCCAACGTATTTTATCTAGATATAAAAAGTGGGGCGACTTTTGTATTTTTTTTAAGTCTTAATTGACGATAGAAAATAATCGGCATCCGTTGGGGATGTAAAGCGAACGGAGGATGGATCGCCAGTGTACAAGGTTCGTTTTTGTAGCCAACGTATTTTCATAGATATAAAAGTGGGGCGACTTTTGTAGAAACATTAAGTCTTAATTGATGATAAAATATCATCGGCATCCGTTGGTTTACACACTGTGAGGATGGATCGAAGGTTCGTTTTTGCCAAGGATGGATCGCATTACCATTCCAAGGTTTACACTGTTTTTTTGTAGCCAACGTATTTTCATATTTGACGACAGAAATATCATAGCATAAAAGTGGGGCGAATTTTGTAGAATATTAAGTCTTAATTGATGATAGAAATATCATCGGCAGTATCAGGGTTTAATATGTAAAGCGAACTGAGGATGGATCGCCAGTGTACAAGGTTCGTTTTGTAGCCAACGTATTTTCATAGATATAAAAGTGGGGCGACTTTTGTAGAAACATTAAGTCTTAATTGATGATAGAAATATCATCGGCAGCTGTAAAGCGTTGAGGATTTATCGCCAGTGTACAAGGAACGTTTTTGGCCAACGTATTTCCATAGATATAAAAGTGGGAGCGACTTTCGTTTTATAAGTCTTAATTGATGGATTATTCGGCAGCCGTTGGGTTTACACTGTAAACGAACTGAGGATGGATCGCCAGTACAACGTTTTTGTAGCCAACGATCCCAGTCTTAATTGATGATTAAGTCTTAATTGATATAGAAAAATAGCCGTTGGGTTTACACTGTAAAGCGAACTGAGGATGGATCGCCAGTCTACAAGGCTCGTTTTTGGTTAACCGATGATTTAGAATAGATATATGGAGTAAAGCGAGTAGGATTTTAAGAGAGTGGGGAGTACTTATGCAGAAATAGATTTTTTAAGTCTTAATTATAGTTTTGTTTTGATGAAAATGGATGCCCATTATTATAAGGATTTACACCATATGGATGTTAAAAGAGGCTTATTTCTGAATGCTACCATCGACTATGAAATATATATGGAACCGCCAGAAAGTTTTTGAGGAAAGGTGATAATTATGTATGGAAACTTAAAAAAAAAAAAAAAAATTCACTATTTGGACTCAAACTGAGTGGAAGAACATGGAATAATTTAAATCCATTGTTATTTAATGAGACAATAATTTCAATCTCCCCAAGTTGACCCATGTCTGTACGCGAAGACATTTAATAATGAAATATTAGTAATTCTAAGTTATTTGGGTCGAAAATATGTTAATTGCATCAAAAAGTGGGGCCGCTCTATTAAAAATCAAGAGTTCTCTAGAAATGAGTTTTAAAATGACCAATTTGGGTCGACTATCATGTTTTTCTTGGTATACAGTAAAAATTTAAAAAGGCAACACTATTTCAATGAATTAATCGAGATACATGGAAAGGCTTTTATCGAAATTTAATATGCAAAATTATAAAATAAGAATTATTCCATGTGAAATGGATTGAAACATAATTATGAATAAGGAAGATGGTATACAGAGTGTGAAAATGAATACAAAACATTGGTCGGAAGTCTTATTTGCATGATGATATAAACTAGGCAAGATATCAGCTGTCATTTCTTGAAAATACGGTTACTAAGTTGTCCCAAAACTTAAATAATCCGGGGACTGTACATTTTACAATTTTTTGAGCAAGTATTACGTTATCTGAAGTGGACTAACAGTCATAATTTTTTTTTAGTATTTTTTGACAATCCAATAAACTATTAAAATTGGAAGGATTTTGTGATGCTGATTGGGCCAATTCACCAGACCGTAAGAGTATAACAGGCTATTGCTTTTAAGAAAAAGCAGATAGTAACCCAATAATCAATGGAATTAAGAAACAGTGAAAGATTTCACTTTTTATTTGTGAAGCTGGATGTATTGCATTGTGAAAAAAAAGAACACAAGAGGCTATTTTTCTTAACTTGCTAATATAAGCAATTACAATACTGGCAATAACTGGGCCAATAATTATTTACTCAGTGATCAGGGCAGTATTGCTTTGGCTAGAAATTCAATATTAGATCAGAGATCAAAAACATATAAATATAAAATATCAGTTTGTTAGGGACCAAGTAGAAAAGAAAACAGTACAAATTGAATATGTTCAATCGGGAAATAATATGGCGGATTTATTTAAAAAACGAATTACGAAATTGAAACTACGGGCTTTTTTTTGTTTCTGCAATATTTAGTATGACTTCTTGGGTCCTTATTGGTCCTGGGCAAGACGTAAAACTGCATCCATTAAGGTCCTTATTGGTCCTGGGCAAGACGTAAAACTGCATCCATTAAGTCCTTATTAGGTCCTGGGTAGGACGTAAAACTACATCCATTAGTTATTGTCCTAAGAAACTTCAGTTCAGTTTTTGGTATGAATGTAAGTCCTTAGTTTCGGGGTATAAATGTAAATGGTCCTAATTTTAGCCCAATCCACTTTCTAAATGATTCTCTGGATTACTCTGACCCGGAGTGATAGTAACTGTTTTAATGGGTCCCAGCTATGGGTAAAGTACTAATTCTTTCCACTTTTTGTTGTGATCGCAATCTAAACTTATAATATTGTTATTCATGTTTTATTAACCCGAAGTACTTAACTGTGAACAAAGTGATATGATTAATTTTTGTGGATATTAATTTTCAAGAAAAAAAAAAATATAAAAAAAAAAAAAATAAAATTTGGATTACTAAAGTATTTGTTACATATTAATATTAACTTTAAAAAAAAAGAAATAATTTTTGGAATTAAAGTATTTATTAACTTTACTAATATTTTGAAAGAAGATTCCATGATATACCCAAAATAAGGGGGATGTTACGGTTTTTTGGGTATATACCGTATATAACTAGGTTATTTATTTGTTATCATACAAATAGTGGCACAAGGCCGAAACGGGGAGGGGTAAAGGCATGGTCTACACTAACTATCTTATACCTAGCTAATCTGATTCACGACCCATTCATACATTACAATTTACTCATTCACCACAAGAACTTATCCATCACCAATCAATCCTTCATGCACCATAATACCGGATCCTCTCAAGGGGACCTACCAAAACGCGCCCCAAACCATAAAAAATTTGATGATACATAAATACTATACATAAAATTCTAAGAATGATAGAATGCAAGGGAGGAGATGAACCCAATAATAACTAAAAAGCAACACAAAATGCAAACTAAACATATGTTAATAGGGACCGTCCAACCCTCAAAATAGAGAGGCTGCTGTATTCTGCCCATGGGACAAAATCAAGAAGCACTCACGCTAAGGGAGTGGGAAAAGAGATAAAATATTATACAGGCATGGGAAAATGTAAAGCTGACCCAGTCGAGATGAAAAGGGGACCAAAACAAACTGAGGAGGTTGGGAATCTCGACTTGGACCATAATCAAAGAGCAGCCGGGATACAGGCCAGGAACGACACTTACTCACATTAACTAGGTACAATTGAAGCTTGTCTAACCTAACCAGGGGGACGGTTCCACAGGAGGCCACCCCGAGTGCTATAGGTTGACCTAGGAAAAGAAAATCAAGGCTAGCCCCGGTCACACGAACCAAGCTCGCCTCTTTTACCCACCTTTCGCTGAAGACTGTCGAATGCAATCGTTTTCTATCAGATCTAATCTTCATCTTGAGCTGATGCTCAAAGAATTGGATTAGATGCTGATGAGAAAGACGGTTGGCCCGCAAGACTTCCTCCATCCGCGTCGTCCAAATCACCATTCGAGCCGTGGCCATCAGCATCAGAAACACCATTCGTTTCTCCCCGGAATACGGTGGTGACACATTGTCACACGCGTATGCGCGATCAATGGACACAAGCTGTTCGGGAGCGAGACGAGCCGTCAGCTCGCCGACATGGTCCCATAAGGGGCGGACCCGGGGGCAATGGTAGAAGTCGTGCGAAGCCGTTTCTTCTAAACCAAGACCACACTGTTCACAGTCTGGCAAATCCGCTAAACCCCATATGAAAGCTTTGTCATTGAGAGGCAGCCGATTCCGAGCCAATCGCCAGGTAAGCGAAAACTCAGGGTTACTGAGGTAATCCGCTGCTGGCGCCCAAGACCAATAGGAGCGATACTTCTCCTCCGACAAGCCGAGCGTATCACGTAGCGAATCCTTCGCGCGACCCTCCACTAAACCACGATAGAAGACCTTCCTAGGCCGTGAAAGGTCACTGGACCGGGGAATGGCCTTCAAGGCCAACAGACACTCGCGGAGGAAATCCGACTCACCACGGGGTTTACAACGGCGCTCAACCCGCGAGATGGGGGGACTGATGGTAAAGCTAGGGAAAGCGTCCCTAACAATCCCCTCCAGAATCGGATCTCCTCTAGTCAATGCGCGGCGTAGGAAAGCCAACCTAGAGGCACGGATGTGACTCAGAAGGTGCGGCATTCCCAGCCCCCCATGACACGGACGTTTGGTGCAGACTCGTCTTCGACCCTGTTCACGCGTCCCCTCCATAAAATGGAGGATAGCGATCGCTCGAGCGCCTTCCTACGGTCTTTACAGAGAGGAAGTACGGACAATCGATAAAGGATCAGGGGGAAAATGTATGTAACACACACCTCCGCCCTGCCCTTCACGGACAACCGCCGTCGATTCCAAGTCTGACCGGCAGAATCGACCTTTGCACGTACTTCAGACCAATTCTTCTCCAGCTGGAGGTCAGGCCCAAACCACACTCCAAGAATGCGGACAGGACCGTCCGTCCACCCGAAGCGGCCCGGAAGAGCGACCCCCTTCCAGGCACCTAACCGCAAGCCGGACGACTTGTCGCGGTTTATCTTGGCCCTTGTCACCTTCTCGTACCGATCAAGCGCCTTCTGTACCGCCTCAATGTCGCTGCGGGACGACACGAAAGCAGATACGTCATCGGCGTACGCGGAAACCCTGGCTCGAGACCCTCCAGGCACGGCAATTCCACGTAGGGCCGGACTGCCGGTCTCGTCCTTCAGCCGGCGAAGGAGAGGCTCCAACGCCAAAGCATAAAGGAGAGGCGACAGCGGACAACTCTGACGAACCGACCTAGACAGCACGAACGCGCCCGACAACCTTCCGTTCACCTGTACCACAGCACTGGGGGAGCGATACAGGAGGCTAATCCAGCGGCAGAAGTTGGGTGCTAATCCAGCGGCAGAAGTTGGGTGCGAATCCAGCGGCCTGCAGGACAGTAGCAAGGTAGCGATGGTCAACCCTATCAAATGCCTTGGACTGATCCAAATTGATCAGCGCGGCTTCTTCGTCGTCTTTTACACCCTCTATGATCGTGCGGATCAGATGCAGGTTGCTCTGAATTGTTCGGCCCCTCACAGAACAAGTCTGCTCAGGTCCCAACAGAGACTCGGCAACTGACTGCAAACGCTCCTGCAGGATCTTGGCCATAATCTTTAACTCTGTGTTTAGCAGAGTTATGGGCCTGTAATCATCTAGCTTCCCCCACCACCTTTGCCCTTTTTCAACAGAGTGATCACGCCCCTGGTAATCCGATTGGGATGGACCCCGACCGAAACCAGTTGTTGAACACTGCTGTCAAAATCGGAACAAAGATGTGCGACAGCCTCAAGTACAATTCATAGGGCAAACCATCCAGACCGGGCGACTTGCCTCTGCCGACCTTCTTCAAAACCCGTAGACTTCGCCCTCCGTGATCTCTCCCTCGCAGCTAGCCACTTCAGTCGGCGAAAGCCGAGGAAAGTCAGCCAAATAGCTACGAAACTCCTCCTCACGGAGACCAGGCTCCTTGGTAAACTGGCTCTCGAAATGGCGCCGAAACGCCTCGCACATGTCGTCAGTGGCCCGAAGAGTATGCCCCTCCGGGGTCTTGACTTCACGAATGAAACGATCGCCACCTCGACGGACCTCTTCCCTGCGCAGATCTGCGCCCAAGTTCACGGCTTCAGAAGACATCTTGCTTAACTTATGTCTAATTACCTGGCCCATGTACCGCTCGCTATTCAAACGATCCAGGGCCGCCCTAGCTAAGGCTATCTCTAGGGGATCCCCCCCAGCCACCGCCCGGGTGTAACTAGCTTTAAGTGTCTTCACCTTTTCAGCTCTATCTAGAGCGAGCCGTTTGCTGAAATCAGTGGTGAAAGACCTAATCCTAGACTTAAGGCGTTCCCACCACTTATTCCCGATAACCGCCCCCACTAGCTCCCGCTGCACTAATCTAGTTAGCTGTTCCTGGAAGTCCCTCCTCTCCAGTAAAGACAGATTGAACTTCCAGTACCCAGCCATTCTAGGCCTATGGTCTAACGCCACCCGGGCACAAACGAGTTTGTGGTCCGCGTAGCCTACCCAGTGGAACGTAGGGCAATCCAGTAGATCTATGTCGGCTCTTCTAACTAACATTCTGTCAAGGTAGCTAACCACCTTGTCAGAAGATCAACTAAGAGCCCACGTCCACATTCTCCCCCTAACCTAAACACATACGGGACGGAAATCTGCGGCTGAAAGGACCCCGACGGATTGTCCCAGGCTCCCCACTCCTAACTCCGACGTCATCCGTCCCTCTGAGACAATTCCGCCGACGTCCGTGGGGAAATTAGTTTTAGGGCCCTATATAGTGATGGATGGAGACGTACGGGGACCCTCCCTGCACAAAAATTGTGCATTTTTTTCAGGTCTTGGGACCCTAACTCGATCATTCTTATCTCTGGGAAGGCCTCTCTGGCCTCAAAGAGATGGGTCCATACTTTCATGTGTTTTCCGGTGTCCTGGATAAGCCCAATAACTCCCGGGGCACGAGGAAAATTTCTTGGGTCCTCTACCGACTTGCCATCGACGGAGGACAGCTTAAGTAGAGGTCCTAATAGAGATCTTTTTCGGGCGGAAAGGTTTTTATCCATCTCGCCCTTGTCCACCCTGCAAATCTCTTCGACTTTCCGAAAAATTCTCTTTTTCTTTTCCCCCCTATCTGGGGGTGTTGAAGGATCTATAGCAGTAGGAGTAGGTGTGTTCGGAGGTGTGGGAGTGGTAGGAGGGAGTGGAAATCAAGATAGGGCAGGAGGGAGGCTCCTATCTGCTGGAATGTTTCCTTTCTTTTTTTTTATACTGTATATAACTAGTGAGCGAGTCAAAATGACTTATTTCCCTTTATAGTCTACCAATAGAAGATTAACCAATCAGGAGCCGCAGAACACTGTATCCGTCATGTATAAAGGCGGCCATCTTTGACCAAAGCCAACTTGTGAGGCAACCATGATAGACGGAAGAACTACGCTCTGTTGCGATATCCACTGTGAACCTAAAGTACACTTTCCTACTGTCTCCGAAATATTCACTGCCAACCTCTGGATTCTATAATCGAGGACGACCGTCATGAAAATGTCTAACATCTCTTTCATAGCAAATCTCAACTTATTTTTCCTTGAGATTTTTAGTATTTTGCAAGACCTGCAGCTGTTGTTAGCCTCCCTTAATATAACATGGCAACTACTCGCAAAGTTCAGTGACCCTCAGCCTGGATGGGCTGCATATTATTATGTTCCCATTTTTTTTGTCTGTCAACTGGACACTAGTTGGGTCTTTCTTCCTCCTTTTTACTTCTATTCTTACTTCTTGTGCATTTTGACTCTCAGCATTCTGTCCCTACTTGCTGCCTGCACGTCATCTTTCCTGTAGACTATGGTTATATTTACTATGAAACCTCCTTTTGACATTGGACTTGACCAGAAATGCCAGCACCGGACATTCGATATGCCCAACAATGTCACAATGCCAGCACTGTATTGCCACATCAGCTTCCCATTCCTGCCCAACAAGTCCAGTCTGAAGCCTGACCAGCCAACCAGCAGCAATTGTCTAGCAGTGGTCATCTGCAACGGCCAGCAGCAATCACCTACAGTGACCAGTGATTGTCCAACAACAATGTGCAGGGATCACCTGTGACAATCAGCAGCAATCAACTTCCCTTAACTTTGACTTAAATAACCTTTCCCATATACTATCAGTTATAATAAGTATGGGAGGTTTCGACACTGGCCTCGACCAGAATGTACGCAATGCCTGCACATCAACATTCCAACCGTTGAAATGACTGGAATGACCGCATCTCAACTTCCAACCGTTGACACAACCAGAACCACTTTTCAATTACCAGACTATCTAACCCATGGCAACTGCTTTGTAAATAAACTTTGTATTAATCTTACATATCCTTGTTCTATTGTCCATTTTGTTTTACCTGTCAGATTTCACGTCTTTAATTCAAAAATGTTAGTGGGCCTCTTGTGACCAATTCGAGGCGTTCAAGCTGTTTCACATCATGAGAGGGAGGGCTCCAGGGAATCCACCACACTCCTTTGACTTTTTTACTCTCTCACACATACATGCATATACACACATATCTATCACACACACACTTGTTACATGCACATACAAACAAGCACATTCTTCTTATAACTTGTTTTGATGTTTTTTCCTTTCATTGCAATTGTCTACACCTATAATACTTTTTGTTAATACATGCATTGTCATTTGTTTTATATTTATTGTAATCAGTAGATCAAGGAAACTAACATTCCCAAGTGTTAATGTAATTGGCACATGGTTCACATCTTGAAGCAAAGATGAGAATGAGAGTTAGGCAGGAAATGTTAGCCTTTTTTATCGGCTTCAACAATGCCACCTAACAACATCTTTCCAAACCAAGTGGGGTAATCATATTTGTGGTTCCTTTACTCTTAGCATCATGGGAAAATTTATTTCTTTTTATTATTTATTGATTATTGATTTATTTATTGATTTTATTTCATTTTTCTACAGTTTCTAATCTAAATAAATCAAATTTGGTTTGTGGAAGTCTATGGTGTGTAATGGATGTTATCTTATGACAATGCCTGTTTCCATCATAAATCCTTGTGGCCTCTGTGTATGAATTGAAAGAAATATATAAAGTGTTAATATATACAAAATAAATTTTAATACAACACAATATATATACAGAAGGATAGAGTGATAACTTTGAGGTTCAAATGTAAATGTCCTGGTGCATATGAGAAATAGTCTGGGAGAATGTATATACATATGTATATGTATTCAAATGTAGCACTCACCTTGCTTCAAATTCAAAGTGAGTGAAAGAAGTATGTATGTTTTAGTGTCAATGCAGATCTGTGTGGACATCTACAGTCATCAGGGTGTGGTAGAAGGAGGTAGATATTTTATAAGACTTTGAAAAAATAAAATATACGTAACCTACATGTTGTAATAGGATTATTCAGTAATATATAGTTTAATATTTACCACTTCAACAAAGAGACGTCATATTTGTAGGACTACAAAGAAATCACCAGGTGAAGTTATTCAAAAATTAATCTATAAAATATTCAGCGGAGTACAGCAAAATGGAAGAACTAAAAGTTATCATGATTCAAATGTTGATGTTACAAAAACAACAAAAACAACAATAAAAAACTGGTCAATGTGACTCAAAAGGAGGCATCACCAAATATTAAATGTTTTGCACATCTTAAATTTTAATTAATATTTTTATCCCAGCTTGATAATTCTTTTTTTTAAAGTGGTTGTAATTCATTTAATAAATATTTTTCTTAATGAATATATAGTTTAATTAAGTTTTGTTGATTATTTGGGAAAAAAACAGACAATTTTTGTTAATATTATCTTTTCACTTACTTTTGTGCATCACTGTATATAGGTGGGAGCTGCTCAGCCTTCACTTTCCAGTCTCAATAGAATCCAAAAGCATCTCCTTAACAAAGGAGATGAATTATTTTTGACCTTACAACATCTTTCCCATAGATGAAATGTTACAAGCCTCTCGTTGCTCTATTGCTATTTCCATGGAAAGTGCTCAGATGAACTACATTCCTTAGTTCTACCAGTTCTAAACTTCATAGTTAAGACCTGCTGTGCCATGCCCATTACAGTGAACAACCCTTTGTATTCCATTGGTGAGATGTAATTTCCACTTGTGCAGTTTCTTCCCATGAACTGCTGCTTTATGGAAATGACTCCCAAGAGGATGCTTCCCCAATAACTACAATCTTAATCTGTTCAAGTCAAGGGTTAACTGATTCCCCTCACCCACATATCTGCATAAATTCTCATTCTGTAACCCTCTACCTTGAGGGGTTCTAGGGTCTTGTAAAGCGTGAATATCATTGTAGAAAAATATATATAACATATTAATATGAATGAATAAATGATTGAAAAATAACAATAATTAATCTCAGAATTTAAGATATTTTTAAATAAAACCAGGAGAGGTATGTAACATCAATTCACTGTTATATCATTATTCATTACCACAAAATAACATTCAGATATTTTAAATAAAAATTTTCATATCTGAAAATTAATATCAACATTCCAGATATTATATTCTTTTTAAATTTTCATACTTCTTGATCAATGAAATGAACTCGTAAAATTTGTAAGTATCATATGCAAAGAGTATATTGAATATATCATACACAAACACTTCAAGCATCAAAATAATTTTGTAGAAGTAAAATGAAATAAAAAAAACAAATTTAAATTTTTATGCAATCATAAAGAGAAGTCAAAATTAGGCTTACAATATGTCTCAGTTTGGCTGTGACAGCTCTGGTCAAACTGGGACAGTCCCAGTTTGACCAGAGCTAATGATACAAGCTATTCATTATTTTGGAGTCAGACCAAAAGCTTAGAGGGTGTTGGCATGAAAATATTTTATTATACAAGAAAACTAAACCTATAATAAAAATTTAAAACTGTTCTGGTTGAGGCTCGGAAATTATGATATGCAAAGTCAAAATTATATTTATTGAAATCTTTCAATAAATATAATGTATGTATGCATGTATGTATGTATGCATGTGCGCACACACGCGCGTGTGCACTGTAAGATTGATTTTTTAATCTCAATGATACTTAAAATTTGTCTTTCATGACAGTTATTTATTAGTGCACTTATTTTCTTTCAAGAAATGTAATTGTTATTTAAACTCGATAAGATGATTATTAAGAAAATACCTTCAAATCCTTAAAACTTAATGTTAGGAATGACATTTCAATTTTATTTTTACAATAGACCGAAAAAGAAGCAGAGCCCATTAAAAAAAAATAGAGCTCTCTAAAGCTTGAAGTCTGATTTTATACCGGAAGAAAAACAAAATGGCGAATCCCACTGTCGCTTATTTTTATGATCCTGACGTAGGAAATTTTCACTATGGTAGGTAATAATAACTTCACGGGAAAAGAAGTGCTGTTTGAATTAATTAAACCATTTGTTATATATCCTACACATCCATGCATTTTATGCTTTCTTAACTTTTCTCAAGATAGAGAATTATATACGAAAGAAAAGCGAACTCAAAATGGGGGATGAATGTAGCATTGTTTTTTTTTTTTAATTTTCGTTCTTTTTTCATTTTACGGGCATACCTAATGTAGTTTTAAGAAAAGTTTAAGATAAATATTTGCTAATCTCAAAAATAATTAAAAATCAAACGAACGAAACATTCGTGTAGTTTTGTTTGTCTACATGAAACTGATCCCCCATTTTCTGATCACGTTCCAATATCGCTGCTTTTTCTTTCCATTATTACCCGCTTTCAATTTTAAAATTATTTTGGAAAATTTATTGGTTATTCCATTTTCACATGATCTTTCAGTGTTTTTAGCATGTCTTCTTTGTTGAGATTTTAGTTTATGGGTCCAGTTTCACTAATTTTTCTTTTTTTAATGGTTTTAGGTTTCAATTTTATTTTACATTTTGTTTGATGATGCCAAATGCCTTGATTTTTTTTTCTGGTAATTAATAATACCACTATTAAAGATAAGATATTTTTGAAAAGTTTCATGTTTATTTAAGTAAATAAACAATACTGGTACATTGTTATGAACTTTAGAATATTAAAAAAATATTAATAAATCATCCCAAGAACCAAAAGCTAATCAAAACAGGTATCAACCATATTTGACATTTGAAAAATTATTTTGCAAAATCTTAGTGTAATTATGAAAAAAATGTTTGAAACATATAATTATTGAAGCATGACTTTGTGGATGGTAAAATTTCTGTATGAAAAACCAAGTTTTTGAAAATATTAAAGGAATGTAAAAGTTTACAACTTCTAATTTAATGTACTAATCTTAAAGAACCCCTAGAGTGTAATAAATTTATTCCTCATTATTATTCTAGTTTTATGTCAAAGCGAGTTAAATTTAGTAAATATCAATACTGACAATGAATTTATCAAATTATTCATAAAAAATAATGAAAATAATTTTGGTTTATTATTTTATTATATGAGGATTAAAGAAGGAATTAACTGGAAATAGTTTCATACACAACAGACATAAATATGTATCATCCATAATTTTGATAGTTTAGATAGGTTATTGCAAAAAGTGTGTATTTTACTTACAATATTAAGCAATCTGAATAATTTAGATTTGTTAGACTCCCAGAAACTTGACTGACAACTTTTTCGAAATCAAATATTTATAATGAAAATCATTTTCACATTTGGAACTCTGAATGTTATAAGAATTTCTGGTATTTTTAAATTTGGTCTAAATGAATGCTAAAATCATAGTTCAAATTAAATAAAACAATACAATTGTTCTGATTTATGGCAAAAGATTTCTTTGCAGTGAATAATTTTGATTTATTATTTTATTATATGAGGATTAAAGAATGAATTAACTGGAAATGGTTCATATGGATCTTTATAGAAGATAAATGCTTAATTGGATTCATGCTGAGCAAATATGGTGGTCACACCATATGTTTGACATTTCCAGAATGCTTCTCAAACCAATTCTGGGCAACTTGGGCCCAATGACAGTACATTATCTTGCTTGAATAGCCCATTTTCATGTTTAGACAGACCATCAAACCCAACCAGTGATACCTGAACACACCCTACACCATGATGGAACCAGCCTACATGGTTCCTTTTTGACAATTGGGTTCTATGGCCTCATGGAGTCTGTACCACACCTAAATCTTATCACCAACCTGAAACAACTGGAACCATGACTCACAGGATCATACCACACTTTGCCAATACTCCAAAGTCTAATGGAAATGTTCCATCTATCTGATACCCACCACTAATCCTTGTTTGAACTCTGATGATACTCAAGTCCTTGCCATGTGTGGCTTAGCTGCTGTTCATACTGAATATGGCCCAGAGCATTTCCATGACATCAAGTTCCTGTAACAACACCTACTCTTATCTTTACATATATGACTTTTGGCAACTCAGTTTTGAATCCCCCATCAACCAGAGGAGCTAATCTTAATTACTGCTTTTGATATTTTTTAACATTGAAGCACAAAAATATTCTCATATTACTTTTAATAGTTTTCTCCAAAAAGATTTTCAATAAAAATATCATTAGAATCGACAACACATCTATTTAAAAAAAAAAGCAAAAAATCTGAGGAAAACCCAAATATGTCTTTTTTTGCTAATAATTAATCCCATGAAAAAATATTTAACAAAATTGAAAGGAATTGTTAAAAAATATCTTCAGGAAAACACTAACTGTAACATTGTCCTTCTAAAAGTTATCTTTCTGAATATCAATACAATATTTTAAGGTTGCTGATTCAAAAAGAAATTGCAGCTAAAATCAATAATTCTTAAAAGATAAAGTCTATTTGACTCCAATTTTTGTAATGAAATTATCTGGGTTTTTTTTTATATCGTTTTGACATTTTTTGTTGTAAAATCCACTATAATGAGTGTAGATATACAAGGTAAGTTCTGAAAGTGATGCTTCTGGTTTTATTATATTAATAATAGGACAATAGATGTTGAATAGCAAAATTTAACTGTTGTGTCCAAAAAAAAAAAAACAGTGTTTCAAAAAGGATGATTTTTCTGTTGACCTTGCAATTACTGTATACTACTGAGACTCCTTTGGCAATGCTTATTTACAAGGTTATAAAAATATGTGAACAAGTACGTATATATTATTTACCATTTTATAAAAAATTTATTATTTATAATTTTATAAAGAAATAAATTTGAAAAAAACTTTATTCAAAAATTTATAAAAATCTGCAAAATTTTCCAAATATGTTAGTTAATTATGTGCAATATTTATTATTTACCATTTTATCAATAAATGTCTATGAAAACAAGTTTTTTATTTATAATTTTATAAAAATATCTATGAACAACAAAATTTAAATAAACATGATATTTCTGGATATCATTTTCTTCTTAAATTATTTTATATCGCATATTACTTTTTGTTTTAATTTCCCAATTTTTATATTATCTTTTATCTAGGTTCAAGGATACCTAATCAATAGAAATCCAAGGTCTGAAACTCCAGCAATTATAGGTCCCCACTCCTACTCTTTTTGTAAAAACAATTTTGAACAAATCTTTTGAATTGTTTTCTAAAAATTCCAAGAAAATCCAATAGATTATTTATTCCCAGCCAAGTACTGGCTGATGAAGAAATCTTAAATGAAGAGTAAATACAAAGCACCTTGACTAGAACAACTAGCAAACCTGGTGAATTTAGTTCTTTTAAGAAGTCAGCAAAACATCAACTAATTGTCAATCAATTTGAACTTTATAAAATGGTAAATGAAGATTTCATTATAGTTGGTTCACATATTTTTACAATTTAGTAAATTTTTATAAATTTATGACTAAAAAAATTGTTTTCATATCTCTTGGTTATTGAGCAAGAGGATCCATCTGTCAGATTTTAATAAAACTTTCAGGACTTATTCACAAATGAATGAAATTATTTTAGAAATGTTTCTTTCTTAGAAAATATTTTCTTTTACATCTGTTACCCCCTACCTATTTAATTTTATGAAATTTTGAAAAATATAAGTCCGTAGAGAATGTAAATCAATTTCTTTTTTTAAAAGAGAATTCCCAGTTACAGAGACTCTGCCCTGAATTGTAAAATAAAAAATGCAATAAAATGAAGATATTATTTAATTAGAAAAACTTTTACTTGTTTTTATAAATAAGATATAGACACTATTGTCTTAAAAAAAATTTTTTTTGAGGAATCATAATCATAGAATAATTTATAAAGTTTTAAATCTTAAAATTCTGTATTAATTTGTAGTGGTTAGGTGATATTGTTATTAAGTAAAAACTATATTTTAGCTAATCCTGATTGGAAAAGCCTACTACAATTCAGCACCCACCCCCAGTATTTTAAAAAGAGTTTTGAATTTTTTTGAGTGCATATAAACATGCCAAATTTTGTATATATAGAGTTTATACATATTATCAGAAAATAAAATGGTAACTATAGTAAATTTAAAGCCAAAGTGTCCAAAATTCAATAAAATATTAGATTACTTAGAATATTTTCCTAAATTTTTAAGTTTACTGGGTAGTTAAAGAATTATAATTTTTACTGTTATTTTGCATGTAGAAAAAATTCCCAAGCATAAGTCTATCGAGATAGTTGTCAACATCGCATGAAAACACCCACTTTTCTGTGATATTTTAAACTAAAAGTAAGTAATATTTGTTTCAAATCAGATTAATTAAACTTTAAACCAGCTAATCTTTCTCAAATGAGGTTTCAGAAAAATGTATTTTATTTTTGAAAGATTTTCTAATAAAGAGAATTACATTGTGTTGACAGATTTTTTTAGTAATTTAAAAAAAAAATCATTCCAGTCAATTTAAATTTGTTTTGAAACACAGCAAAGTATTTTGCTTATTGGAAATATTAAATTTAATCTGAAATTAAACTAAAATAAAAGCTTCAAGAAAGAGTTTTAATTTTTAAAAATTCATTTTAAACTTTAGGTATTGCTTTTCTTTGGCAGTACCTACATGTAGCATATATTGTATGTGTGTATACTGGGTACCTGATCTTGACAAATGCTACAAAGGAAAGATTTTGTTTGTTATATCTATGGAGAATTATTTACATTATTTAGACTATTGTCCTCATCTTTGTTGCCATATTTATCACAATGTTTCAGCCATTTTATGCTCCGGCCTTCTTCAGGTGGTTGGAATTTCGAACTAAACCTTTTATTTTGCTCACTGGGGTAGACTGTTCTAGTTCTACGTGCCATGTTTGATGGATGTCAGTTATCAGTTATCTCCTGCTAATTTCCCTCTGAAAGTTCTCCACTGCCTTAACCGGGTATTGAACTCACACTCTTTGGGTCCTGTTACTGGATCTAACCAATGCCTTTATCCACTGTGGATAAAGGCGTTGGTTCGAAATTCCAACCACCTGAAGAAGGCCGGAGCGTACAACGGCCGAAACGTTGTGATAAATATGGCGACAAAAATGAGGACAATAGTCCGAATAATGTACATAAT
Source organism: Acanthosepion pharaonis (assembly GCA_903632075.3). NCBI lineage: Eukaryota > Metazoa > Mollusca > Cephalopoda > Sepiida > Sepiidae > Acanthosepion > Acanthosepion pharaonis. The sequence continues at coordinate 275,452 of CAHIKZ030001560.1, forward strand.
ACCTCATCTCAGAAATATAGACAGACATCTATGAAGAAGTAAGACACTTGTTGACTTCAAAAATCACTTCCAATCTCATGACCAACAATAACAAATTAATTTCAAAAGTCCTTGATAGCCATGCTTATATAACAAGCAGACAGCTATGATATATACACACACACACATACACACATGCCAGAAGTCCTGGGATAGCAGTAAGTAATGTTAGGCTGCACCACCATATCTTGACTGAGAAATGGCCAGGCTGTGCACTGACATCTCATGAGTTCAGTGTGAATACTGGCTAAGATGTTCATGGCAAGGTGAAATGATTTATTGAAGTTCAAAAGGGTAATGATAGTGGATGCCAGACAGATAGGACATTGCTATTATTGAAAATCTTCAGTCTACACTGTTACATGTATACTAGAAATACATGATGGGAGCAGAAGAACCACTAGGGTGTCCCTGTTAACACTGGACACCGTGTCGCATTTGGGCTTGTGAGATCACACTAATTGAGTTCCAGAGGACTGTCAATGTATGTAAAATGGTCTACTTAATCATGATTTCATTTGTTACAGGTCGATGGTCATGTTTTGGTGTGGTGCAGACTCCATGAGGCAAGGAACTCCAGTTGTGAAGACTGGTGGTGATTCCATAATGGTGTGGGGCATGATCATGTGATATAGGTTGGATCTGCTGATTTGCTTAAACATGTCATTGATTAATGACGGCTATGACCTTTTGCACCTATTCATAAACTCCATACACCTAACGAGTTATTCTAGCAGCATAATGCACCATGTTCTAAGACACAAGTTGCCCAGAATTGGTTTGAGGGGCATTTTTAGAATTATCAGCAAATGCTTGCGTGACATGAGCCCAATTGAGCATTTATGGGACATAGTGGAGTGTCTATTCACATACAAGATTCTGCACCTACAAATCTTAGTGGATTAATGAGGGCAATAGTCCACATGTAAATAATGTAAATAAGTTTTATTTTAATTTATATCTTGAAATTGTTGACATGATTGGTCACTCAAAATGTGTTGCATGGAACAAAACAAGTGTTTGTCTATAAGGAAAGGAAATAGTGTGAAGGTGACACATCTAGAGAATATGCCACAAGTGGAAACACAATTTGTATGCATGACCTTTTGCTGTAATGGGAGTACGAGCATCTTCATGCAGGAAAACCAATATCCTTGTTCAGAGAATAATTTTTCTTCCAATATCTTATTCAAATGAATTAACTGATTTTCAACAAGTTTGTTTCCACTGCATCCCTTAAAGGTTTTTCCAATTCATTAGCTTTTAAGTTTTGAGTTTTTCACAATGTTCTTTATTTATCTTTGAACTCAAAATCTTCAACTTCACAAAATAGTTGAGACGTAAGCATCTGTGATATATTGCTTAGTTTTCACATCCCTTTTTTCTAGATTAAAAAGCATTGAATGTGATTTTCTTTTGTTTTTACAGCCATGGTGTTTAACAAAATAGGTACAATCATGAGTTTTCACAATCAATTCTTAAAGAATATGCACACAAGCAATAAAGAGCTGATAAAACTTCAACAACTTTTCTATTATTTCCCTAACATTGTGAAAAGATAGTTCTGGTAGCTTTTACATCAACATTATATGATATAAATTTCTTAGACCAAAGAATTAGAGAAAAATTAGTTTACTTTTAGGATACCAGTAAAATTTCAACAAAAAACTCATTATGATTAAAAATTTAATGAATAGTAAATTATAAATGTTTTTTAAACATTGAAATTAATGATTATGAAAGGTACATATTATTATTAATAATATTAATATTATTATTTCTCTCGCTTTTATTTTAGGTCCCAGCCATCCTATGAAACCTCATAGGATAGCATTGACACATTGTCTGGTTCTTAATTATGGGCTTTATAAAAAGATGAAGGTAAGCATCAATCCTGATTCATATTTTTACCAGTTCTGATTTGTTTTTCTTTCAGGCAGTTAAAATTAAACTTTTTTATTGCAACATTATTTTAGTGCATCTATAGTTTGTTAATTTATTTATATGATGCACAATGCCAGAAGAAATAACTGAAATTTTGTGATGAGTTATTTAATTTTTTTTTTTTCTGTTGCCTTATTTCAACTAGTTTATTTTCTTCTTCAGCTGAAATTTTATCTGGTGCAAATTGTTATAGCTCCATTTCATTGTGGGATATTGCAGACAGTTATTATAACTGACAAAGAATCCTAATGGAAAATACAGAAGCTAAAGGAATCAGCATAATAACAAGGATTTTCATTGTAGAAATTAATATAGTCAGCAAAAAAACTTCATAGAACATAGAAAAATATTCAAGATGATGCAAATTCTGTGCATTTTTTATGTGTAATAAAACATAGTTCATTGTAGCAGCTAACAGATCTACAGGAAGTAAGTCTACATGGCAGGACTCCAGATTTACCATTTTTACCATCATCCCAGAAACATCTCGAAATAAAAATGTTTTTTTTTTTTCAAATTTGTTGTTAATTATAATTGTTAGTAGCATAATAAAAGCTTCATTAAAAATGTTTAGGAAGTAAATGTTTGATCTATTCAATCATTAAACATTTATTTGTTTTTAATGCAAGTAGTACAGGTTCTAACAAAAATTTAAAAAGTTAACAATATTAAAGTTTTAAAACTGAATTAATACAAAAACAACTGAAGTTTTACTGTAATTTTTTATAAAAATGACAACTTTATTTTTATTTAAACATTTCTGTTAAATCAAATTGATTTACATGGAAATGTTCTTATTAATTTTCATACTCAAAATACCTTTTATCAGACTAAGAATTGTGCTCTATGCATTAATTTTTTATATAAATAAGAAAACACATTCCAAGTATTCACAATTTAAAATTTCTTTAAAAACTTTATTAACAATTTTTCTTTAACAATTACCTGCCTCTCATAATGATTAAATTTTCCATGTTTGTTACTTTTAGAATTAATAATTTTAATTAAACAATTTTATATTATCCTAGTATCATACCCCAAAACTAATCATTCATTCAAAACTAAAGTTTTATCCTTCCTTGAAACAATGTTAATTTTGAGCTCTGTTATATAGAATGCTTGATGTTGTGGATAGAGGGTCAGACTGAGAAATCAGAAAGCTGAGTTTGATTTTACAGTTAAGTTTGTTATATTCACTTAGTTGCAAATACCTTTGGGAAAAGGTATGAATCTATCTCTTCTTCTCTCAGCTATGGGCAAATAGTAGTACAAACTAAATTGGCAGCCAATCTAGGAGAAGGGAAAAATTTAAATCTGCCTGAAGAGGGATGCGCTTTGCCCAAGACACACCACTGCTGTTATGGCTGCAGTACATGTGATGCCCCCACAATCCTAATAGGTTACGGTACTTATGATCATGACACAAGATAAGATTTCACCTAAATAAAGACAGAGATGAACCTGTTGAAATGTTCATTTTAAAATAAAAGACTTATGCTAGATTATTTTAAAATATCACTTGTAACTTTAACTACCTTGTTTGTGTCATGGGATTTTTATTTAGTAAAGAATGCCATGGTTTGTGCAAGTTTTCTTCAAAACCATATTACCTCAAATTCAAATGATTCTTTATTTTTCTCCAGCATGTTTTTAATTTATGACCTACTTTTTAAATTTGTTCCTTATTTTGTTATTACCTCACTTTTTCATACTTTCATTTGGTTTATTTTTATTTAAGGTGTATCGACCTTATCGAGCATCAGCACATGACATGTGTAGATTTCACTCAGAGGAATACATTAGCTTCTTACAGAATGTTACCCCACAGAATGTACAAAATTTTACAAAGAGCCTTAGTGCTTACAACGTCGGTGATGATTGGTAAGATAATGGTTATATTCTTTGGTAAATTAGTTTGATTTATAGTGTTGTAATTTTTATGCTGTAACTATTATACAATATTTTGTTACATTGAAATGATTTTAAACTGATATAAATGTAGTGATGGCAAACTTGTAAGTACAAAGAAATCAAATAGAAGTTAGTTACTTGCAAATGGATTGGTAATGTCAATGAAGAACAGTTTCATGCATTATTAATGCCCACTGTAAATGTCAGCATTAGTTATAAAATTTAAAATCAAAATCCGGTATTATAGGTTCATAAAAAAAATTCAGTATTCTAGGTTTCTACCTATAACCTACCATCCCATTTTTGGATGGTGAGAATTAATGGGTTAAAAAGGTTTGAATGGTTTCCATTATCTATGCATTTATCATACTGTAAAAAGTATAAATGCCTGTAAAAAAATAAGTCATTTCGTTAAAATATATAGCATTTTATATTTTAAAATGTAATTACTTTATTAATATATTTATTATTTACAGCTGTGTGTTAAAATATTTAGTCAGATTTTGTAATGTTTAATGAGCTGAATTGCTTTTGGTTTTAAAATGTTTGTCTGCAAATATTCTCTCAAAGAAACATACTCCAGACTTGTGGAGATTTTCACATAAACCAACTTCATATAATTAGTACACATAAAAAATAATGAATGTATTCACTTTGTTTACAGTTAACAAAGGAGGTTTTTATTTTTAAAAAATTGTTGCAATTTTGAAATATTTTTATTTATGAATATACCGTATATACTTGTTTAATGTGTGAGCCCCAAATTTTCACTTATAAAAATGATTTTATCATGTATTTCGTATGTTTCTTTTTTGAGAGACCAAATTACAATAGACTAACCTCTTTCCCTCTATCTCTTTATCCTATCTTCTAATTAAAAAAGTAAAAGAGAATGATAAAAGTATCATTAGTAACACTATACTCATTGCGTAAATGTGTACAGCCATAAACAACTGGACGAGAAACAGCTAAATATCTTATAAATGTAAACAATGGAAAAGGATGCATATTTGGTATGTTGTATTTTATATGATACTAATATGGGAATATTACATGCATTATTATTGAATACAGTTAAGTAAAACTTCAGTTTTATCAAAATCATGTTAATTTTAAATACAGCTGTACTTTTTGACTGCAGTAAATAGCTATATAGTTTGGTCAACAACAGCCAGGGCCAGCAGTACATACACTAATTTTATATCTCATGTATGATGTGACCACCTTAAAATTAGCTTCAAAATTAGGTCTTCAAATGTTGCATATGTGAGTATATATGGTAATGGAAAAATTATGCAGAAAATGCACTGGATCATTTTGATACATCTCACCCATAATTCCTTGAATTTTTAATGCAAAAAGAAACACATAGGTGGAAAATTTGTTAGTTTCTTTATAACTATGACAGTTTTTCTTCACTGATATCACTTTTCATACCTGAATCACTGTTAAATTGAAAGTGTGGAAAGACAGGATCATTATTAGTGGGTTTGTAATTCATTTTACATCATTGCCAAGCATTGAGAATAGCATCACTTTCCTCTCAAGAAGAATCATCACTTTGGCCTACTGACCAAGAGTTACCTGAGGTCTTTCCATTATGAAACAAGACTGCTGATTCAATATCTGACAAATTGATGAAGTGATTTTAAATCAACAGTAATCTTAAAATCAGCCTTTCAGTGGTCACAAATTCCAATAAATGAGCTACTATAAAAGCTCCCACAGATACAAAAAATTACTATATAATTGTTGAGCAAAACCAAAAGAAAGCCCCTGCATGAGAATTCACATCCAGCATTTTATTTTTACATTGAAGATTTTGGGATAGAAATATTTGACATAAACTAGAAAATTCTGATGACAATAATTGGCATAATTTGTTCAGGTCTTAAATGATTGCAAAATTATGTAAATATTTTTTTTTTTTTTTTTTCAGAGCTTTGATTTGTATGAAGAAAGTAATTAAGATAGTAAAAAAATCTTTTTGAAAATATGTATTTAATTTTCAAGTTTTATATGGAGTTATCAAAGGTGGAACTTCAACCTGGCCAAAAGTATTTTACTTTTCTCAAAACCTTTTTAAACATCTTATATTTGCTTATTTAACATCATATTCCCTATTTATGCATAATTTGTTAAATATAATATATATGCTTACTTTTTATTTAAATAATTTTGTATTAAATATTTTCTTTGATCTTTTTTCACTGAATTGAATATGTAATAAATTTATCAACTATTTTCATATTTCAATTTTAGTCCAGTGTTTGATGGACTATTTGATTTCTGTTCAATGTACACTGGGGCGTCATTAGAAGCAGCAGTCAAATTAAACAACAATGTAAGTAAAATGTTCTAATTTTTTTTTTTACTTTTTTTTTTACAGTTATTAAAATTGGATAAACTGTTTGCTTTGATGACCTTTTAACATCTTAATTTCACTCTCTGCTATAATATATAATGATTATCATTATTTACATTATTCGGACTATTGTCCTCATCTTTGTTGCCATATTCATTACAATGTTTTGGCTGTTGTATGCTCCGGCCTTCTTCAGGTGGTTGGAATGTTGAACTGAACCCTTTATTTACCTTAGGGTAGACTGTTCTAGTTCCATGTGCCATGTTTGATGGATGTCAGTTATCAGTTAACTCCTGTTAATTTCCCTCTGAAAGTTCTCCACTGCCTTAACCGGGTATTGAACTCACACTCTTTGGGTCCTGTCACTGGATTTAACCAATGCCTTTATCCACTGTGCCATGTGTCCTTGAGGATATGAATTTCTGGGTATTATAAAGAAAATGTCTTCAGCAACCATTTTTACCAGCAATTTTGCTGTTATCATTGCATGTTTTTACCAGAGCTCATATTGCAACTCTGTTGTTATCCTAGCTTTTCTCTGGCACTCCTTATTAATATTGTATTTATTTCTATGCTTGGTCGGCTCAGGAGATTTTTGTGGCCTAGCATATGTGCTGATTCCTTAAGTTTACGAATTTTCCAATGGTGTTCCTTGTCTATGATCTCAACTTGATCCCACAGAGGGCAGTGATCTCCCTTCTCTCTCCATATGTGGTCAGCCATGCCTGATTTTTCCACTTTCCCTCGTGTTACAGCTTTCTGGTGTTCTTGAAGCCTGACCTGGAGGGGGCGGCCTGTTTCTCCTTTATATTCCTTTCCGCAGCTGCACAGGATAGCATACACACAGTCTTTAGTCATGTTCTCCTCTATGCCCCCATAGAGGGGTCTTACTCGGGAGAGATATCTGCAAAGTGTCGTCAAGCTTTTGAAGGTTGTCCTGATGTTATATGGACCGCAGTTCCTTTGTATTTTCTCTGATAACCCCTTCACATAAGGCAGGCAGACTGTTTTTTGAGTGCTGTTATCCTCCTCCTCTTGTTCCAACCTATCTCAGTTTTTGGGGGCTGCTGCCATGTACCCAGGGTAGTTGCTACGTAGTGTACTACTTATTCTGACCAATTCTTTATCTAATGTCTCTGGGTCGCCACTTATGACTTTTACTTGGTGTTGTAGGCAATGGACGATCCCTTTCTTTACGCTGTATGGATAGTGGGAGTTGAAATTGAGGTACTGTCCGGTGAATTTCGGTTTACGGTATACGGATGTCTTAAATCCATGCTCTGTTCAAGATATTAGAACATCCAGGAATGGGAGTGTGTTGTTACTTTTTTTTCTCCATTGTGAACTGTAATGAAGGTCTTATTGAGTTCACATGGTCCAGTAGAACCTGAACATCTTCCTGGTGTGGCCAGAGTATGAAGGTGTCATCTACGTACCTTAACCCATATAGTTGGCTTTAGAGATATAGATTCTAATGCCATTTCCTCAAAGTATTCCATGTATATATTTGTCATTGTTGGTGATAATAGAAGAAGCCCATTGCTAAGCCCTCATCTGGTCTCCCTAAGATTCACAAAGACGGTATTCCGCTCAGGCCGATTGTTAGTTGCCAAGGCTCTGTGTGCCACCCTCTGTCGCCTTCCTTGTAGATATAATTGACCCATTGATTGGAAAGTCTCCTTCATATGTCCTCAAACTCCGTTTAACTTCTTCATGGAAATAATCAAAGATGCTCCCATCCTATCCAACCAGATGGTGAGCTTGGACGTGGTGATTTTGTTTACCAAGGTACCCACGGAGGAGGCACTCTCAGTAGTCAGAGACAGATTGACCTCTGACTCTTCCCTAAAAGAACGGATCAGTATTCCAATAGATAATCTGATGGAGATGTTGACTTTCTGTACACAAACAACACATTTCAGAATGGGATTACACATATATCGACAGGATGAGGGCTTAGCAAATGGGATTCCGCCATTACCACCAGCAATGAAGATTTTAATATATACATGGAATACTTTTGATGAAATGGCATTAGAATCTATATCTCTAAAGCCAACTATATGGTTAATTTACGAAGATGACACATTCATACTCTGGCACGTGGAACTAGAAACAGTCTACCCCAGTGATCTTAAATAAAGGGTTCAGTTCAACATTCCAACCACCTGAAGAAGGTCTGAGCGCAGTTTATAAAAAAATAACGTTGTGATGAATATGGCGACAAAGATGAGGCCAATAGTCCGAATAATGTAAATAATGATAATCATTATCTTACTTATTATAAAACGCAGATTGTGTGTGTGTGTGTGTGTGTGTGTGTGTGTGTGTGTGTCTGTACGTTTATATATTGGATCGGATTTCCTACATTTTTCAACCGATTTCAACAAAACTTCACAGGACTATTCAAAAATTTTTTTATGTGGTTTCGACATCGCAAAAAATTGGAAAAACACAATTGTTTTGCACGAAATCAATTTGAAGAGGCATTAATGAAAGGGGGACACCTCATATCAAGTTATACTTTATTAATATCGAAGTTATACTTATTATAAAACCCAGGTTGGTTGTTTGTGTGTGTTTGTGTGTGTATGTGTTCGTTTATATATGGGATCAGATTTCCTACATTTTTTCAACTGATTTCAACAAAACTTCACTTTTTTTTTTTTTGGCAGTTAGTGTTTCTTATTGTCTTGCACACTTTTTTTTTTTTATTTTTTACATTCAGAATGCTTTAAAAAATTCCATTTACAAGACAATTGTTTATAATAAAATTCTATTCAATCGGTAGACTTATAACGATTGAAAACAATGTTTTTGTTTGAGTTTGGGTTTGACCAATTCGTAAAAAAAAAAAAAAACTAATTAAGACATGTGTCAAATCCAACCTTAAACAATAATCTTTGTCAATTTTATTTTTCAGTCTTTATGATGGTCAATACTTGATCTATCTCTTACTGTTACATCCCCGGGCAACGCTGGGCTCTACTGCTAGTATATTATACCAGAGAGTGAAATTAAGATGTTAAAAGGACAATAGTCCGAATAATGTAAATAATGTACATAATACCTCATCTCAGAAATATAGACAGACTCTGAATGATTATCATTTATTCCATTCAATTTTATGCTTGAGGGAGACACCTTAGAATCTGTCCACTTAGTATAACAGGATCTATTGATCTATTTTAAGTCAATAACAAATAAAAAACATGCTTGAAGATTAAAATGTTACTTGTATGATGTTAAGCTTCAGAATCCACATTGAATAACATTTAATGTGAATAATATTTTAAGCTCAGAGTGATCAACTTCTGTTGACTGACTTTTTGCTGAAAGAATAAAGAAATGGCTGTCCTTATGTAATAGATTGTCCAAAAAACTTCTAGTTTGATGTTTTAACCAATGTGCTTTCTCATGACATTGTTCTAAGATAATTTTCAGGTATATAAATGGTTTTATAGATATTGGTATACATTTTTCTTAACCCAAAGAAAATTTTAGAAATATTCATAAAGATTTCTATATTAATTTGAAGGATATAATTTATTTTACTTTTTTGTCAAAATAGTATATTTTCTTAATAATTTTAGTTAGCTCTTACAAGGATCATGATTTCTTTTGTAGCACTGTGATATTGCTATTAATTGGTCTGGTGGTTTACATCATGCAAAAAAGTTTGAGGTAAGTGTAAAAAAAAAATAATGTTGAATGTTCAAATCAGTCTTCATTCAAGAAGAATGTTTTGGAACAAAGAAGCCTTATGCATATATGTATATTTCATTTGTAATTTCTTCATTTTTCACTCTTTTTTATTTTAAGCATTGATTGTTAATATAATTTATTTACAGTGAAAAGGAACATTTCTTTGTAAACAGAAAGTACATATAACATTGTGGCCAAGCATTTTCAAAATATTTATACTTTTAAAATTTTTTAAAATTATTTAGTGTTATCAAGGTATAATATTCTCTTGTGTATTTTTAAAATTGTGTTTGTGCCGTATTGAAAATCAGAAGGTAATTTGTAGTCTCTGGTCAAGGGTTTCCAGGATATCTATGCTGTAAGAAATGCCTTATCTTGAAAACTTTGAATGACTTCTGTGGGTAATGGTACAGAGAAGATGACTATGGTGTGTCTTTACCTCTCCTGGAATTAAAATGTGGACATAGTTTATAAAAAATATTGCAACTCTGGTTATATTCTCTGAGACAAGGAATACCTTATTGTAAAACACTGAATAGAGAAAGTAAAATTGTAGAAAAAGAAAGGTTGATTTGTCTTTCCATGTGTGTGTGTGTGTGTGTGTAATGATGTAGCTTTCTGTATTTACTTAAAGCTTACTTTAGGTGACTAGTATATGGCCTCTTTCAGTTGCACTCGCTGTAAGTCCCTTGTCTTTCAAGTTTCAATAACCACTCACATAAGTAGTGCCATTTTAATTGAATAAAATACTATGCATTAAGCATTTGTCTTGTGCAGCCTTCATGTTTGTTTCATTTTTTTTTCTTTCTTTCATTGTATTATGGTTAAAATGTAGATAACTTTGCAAATAGTCAAAGTGTTTTGTTAATATGATATCTATGGCTTTTCATAGTTATTTATTATTCCTTGGGCATATAACTGTTCAATAAAGATGATGTGACTTTGCTTAGTATGTGATTTTCAACTCTGGTCAGCATATATGATTTTGAATCACAATGAGTTGTAAGGAATAATTTGTATTAATTTTTTATCCGTATAATAAAAGTATTCTATTAAGCTGCCTTTTCTTTTTCAGGCCTCTGGGTTTTGTTATGTGAATGATATTGTCATTTCAATTTTGGAATTACTGAAGTAAGTTAAATTGAAAGTTTTCACTTTTTTGTTCTTGTTGAATGTTTGAGTTTACTTTAATTTTCCACATTGTTTATGATTTGTTTATGGTTTTATAAATGCTTAATTGAAAATTTCTTTGATCAGTTACTACAGTTTGGAATCTTCAGTATATACTTGTTTTTGTTTATTTTTCCCTAAAGTGTTTTTCAACACACGTGTGTAAGTATTATTTGATATAAAACAATTTAAACAAAAACTTAAATGTGGTCAAAATTTATGGGTTAAGATTTTGAATTGTAAAGTTTGAATAAACAAAAATCTGAAACCTGTCTGATGAAATCAGTGCATACATTCCTTAAATAAGTTTTAGGAAAGATGAAGTTTTCCAAAGAAGTATCCTCATGGATGATCTGTTAACTTTGATAGAGTAATTTTTGAAAAACCCAAACAAGATTGTGTGTACAGTTTCCTTAGTAAACTGTTTTTTTTTTTCGTATCTGTCTAGCAACAGCCTAGTAGTGGATTTAAAATCTCCTTTATCTTAGTAGATTTGAATTTGCATATATGATATTAAAAAATGTGATTAAAAAAGAATATTTTAAAAAAGTTGAAGCATTTTAAATTATTATTTTTATTAGACTCTTTTTTTGAAAGCTTGCTTGAGAATTTTAGCTTGCCTTTAAACACATCTTTAGTATTTTATGCATAAAAACATGTATTAAGTTTTTTGTATTACTGCATTTAATGTTATGAAATGTCCTATTCATTTTGATCATGTAAGTGGAATGCAGTTATTATTTTTTGTTCACATTATATATATGCATACACACATTGCATCTGACATTATTGGCCACTTTGTTTTATCAATATATATTTATTGGAATCTGATGATTTATTTCCTGATTGATGATAGCAACATCTGTACAGTTAGGGGGAAAGCCAATTTGTTTTGCAATAATGTAAACAAACATCAACAGTTTGTATGAAATGCCTTGAAGTTAAAATAGATACGCAGTGAGTTTAAAGCTTTAAAAAGAGTCATAAAGCTGATAAAAACATATAAAAAAATGTTTCATAACTTTAGAGGTTGCAAAAAGTAAAACAATGCTGAAATATCAGAAATAATTGACAGATATCACAAAACTATGGAGAAATTTGAATATCCTAGATGACTCCAACACAAATCTGATAATGGGCAGTTGAGAACTTACTCTCACCAATCTGCCCTATATCAAAGAGAAAAGTCATTAAAAAAATTCTTTAAAACAGACAGAGAATGTCAAAATGCACAATATATTTTGGTCCCAAATCAAGTGATCAATCACTAGACCTCCTTTAAAAGAGATCCATCAAGAAAATTGAATGAAATAGACAAAAGAATACATGAAGATATATTTTTCAAACAGTCTTTACATTGATGAATGTTGCACTACACTTCATGGGTCAAACAGCTGGAATAAATGAAGGGTAGTTATTGGCAAAAACCATCCTCACAGGTTGAGATGTCAAGGTTGGCAAGGTGTAATGTTTTGGGGTTACATTATAAGTGATCAAGTGGTGTTTCTATGTTGAGTTTCGAATGGTGTTAAGATGACAGCTCAGATATACATTGATTTTTGTTGTTTTACTTTTTAAGGCACATGTAGAACAATGGTTCAAGAAGAATCAAAATACTTTCAGAAAGATGCTTTTTGTCCATAACGGTGATCCATCAAATTTAACAAAGGAAACTAATGTATATCTGGATAACCTGGTTATTAATGTGAAACATCAAAAACCTGGTAAAATTTCTGAACTGTTTATCATATTGAAAGGATAATATATAGTCTACTATAATTTTTCCACCCTGTCGGCAGGGCTTCAGAATATGCTGATTACACCTCTGCAGGGGGTAAAAGCTCCCCGGGTGGGTGGGCACCTGTTTGTTGTTGGTGGCAACCTATGATGCTTGAGGACAAGATCCTGGTGGTTGAGGGTTTTAGGAGTTGGGCTATACATTTATTCCTAAACTCCAACACACCACTTTGGCCCTTACTTGAGTTAGACAGGCAGTTGGAGAGGTCCAATCCAATCAATTGGCTGGTCATGTCAACCTCTAGGTCAGACTAACAAAACAAACAAAATGCACTCACATTTGCCATATCAAACATTAAACTGACTTAGTAAATGGTGGCTGTAGTGTCAATCAGACTGGGAACAAAGGAATCTTACATGGATGTTTCAACTTCTGAGGAAAGGCCATACTTGGGTGGAGGATCTCTGATATAACAGGTGCTTTGAACCCTCCCCACATTTGAGTATACCAGTCATGTAGCCCTGGAGGAATGAGGTGAATGAGATTTTCTCCATCTTCCCCACATGGGGCTCCAAGGTGGGTGGGGAGCATGGCTGATGAATAATAATAATAAACAAAATATGAGCAAAATTAAAACCAAGAGACTACACATTGATACAGACACAGAAAGTGACACAGAAAATCAAAGAAATTTTTGAAATTCATTAAGATATCCTGAATGGCTGCTTATCTGCATCCCTTCATACTAAATCAGGTGTTTCCCAGGGCTCCATCCTTGGTCCTATGTTGTTTTTAATCTTCATTAATGACCTTCAGCTCTCAACACTACCATTTACTCCTGCCTCAATAGTAACGCTGATCAGTCTGACAAGATCAAAATGGTAGCTGATGTCCAAAATGATCTCAAGATCATCGTTAACTGGTGCAAAAGATGGCTTGTTAATTTTAATGCCTGCAAAACTAAACTTCTCTCCATTAATCATCTAAGGGAACCCTGTCTGCCTTCCATTAGCATGGCTGATGCTATCCACCAGGAAAGTGACTTGTTCTCAGCTGACATGAAATGGAAAGACTATATTGACTATAGGTCAACTGCTAAGAAAGTTGGTTCACTGTGCCAGGTGAGACAATTTTTCTCTCCAGATCTATCTTGCATATCTATTAAGTTTACCATTCGTTCATGCTGGTGTACGGTTGCCTCTCTGTGGATTTAAAAAAAAAATACTTTCATGGTAATTGTTCAGATAAGCTCTTCTCTATAGTACCTAGACTGTATGAATTTAGGTGCAATATTAGACTGGCAGTGAGATCTCATCAATTTACAGTTGACCTAGCTAGATGTAGCTGTAACTTCTATACTGACAGTTTCTTTTCTCACACTTCTTGTTTGTGGAACTCTCTTCCGGCTCCATGTTTTCCGGACAACTTTAATCTGCAAAAATTTAAATGCAATCTCAATTGCTATCTACTGTCCTCCTGATTGCTCTTTTCTCTTTCTACTCCTTACGAATATTTCCTCCACAGACTGTAACCCCGTGTTAGTGGCTGTTCTGCCTTGCTTGGGGTGATACCAAAAAAAAAAGAAAAAGTAAAATAGAACCAACAAAAGACAAACTAAAAACAAAGTTGTCACATTTTGTAATAGGAAAAATCTTAGCATCTCAGATAACTCCAAAAACAGTTAAACAAACTAGAAATAATATGCTACTGATAGAAGTAAAAGAAAAACTTGATGCTGAATGTCTACTAAGTATGACCAAATTTCATGATATAAAGATAAAGGTCTATCAACACAAAGTTTTAAATTATTCAAAAGGTGTTGTGAGAAGCATTGAATTCTCATTGTGTACATTAAAAACAAAAACAATAATTCTATCAAAAAACAGAACATCTTACTTATTATAAAACGCAGATTGTCTGTGTGTGTCTGTTCATTTATATATGGGATCATATTTCCTACATTTTTCAACCGATTTCAACAAAACTTCACAGGACTACGTAAAATTACCCGGCAGTGGTTCTGACAGCGCCAAAAATTGGAAAAACACAATTGTTTTTGCACAAAATCAATTTGAAAGCACGGGTAAGGGGTATCACACCCGGCCAGAAGTTACTGCCAGCTACTCAAACGTCCGAATGCCGTTAACTTCCGGTGACTCAGCGTATTTTTTCAGAGAACGATACACAAAAAGTAAAACAAATGAAACATAAACATACACAAATCCTCCTAACTAAAAATAATAACCAGAAACTACTTTAAAACACATGGTGTCCAAATGAAACCCATGTACAGTCAAAATCGGAAGTTAATTTTAGTCATCAACCAAAAGATATTGCCAACTGCAAACGATGTTAACTGCAGCCGATATAAATATAACCGATTTCTTCCACCAAGTAACTCCAGGGTAGAAGGAAATGTCCCCCTCTCACCTTCTGGCCGATCCTCGTGGAAAATAAACCTCCACATCTCAAGTGTTAATAGAAGCAAAGCATGTCAGATTTATAAAGATTTTCTATTTGTCCCTTATCCTATCATTCTCTTGCATTCCTATCTATATTTGATCTTAATTCATATATATGTAGTATATATATAAATAAAAACAGATGCAAACTATGCCTGGAAGAAAAAATTAAAATAATTAAGTACAAAAATACAAGCCAGTTATTGAACCAGAGAAATGAAATTATACTTAACTGTTATCATAAAAATAAGTTTATATAGTCTTAAAAATAAACATTTATTTTGCATCAAACACTGAAAAATTATATATTAGGTTTGTAACTATGTAAGTTTATATATATGTATGTGTGTATTGTATATGTGTGTATCTATCTATCTATTACTTTTATTACTATTATTATTACTTTAAATATATATATATATATATATATATATATATATATATATATATATATATATTTTTTATTACTATTAAATGATGATGATGATGTTTAAATGAATAACAACATAGATTGCATTTCTGTGATTTTTATTACTGGTTGCACAGTTAAAGTTTTATCCATAAAATTTACAAAGAAAACATTTCACTTACTGCAATATTCTCAAAAAATCTAAAGTAGGATCTGTAATGTAATCGGTACTGAATTAGCTTCTTGACTTCAGTAAACTTTCTCACAGACATGATGTGGCTTCCCTCTGTTTTTTTTCTACAAATATTTTCATGGCTACTGGACTGATGAGCATTTTTTCTCTGGTGCCCTGACTACATGAATTTAAGTGTACTACTAGATTGTACTACTAGGTCTCAACTTTTTACTGTTGAAATAGTTAAATGTAACTGCCCTTCTAACAGTTTCTTTCCTCGCACTTCTCCATATTGGAACTCCATTCCTCACACTTGCTTTCCCTACAATCATCAAAAACCTAAATGCAACATCAGTCACCATGTTTTGTTGCATTGATACCTGTTCTTTTTTCCTTTCTTCAATCCCCCCTACACCCATTCTTTTCTCTCATTTTCAGTCTCCATAACCCCCTGTGTGATAAAGCACTTCTGACTTACTTGGGGTGAAATGCTTAAAAAAAAAAAACCCAAAACATTGAATATGAAATAATTAGGGTACTGACAAAAGCATCTAATAAAATAATTAGAGTACTGAAAATAGCATCTACCACAATCAAAGGTAAAGCTCTCTCTACCAGCAGCTAAAATAATAAAAAAGTGCTCAATAAAATATATATATATATATATATATATATAAATATCGGAGGTGTGTGTTTATAATAAATAATGCATGGCTGCAATTTTAAAACGGATTTGCACCAAAATTTACATGCACATGCTCCAAGTTAATGGGAAGGCCAAGACTGACTTTGCATTTCCCAACTTCCCATCAATAGTGGAAATAATCGATTTTTTTCATGCTTAAACGGCAGTTTTCATGTAGTTTTGGCCATTTAAACTGGCCAGGTGAGAGCCTATAGCTGACTGCCACAAATAGACAGAAAGATTCTATTGGCCAGCATGAGAGCAAAAAGCTGACTGACACGAATGTTAACTCAAAATGCAAAAATAATCGATAGCTGCATTCATCACAAGTGGGAAAAATTTAAATCTGCAATACACTTTACTCCAATTGGCTCAATTTATCTTGTTTAAACTCAACATTGATTCTGATTGGCAGAACTGGGTTGGATGTGAAAAAGTATTTGTTGTTAAAACGTTTTTTTCATTCGGTTTTTCCAGTTACTGAGTCCTTTTTAAAGCTGATCGTTTTGTGTTCATTTTATTTAGTTCTTTTTTCATAACAGATTTAATGTTTAGTATAGAGCTTAGAAAAAATTCGCATTGTAAGATAGGCAAGAAGTAAGGCATGTAGCAACATCAAGAACTCCTTTAAAGGCAAGGAAGGGCAAAAATATTTTAAGTCAAGTGATAGTGATTGCTGTATGTCGTACGATTTTTGAATCAAGCACGGGCAATGCCGGGCCATGCTGCTAGTTATAGATATAAAAAGAATATCTATTAAAAAAAAATAATAGAATTATAGATGCCAACACATATATCATTTTTGATGCATCAGAACTACCAAATGAAATTAAAGTTGGATATACAGTTTCCAAAGTAGAAACATATATTCCAATTTGAGATGTTTCAATTGCTAAAGGTATGGACATGGTAAGAATCAATTCCGGTATGTGGAAAATGTAGGGAGAATGATCCTAATCTCACAGAGATCACATACCCAAATGAAATGCAATGCCTATTTAATTATAAAAAAAACCATATATGTAGCCTTATATACCATAAAACCTGGAAAAAAGAAAGACATTAAAAATTAAACCAAAAAAATCCTTTTCTCAGAAGCAGAGAAAAGTATCAATATAACACACACACCCTAGCTGATCCTGGGTTGAACCTGGTCAGCAGTGGCCAGATGATATGACATTTTCCACACACTGCCTATACCAGAAGATGAGTTGGACCTTATTGTTGTAGGATGATTTGATTGCAGGGTCTATCCCTTGCTGGGCAACGTTGTTGGTGGTCAATGGGCCATTCGCCCATGTTATGTTTCTTGATTACAGAGCAGTGGAGATCAAATATCATTAGCAATGTAAAGCACTGGTTTGATTTTGCAAAATTGTATTATGAAGGAAAAAAATTTTGCAAACAAAAATAAAAATGTTAAAAAATTCTTGTCTTTTCAATTTTGATTTGTTTTATGTGGTTTTTTGTATAATGTTTTTAACCCTTCCCCCCAAAATTTATAGTAACACTTTACCTATTAGAATTTACTAATTCTTGGAAGTCAACTTTAAAATTTGAGGTTCAATAAACTTGGCAGCAAGTCATGGATTTCAGTGTAATCAATTTAAATCTGCTCTTTTTTCCACTTGTCTTTTTCTGTCGGAAAGCAAATTCTTAATTTATAGATCTTTTTGACCCAAGACTGGGTTAGGGCTGTGACAGTATTTGGGATCTGGTGATTCCCCAGGTTTCTGTATTGATTTCAACAAGAGTTATTTGTTGGCTTGTTCGCAATATTATCATTCCAAATTTGGAAAGATAATATTGTGAACCAGCCAAGACATGAATCAATTTCAATATTATTTGCTTCTCTTTTAGTGTCTCCCTTTTGTGACTATATATTCTAATGCATCTAAAATTTTAAGGAAATAGCAAACTGAATTTGTTGAAATGGCATGCCTCCCATCTGATATCAGAGAGGGATTTTAAGACACTTTCATTTCCAATACAACTTTTAAGAATTTTTCACTGGCTGCTTGAGGCTGAAAAAAAAGATATTAACTTCCATAACTGTAGGGAAGAAATTAATGCAGTTTGACAGCAGTCTGTAGAATAACAAGAAATAAACAGAGTAGAATATTAAAAGTCCTTAACGTCCAGCTGGAAGACAGAAAAACAAAGCAGGTTGTAACTTAATACAAACCCTGCAAACTAACTGATGAATCAAGTTGGTATTTATATAGAAATACCTCCACCAGGTACCAGCAGCCAATCACAGCCCAAGCAATGCACTATCCCACTTTAGCACAATGAGATGCTCAATGGCAACATAAAAGCTTCCCAAATAAAGGTTGGATTATTATTCACTTAGCTTGCTCCACAACTGAGTGTTTATCTCTACCACGTGATTTTTCTACACAGTCAACAGCACTTTGGCCTACCAGATTTATGTGACGCCATCCTAGTCTTGTCCTGTGCTGGTCGCGGCGCCAATTGTGATGCCACCGGTCAGTCACGGCCGCCAATTGTGACGCCACCTAACCCTGGGCTGACTGCAGCATCATCTATGACGATCTAACCCTTGGCTGGTTCAGATGGAAATCTGGTTTACCACGGAACCATGTGTGACAATAACCCCTCTGGTTGTCTTGGTCACAGTCGATGTCTGGTTAGATTTGATATCAGCCTTGTTCCCAGCTCGCCTTCAACGTCTGGGTACTGAAGTAACTGCTTTGATCTCTAGTCTAACCTACCCACGTTGTGATTTGATCTTAGGTAGACGAAATCAATCAGTCGCCGGGCCGTAATGCAAGCTGAATTCGAGCAAAGGTGATACCGCACAAGTGTATGTAAAAGAAAAATAATGAAATAAACTCAAAAGGTTCAAATGTGTTAAAAAAAAATAACAAGTATTTTATATCTGTTACTGAATACAGGACTGTGTCTTTCTCCCAACCCGCTTCTATGGATTCGTGACACTTTGCGTTTCTTAGGCGAGTCTTGATATCTTAAGTTGTTTTTCAATAAACTGTTTTTTTGGTATCTTCAGGCGATATTCATTAAAACTTGTTTTGGTGGTGTGAGTCTAAGTCGTTCTTCAAAAAAAAATTGTTTTTGGTTAGAAGTCTAAGTCGGAATGCGTGGAATCTTTTTCAGTCAGCTTCCTGCGAGGCTGGTCTCCGAGCTCAACAGCTCTCTGTCTGCGTCTGCGTCTCCTCGAACTCAATCCAAACTCTCAACTCTAACTGTCTGAAACTCTCGCTGCGACTCTGTTTATATGGACGCCGACCAAAACCGGGGTCCTGTCGTGGTTTGGGTTCCTCGATAATTCCAAATCCCCAATAAGGATTTTCTTTTGTCTTCGGACAGGAAAATTTATCACTTTCCATTTTGGAAGTCAATTATTTTCTGTTTTAGAGGGGTCTTCTCCTTTGTCATATTGAGGTCTGAGGAGAATTATCCTCAGAAACTCAACAGGTTTCCCTTTCTCATATTGGTATCTCACACCAATCCCTTCAGAGGGCGTCAACAAGTTTCCCCTCCTTTTCTCATATGTTTACCTTCGCCCATCGCTCATGCCACCACTCAGCCAATGAACGCTCGGAGAGTGGGTATGGCAACTGGCCTCAATTTACAATTATCGCTCAAAAAAAAAAAATTATCTTCCCTTTTTTCTTTTCTTTTTTTCTATCACCAGAATTTTTATGAATCGGTGTGGTCATTAATCTTTTTTATCTTAACTTGTGGTCACCTGGAATTCATCAGCGGAATTTTTTCCTGACTCATTAACTGGGTGGTCACCAAACTCTTTGTCTCCTGTCAATAATTATCTGCATTCTGTCGGCAAAGTTTGTACAGGTAGTAATAATGGCTTTGTTCGTGCTTTTTTTTTTTTAAATAACTGAATTGAAATTTTATTAAGATACACGTAGGGCAGATTTTATTTTATCCGTATTCTGTTTCCTTTGGCAAGTTATCTTGACAAGATCTGGACATACAACAAATGGGCCTTTTCTGGACACAAGAACCAAAACCAAATAATATCTTAAAATTAATTGGTGGCTATTCTTTTTGGGGTGGTCTCACTTGAATTCCTTCTAGGTTACATGCTTTACCCATTGCAGATTATCTTAATTTGTTTTGTCCGCGTCGTGACTTTATTATTTGAAATTTTTTCAGGACAGATTGTTATTCTTTATCTGTATTCTGTTTTCTTGTCATGTCATGACATTAATTAATTGAAAACAGAATCTTTACCACTTTTCTTACGCATTTTCTAAATTCTGAAAAAAAATTATTTCTTTGTAAATGAAAATAAAATCTTTACCCATTTTTTTTTTGCGAAAAAAAATAATGTCGTTCGGTAAATTTTCGTTATAGCTCTTTCTTGCCATTAAGTATTATTTTTAATTTCCATTTTAATTAGTTAGCCAATTACCATATCTAAGGGAAGTGTCACAATCCTCCCCCTAATTTTTTTTTTGTCATTTACTTTGACACCTAAATCCAAAGCCAGATGCATCACCAAAAATGCAAAATATTCTTCTTTTTTCTTTTCCGAGGTTTTATATGCAATGTAATGTTTTTTTCATCTTTTTTGTTCTACATGCAAATGTAATGTTATTTTCATTTTTTTCAGAAAAAACATGCCAACAACCATAGCTAAATAGTGTCACATTTAGCGAATGAGCTGCAAATATATAGCAAACTTGTTTGTTTCTAAAATTTGTTGCTGCATCTCTTATAATGACCAGACATTTTAGCAGCGTTCTCATAAGCCTGACCTGTACATTTTGAAAAGTTTAGTCTGTGTGCAATTTGAAGTCCTGCAACATCTGAGTTGCCATTTCTAACTCTGGGTATGGCTTTACATTTCTTTCTGTTTCCTTCCGTAGAAAATAGTGTTCAATAGGTTGTGCATCTTTTAAGTATCTAAATACAACACTTAACTGATCGATATGTAATACATCTGGTGTTCAATCAACTGACAAACTAAAATAACCAGAAGGTTTTACTTCAACAAAGAGTGCATGGGCCTTTTGTGCCTTTAGTTGAATTTATTATTATTAGTTATGGATTATTAAAAAGATTTTTGCCAGATTTTCCATAATTTGAAATGAGTCCTGCTAAAAATGAATCAAACTGGTTTAGGAGTTCAAGCAGCCCTAAAAAATTCCCCATTTTGCAATGATCCAAACCTTTCTTCTGTTTCTCAAAAAGCCAAGCTATGAATAACAGTTGTTGCCCCAAACCTGTATCTTGTCTGCAAGTATGTTAGCATAGTGTCTCATTGATATATGCTTTTTTTCCTGATTATCAATTACAAGGTAACCAAAAAAGTTTTGTCCGTTTTTTGATTAGTCATTGAATGAAGTTGAAATATTTTTGAGTAGCAATTTTTAAAAATTAGGACATACAAAAGGAAGTAGGAACATCAGACATTGTAAAAACATTTAAAAATATGTTCCAGCCATCAGTTATCAGCCAGACAACTGTGAGAAGGATGTTTCAAAACAGATCTCGCTCGGGGCTGTTTCAATATAATTATTTCAAAAATCTTATCAGCAGCTGCATCAAGTCACCATCTTCAAGCGTTTGGGGATTGTTTGGACTTATTACTGAAGGCGGCGTTTTGAAGAGGATATGTAGTTTAACGTGGTGGTGAACAAAAGACAGTTCAACGTGTCTGATGAGTTGTTTAGACCTCACCTGCACTGTTAGGTATTTGTATCAAACTGAGTTAAGTGGGTTGTCAAGAAACGCTGTTGGAGGTCCTAAAGGGACAATGAGTGGCAGTCTGCATATCGCTGCTTTCTCGATTTATTTTTTCGCATTTTATTCAATCAAGTGCTTAGTTTGATGAAAAGTGGGTTCTGTCGTAAAAACTACCAAACATTCCAGACATTGATTGTCCCCTCAAGATGCTGTCCTCACCTGCAATCAGGCCTATGCATTTTAAAGATTTTGCTTTGTGTTTGGTGGACAATTATTCAATGTGGTTCATTATGAACTGCTACCAACGGGCCAAACAGTCACTGGAGTCTATTATTTCACAGCAATTGAAATGTGTGCAACAGGCATTGCACCAGAAGGAGCCAATTTGTTTGAATTGCTAAAGGTTTCTTTTTCCTCCATGACAACGATTTACATTATATATATATAAATGAGTGGTCAGGGATACCATACAGCAACTTGGGTGGGAGACTTTGTGCCATCCACCTTATTCACCTGACAAACAAGTAATATATATTCACACACATCTCTTCCACACCCTGGATAATCATATTATATGGTTGTGTCCTTCACCAATGAAGCAGACTTGTGTAAAGCCCACACGGACTTCATTGAATCAACATTTCCAGTAGAGATATCAAGAGAATTTACAGACAAAATGAGATCAGTGACATGTGCTAGATGAACCTGCTTGTGACACTTCAGCGATTCTACTGTCATCATATTTTGATTCTGAAGTGATCAAACTGGTATTTATGATATAATTTACCATATCTGTGTTCACTTCTGATTACAGAGATTATTTTTGACACTGAATTGGTGTATCATGTTGTGGAACTTGTGTGAAGAAATCAGTCAGCTTTACAGTCTTGGACTCTAAATCCAAAGTCTCCTCTTGTTTCTTCTTTGATAGTTTTCACTTTTCTGTACCACTTAACTGAACACGTTTCATCTTGGTTCTTGGGGTCTGTAAAATACAGAAAAAAAAAAAGAATATTTTGTTTGAATTATAATGCAGCAATTAACACAGTTGCACATATCATCGGCAGAACCATATAGACAATTTAATTCCTGGCTTACAGCTGAATCTTGTGCTTTTGCACTCTAATTAATATAGACAGATTTTGTTTCAGATTTGTGAACTGAAAAGTGGAGTTGCTGGAGGCAGTTTATAAATTAGTAGCGACAACAGGACTTGAACCTGCATAGGAGCATTCAGCACATGGATGCAGGCCACCTTGTATCATGTGATAAAATAAACTTAGCTACCACCACCACCACCACGACGTGAGAACAAAATATTCTTGGTGTTCTCACCAGTATAACACCACAGCCCCACATTATAAAAAAAATGCACATGGAGACATCACCAACATCTTTTACAGACATAATGAAATACAAACCAATTTATCAATTACCTTCCACCAACATGTGATATGCGAAAAAATAGAAAATATATTGCATAGTCAAAGCTTTTATCTATACATCATTTAGACATTTTCACGAGTTTAACAACATTTCATACAGCACTTCCACAAAATTATGAAACATTAATTACATTATTTATATATATACAATAAAAAGAAATCATATATTACTTATATATATATAATGTTAGCACAGCACATGTACTGTTGAATAATTTATTATGGGCACTTTTTGAATTTTTGAGTGAGCTACTTAGTACTGCACAGTCTCATTCTAATTGAACAACTGAATGAGACAGCTGACATGAACAAATCTTAGAAGTTAGACAAGAATCATATGAATCTCCGTGGACTGTGGGGCAGTTAAACTTAAGTTTGTTTTATTCCCAAGATTATTGTATATCATTAACCTCTATAATTATTACTATTATTATTATTATTTTTAATTTCACCACGATTATGTTTTTATTGGAGTATGTATATGTTTGTTTCTTTTTACACTGACCTTGTACAGATTGTATACAGCAGGAGTCGACAACTCATTTGACCCCGCGGGCTGGATCGTGTTATAATAACGGGTCGCGGGCCGGACGAAGGACATTAATGAAAGATTAAGGAAAATTACATATGCAGACCCCCTGTCAACCTAAATATTTAAAACCATAATGAAATAAAACATTGAGAAATCAGAAAAACAAAAGAAAATCTAAAATTAAAAAACACCTAACAAAAATTACTTTTCCTCAAGGAACGTCAAAATACTTCAAAGTGAAAAAAATCAACCAAAGTGAAATGGATGAAATTATGATGTGTAGGTTTGAAACTTATTGAAAATTGTTCCACAAATGAACCACACACACACTCATCAAACAAAAACGAAGCACATATACCCATAAATACGAGTACAAATAGTTGCAAACATATACACTTACATACGTACACGTGCGGTATCATCCACACATTCATGAGGCATGTATGTATAATACGCGTATGTTTAACTGTCTTTAGATTCTGGCTACCTCGCATGTCAGTCCCTCCCTGGCCTCTTTCACTTTATCGTTCCTTTCGCTTCTGTTATCTTTTAATGTAGCCAGGGGTCATAACAAATATGTATTCATTATTTGACATTAAATGTAGGCAACGCAACTTGGTAAAATAAGTCTCATGAAAGATAACTGGCAGATAGTCTAATATTGTTAGTGCACTGAGATGTAGACATTCTATGGAAAATGACATATAACAAATTTCATTTGAAGGTCGTTCTCATGTTAAAAATAGTCATTGGTAATCTGGCTCATGGGCCGGTCAAAATGCCTTCAAAGAGGTCGGATCCAACCTCATAAAATTTAGGTTGCCGACCCTTGGTATACAGTGTTTATTTTGCTTAATGGTTAATCCAACCCTGCTTGTATCTGGTATGCTCTGTCATCTACCCCTGGTTCTAATCTCAGCTGTTTTGGATTTCTTGACAGAAAATCCACACATATATTGTCCTTTCCTGCCAAGTTCTCAATTTTACAATTGTACCTGCTTAATTTTAATGTCCACTGCCGAATCTTCTTGTTAATCCACTTGGCTTCTAGCAAGTATTGGAGTGGCTTGTGGTCAGTCTTAATTGTAAACAGAGCTCCATTCAGGTAATAGTCTAATTTCTGCAGGGCACATATAATGGCATATGCCTCCTCCTCAATCACTGGCCATCTATGGGACAAGAAGTATACTGGTATTTCCTCTGCTATACCAGGCACTGGGCCATCCCTTTCTGGCCATGACTGAGTAAGGACTGCAATGATTCATTGATCACTAGTGTCTGTATATGGGATTGGTTTGTTGAGATCTGGATATGTCAATAAAGGTATTGCTGTTAGCTGCATACTGAGGCTGTCTAATGCTTTCTGACAATCCTCTGTCCATTTGAATTGTGGATACTTCTTAGTCAATGCTATCAAGAGAGTAGACTGGCTTGAAAATACCTTCTATAGTAGCCCTATAGTGGCTAAATAAATCTTCTATAGTAGCACTATAGTGGCTCTTATAAAATTCCTTACCTTGTCTTACTGTCTTAGGCTCAGGCATTGCTCTTATGACTTTTACTTTGTCCATATCGGGCTTAATCCCATCCCCATTTATGACAAAACCCAAGTACTTCACTGCTCTGTCGGCAGGGCTTCAGAATACGCCGACTGCACCTCTACAAGGGGTAAAAGTCCCCCAAGGGGTCCACCTATTGGCTGTGAGTGGCGACCCGTAATGCCCGGGGACAGGATCCTGGTGGTTGAGAAGGTCATGACCTGGGTGCAACACACCACTTTGGCCCTTACTTGGGCTAGACAGGCGGTCGGAGAGGCCCAATCCAATCAATCGGCTGGTCCCGACATGCCCAAGCTCATATATATTTCTTTTTCTTCCAATAGTATTATTGAATCTATATTAGTAGAACATTTCACAACCCTTTATCTTATATGTGCTAGAAGGTGGGGACTGAGGTTCAACACAGTTGAACCTCAGCCCCCGAGGAGGAAAGACTTTTTCACCACTGTTAAATTGAAGGGCTTTATAACCAAAATTTTGCAGAGGCTCAAGACTTGTATACTCATATTAATATGAGTATACTGGTCGTGTATTCCTGTCTCAACCAATGCAAATGGGTTACCCCGTTGGTTCATTCCCTTCTCAAGTTGGACTCTGTGGTGGGTGGTGGAGCACAGGGCCAGTGAAAATAAAACCCAAACATGGCATCCTTAAATAAAAAACTAAATGAAATTTATCCTAATCAGACTCTGAGGTGAAACAGCAGACTTCCCAGATTCATTATCATTGAAACCCTGGAAGAGGTCTGTCTTGCTAAAATTTTCCATTTTTAATTGAAAAAAATTATCTCTGCATGAGCAACACCAAAAAATGTTAAAAAAATTGAGAAATGGAAACTTCCTTGTTGAGGTGGATAACTGGAGACAAGCAGAAAACCTAAAAATGAAACGATTTCATAACTCCAAATGTAAAACTTATCCACATGAGAGACTTAACACTTCCAACGGTGTCATCAGAAGTTGGGAGTTGGCTTTAGCCTCAGAAGACGAGATAAGAGATGCCCTGGGAAAACAGGGAGTGATATATATAAGAGTGACTATAAGAAAGGATGATGAAACTAACACCTACATATTGACTTTTAACCAGCCCCAAACCCCTAAAGCGGTCAAAATAGGCTATTGTCTGGAGAGAGTCAAACAGTACGTCCCAGCTCCCTTGAGGTGCTTCAAATGTCAGAAATTTGGACACCACAGGGACGCTTGCAGAGGACGACAGACATGTGCCAAATGCGGAGAAAAAGAATCAAATCATAAAGAGGAGGAATGCTTGAAACCACTAAAATGTCCAAATTGTCAACAGGATCATCCGGCATATGGAGAAAGAAAAAGAAATCATTGAGGTAAAACATAAGAGAAATGTGTCTTTCGTGGGGGCTAGAAAAATCGTAGAGGTCTATATGGGTGAGACTAGCTATGTCTCTGTTACACGGAGATTTGAAACAACCAATGAAGATAACAAATATAGAACCCTAATCAAAAAACTCATAAATTTAGATCCAAGCGAGTGGACAAAATTCCAGGCAGAGCTGAAGAAGGAACACGCTAATAGTACTCAACAAACATTCCAAAAGGAAGTTCCAGCTCAGATTAATAAAACTCATGACAAAATAAAGAATGAAAAAGAAATAACCAAAAAAAAACATCAGACACAGACCACTCTTACCAAAAGACAAAACCTGCAACGATCATCAATCCGTCTTTCAACTTCTAAAATCGATAACAATGGGAAAAATAATATACAAAACCCTGTATCAAACAAGGACAAAGAAGAATGTCTATCACAACTCAAGAGAGACCATACCCCAACTTCTTCACAGGAACGTCTAAAGTCTTCAAATCTAACAAGTCAACATACAGAACAAGCAACTTCAAAGATTGACACGGAAAACAGGTTTGGTTTTTTGGAAAGGATGGAAACTGATGAACCGAGCACTAAAAACAAGTCAAAAAAGAGCATTAACTCCAATTCAGACAAATTACACATCAAACAATGAAATTACAAAATAATGCAATCCTACAGTGGAATTGCAGAGGAATCCGGGCTAATTATGAGGAACTTCAACAACTTCTGACCAACCATAACCCCAAAATATTTTGCCTACAAGAAACCTTCTTAAAAGAAACAACCTCCATTAATTTCAAACAATACCATATTTAATAATACTACATTGAGCTTTTTTTTTCACTGCAAATAAAACTTGTAGTGAAAAAGTACATCAATTGGCTATGCAAATGAATTAGTTTATTTAATATAAATAACTAACTCATGCCAGATAGAAACATTTGAAACCATTTACTTGAGGAAGAATAAACAACCTGTGGTTTAAGGACGTTATCCTCAAATTATGTTTACAAAGTATATATATATATATTTCATATATATGTGCAAACTGGATTTGGCATTAAATGACCCATAGTGGTTGATATGCCATAAAACCCCAAACAAACAACCAACCAACCAACCAAGTACTTCATCTCTTCCCTTAGGAATTAACATTTCAGCAGTTTCAACCTTAGTCCATGCCCCCTTAACTGACCTGTTTTATGTGGTCAAAATCCTCTTCAGGTGTTTCGGAGAATACCTAGATGTTGTCAAAATAGGCCATGACAAAGCTCTCTTCATTTTGCTCAGTACTATTGACATCAGTTGCTGGAAAATACCTAGGGCATTGGCCAAGCCAAATGGTATGACCCTGAATTGAAATAACCCCATGCTGCTTTTTCATGGTCTGCATCATCAAGGTCCACCTGTCAACAGCCTAACCTCAAATCTATTATTGGAAAGTACAATGCTCTTTCCAGAAGGGCCAAGATGTCATCTATCAATGGAAGATGCTCTATATCTCTAACTGCTTCCTCCACTAGTGGTCTTTTAAGGATAGGTGTCCTATATGGTTTTAATTTGATTGGCATTTGTTCACCAGTATCAATCTTCATCCTCACTGTGTGTGTCTGTCCAAGTTCCTTATCAGAGTTAGCCACTATATCTCTGTTGGCTCCCAGCTCTCCTTTTGATATTTTTACCATCTTGTTAGTCTGAGTAAGATTTTATTTTCTAATTTTCTCTTTCTTACCATCTTACCTCTACCAGATACTGCCATCCTAGGAGGCAATTTTATGTCAGTGTCAACCACTACTGACACTGGTTCATTAAGGATGCTTCCCAATGTTGTCAATGTGACACTGAGCTGTCGGCCCGTGGTCAACTCTCGGTCGTGGCGCAAAACTGTAATAATACTCCTACCGGCGTTTTGGACTCTTAGTCGCTGCCACCAGCCTGTGTGTCGGTTGATCAGTGGTCATTGCTACCTCGCGGAATCCTTTGGTCAGGGTACCAAGTGGGATGGTCGGTCAATGCTAACGGCTTCACACCAGCTGCAACTGGTTTGACACCAGCTCCATCGTCCCTAGCTCACTCCCAACGTCTGGTTACCAAAGTAACTGCTTCGATCTCAAGTCTAACTTACCCACGTTGTGATTTTGATCTTAGGTAGACAAGATCAATCAGGCGTCGTGCCGTAGTGTAAAATGTGTCTAGACAGGAGGTGATATTGCACAAGCATAAAGAAAAGAAGCAAATAAAAACCTAAGAGGTTCAAGTATGTTAAAAGTAACAAATTGACTTTTATCCATCTGTTATATACAGGAGTGTGTTTTTCTCCCAACCCGTTTTCTAAGAAGTGTAATACTTTTATGCTTCTTAGGCAAGTTCTGGTCCTCTAAGTTAACTGGTTTAGTTTTTAAGTGCTGGCTTAGCGTCGTTCGTCAGTATAACTTGCTATTGGTAGGATAGGCGATGTCAGAGGCCGTGGAATCTCTTGGTCAGCTTCTGCGAGGCAACACTCTGGTTTCTGCAACTCCAAAGGCTCTAACTGGGGAACTACTCACTCTAACTCTCAAACTGAACTGTCGAACAGCCCGAGGACATTCGTTTATATGGATACCGACCAAAAACTAGTGTGGGGTTTTTGGTAAATCCCGATTTCTGACAAGAACCTCTTTGTTGCCAGGTCAGGAAAATTGATTACTTCCCATTTTGGAAAATTAATCACTTTCCATTTTGGGGGAATCCCTTCATCCGTGAGGAGAGGTTGGAGGAGAGCTATCCTTCTCAAATTTATACCTCGTACCAAACCCTTCAGTGGGCGTTAATAACTTCCCTGTCCTTCTCATCAGATTACCTCCGCCTATCACCATTGCTACCACTCGACCAATGGCGTCCTGGCTGTGCGGGCGTGGCTAAGCTGGTCTCATTAAAATTATAACCCAGAATTTTTTGTTTACAAAATTCTTTTTCCCATCATCTAAAATATTTTTACGAATCTCACATGGCCATCTCTCAGATCTTTTGGTCTTCTTAACCAGCACTTTTTACAAACTCCAATCAATTGTCAAAGTCTGCCATCTGGTCCCTTCATGAAGTTAGCGTTTACTGGAACCCTTGGCTTCTTGAGATAATAAATTTCTTTGAAAAATTGGTAATTCTTCTGAGATATTTTTCTCATGCCAAAATTTTATAATCAACATACTTAACATGTCGGTACTGAAGACAATATCTTGGAAAAGCAAATAATATTAATTCTCTCTACCCCGTATTGGAATATTTTCTTATGCTGAAATTTTCACAATGAACATATGGCATCTCAACTTGCTGGCACTTAAAAATGATATCTTGGGAAGATAAATAATATTGATTCTCTCTACCCTGTATCGGCAAATAATTTCGGAATACCTTCTCATGCCAAAACTTTTATGATCAACATATGGCCTGCCGCCTGATATCTCAACGCTTTTTCTTAATCTCGTGTTTTCTCGGCAAGCACTTTTACAAATATCATTAATCAATTGTCAAAAGCTTACATATGGCCTTTCTGCGAGTTCACTGTCTACGCCAATTTATGGGTCTTTGAGAAAGTAACTCACTTTTATTCTTAAGTAAAAAAAAAAAAAAAAAAAATTTCAGGGTATCTTCTTTTTGGTTCTCAGTATTTTCTTGTTTTAATTTCTATGGTTAATTAGTTAACCAACTACCATAGCTAAATAGTGTCACAACACCATCAACCAATAATACTGCAGGGTTAAATTTTAATTGTTCCTTATGTTGACCTAGCCAATCCTCACCCAAGATCATATCTTCACAGAGTCCTGGGGGCCACATATAACTTGTGGACACTATTTGTCCCTTCTATCTTTACTGGGAGTCACACCATTCTTGTTATTGTCATCTTCTTCCTGTCTGCTTGGTTAATTGTAATGCCGGCCTTTTTAACCCCCCGCCACCACAGCCTCAAATTATTATACCAGTCCTCTCTGAGCAAGGATACAGATGCCCCCATGTCTATCAAGGCCCTCATCACTTTTACTACTGCTTTGTGCGTAAGCTTCTCCTGTGTCAATCTCTCATCATCTACATAGTACAGCATTCCAAACCGTCTATATTTACTTTGTGGTGCCCTGGAACAATCTTTCTGAGGTCTGTTCTCTTTGTTCAATGAGGTAATCTTTTCTCGGATGGCCTGGTTCTCTCACATGTCCAACATCGCATACTTCTCCTTTTTCTCATTACAACATGGGCCACTTTCCCTTTTATTTCTTGTGCTGGGGTGGCCCCTGGTTGTTTCCCTAGTTCAATCTTCTAGGGGTGGATTTGTTGATGGGAGGCCTTGAAGACTTCTTTCTCGGGACTCTACACCACTTGGTCTCAAGGCCAAATTGGCCAAAATTTGATCCAACAAAACTTGGAGACAACCTACATCTTGTTTTCTTGCCTTATAACCCTCATAATTGCAGGTCCAACAGACCAATCTGTATCTACCGGATGTGTGCGTGAAGAACCCGTTTCAAGGACCAATCCATTTTATTGGGATCAGCTTCTTTCTTCCAATCCTCTGGTTGCTCTTTCACCCATTCTAAGTCCTTATTCCACATAGGAGATTTCTTTTCTTGATTCTGCCTACCTTCCTCCTGACCTTGGACCCATGGTCCACTACTTCTTGTCTTTTTTCACACTTTTTCACTATCTATGGCCATTTACAATCTGATTGGGGCCTCCTTAATCACATTGTATCTGATGCGTTCTTTTTCTAGTGCATTGACAAATAAATCTGCCAACTGGGCTTGAATGTCGGCATTCTCCTTCGCTTCTTCAGGGAAAGCCAAAGCTGACAATTTTGTGGCTCTTGTTCCTAACTCTCTTGGAGTCTCAATCTTTGCCTGGGCGAGTTTCATGAGATTCCTCATGGTTTTTACAGCTGTTCACCCACATACTCTTCTATCAGCAATCTCTCCAGGTCTGCCCATGCTAAACCAGAGTCCCTCGCTAGGTGCCCCCTCTCCATAAACTCTGAGGCCAGGCCCTCAACTGCATCATACACTAATAGTACTGTCTCTACTTCAGACAGCTCATCGGTGAGCTGTTTCTTCTCTATTGCTGT
Source organism: Acanthosepion pharaonis (assembly GCA_903632075.3). Classification (NCBI taxonomy): domain Eukaryota; kingdom Metazoa; phylum Mollusca; class Cephalopoda; order Sepiida; family Sepiidae; genus Acanthosepion; species Acanthosepion pharaonis. Next base: position 307,721 of record CAHIKZ030001560.1, read on the forward strand.
TAACCAATCATTCAGTTCCCCTTATTAAAATAAATAGTATTATTAAAACCATTAATACAGGAATTGAAAAATGCCTATATGAAGATGATCTCTGAATATCCTACTTATCACCAAACATGCCTTCCCTTGAAAGATATATACAATTATGTTTTAGCAAGATAGAAAAATGGACAAATGAAAATGGATTCTGTTTCTTCAAAATAACTGTTGTGTATGCATTTCTGCAAAAACTGAGCCTACCACATTAATCCAGAATTAAAATTAAATGGACACATAATTCCCATAGTCCAACAAATAAAATATCTAGGAATCATACTAGATAGCAAACTTAACTTCAAAGCACACATGGATTACCTTAAAGAAAAATGTCAAAAGGCTTTGAAGTAATATTAAAAGTAATATCAAAAGTGAACTGGAGGGCCAACCAAAAAGTAATGCTCAGAATATATAGATCACACATCAGATCAAAACTAGATTATGGATGCATTATTTACAGTGGCACACATAAATCCTATCTTAAAACACTACAAACCATACAAAATCAAGGCCTGAGATTAAGTCTTGTAGCCTTCCAGACCTTGTCCATCCAAAGTCTCTATATAAAAGACAGTGAACCACCTATATCTCCAAGATGGGAAAAATTATCCTGCTGATATACACAAATTTCAATCCAACCTAAATAACCCCGCATACCCAAAATAAATATGAACCACATTTTTCAAGTTCTGTAGAAATAAACCAACAGTCGTTCCTTCATTTGGACTTTGAATCAAAGAAGCACTAGAATAAAGATCTTGATAACATAACACCAGTTACAATCTCCAAACTTCACATTTACCTAACATTGAAACATTGATAAAAAAAGATACAATCAACAAAAGCATATATGGAGAATTGAAAGACAAATACTGTGACTATAAACCATTCTACACAGATAGATAAAAAAAATCCTAGATAGAATAGGTGCAGCAGCCACAGACAGACAAATCCCAAACTAAGCTACCAAATAATTCATCCATCTATACAGCTGAACTACAAGCCATAAAAATGCCATTTAAAATGATAAAAAAATTCAAAAGATAGGGTGTCTGAGAATATTATAAATTTCCTATTCCGTTTAACAGGAATTAAAAAGAACACAAATAATCTCTAAATTCAAGAAATCCTAGAAATTTGTCATCATTTAATAAAGCACAAAACAATAATATTGATTTGGATTCCTAGTCCTATAGGCATCAAGGGAAATCATGAAGGCAACACACTGGCAAAAGAGGCATCGAAAATGAAAATAACTAACATCAAACTCCTATATGCAGATTATAAAATCAAAATGATTCAACACATAAAAAGAAAATGGCAAGCAATTTGGGACATGTTCCCAAACAGTAAACTATATGAACATAAGCTGACAATAAGAAAGGAGAATATAGAGCCTTTAGCTGATTGCAGACAAGACGTAGTGCTCAACAGAATAAGAATTGGACACACATCTGACACACACACACACAAGGCAGAAACTACACCTCGGGGAGACTCACTGCAATCAATTGCTCATAGTCATAAATAGCAACTATTATCAAGCACAAAATTTTAACATGCTCTTCTTACTGCCCAAATAATATGATATTTGAAGAAAATAAATTCCAACTTCTATAGAAAATAGAGCTTGGATTTTGAACTATACAATTTGTTATATTTTGAAAACAATTTTAAAACCTCACAACCACTTGAAACATTTTGAAACATTCCTGAATAAAAATCCAATTTCAGCATTATATGACCCACAGGGGTTGATATGCTGATAAAATAAACAATTGGTCAATCTACTATAATTTATACATATTATGTGAAATAATCTGGATCCCTTCAGTAGTTTTTGTTTTTAAATTAGAGATAATTAGAATTGTATAATAATGTGATATGCAGTGTATGAGGGGATACTGAAAAACTTCCCAAAATCTGACCAATTAACCAAACATCAGAATTTGGGGGAATCCTGTCTTGGTTGGGCTAAAAACTTTTCAGCAACCTCTTGTACATAAAATAGAAATGAAATCGATTAAATGATTTGAAAACTTTTTTCCACCCCAGGTATCACCCAAGAGTGTTATACATTGATATAGATATCCATCATGGAGATGGTGTGCAGGAGGCTTTTTATCTGACTGATCGAGTAATGACAGTTTCATTTCACAGATATGGAAATTATTTCTTTCCAGGCACAGGTAAATATAGAAATGTAGATATTTTGGAAAATTTATTGTATGAGATTTGGTCTTCCACTTATCCTGAATGTAAATGAATTGAATAACATTAACAATTCTGCTATCATTTAGGAAAATTATTTAAACAATCTTTGCTATTGATGTTAATAAAAATGTAAAATCTTTTTAAATGAAAGTTATATAATAAATGGGCTGTGTGAAATTCCTATATATTGGAAAATTGTTTTAATTTATAAAATGAAATAACCTTGTATCAACATCAACACACACTGACATGTCAAAAGTCATCGGATAAGTGCCTAGTATCATATAGGATCACCTCTAGTTCTGGGAAGTGCAGCAACTCAATGTAGTATCAATTCAACAGGTGGTCAGAAGACTTCTGGAGAGTAGTTGAGCCATACCATCTTGATAACTGTCCACAGCTCCCTAATATTTGCATATGCATATCTTGTGTGTGAATTACCACATCTCATATTAAACCACCACCAGTTTTTTTTATAACTGGAGCTTATGACCTTATCTGGTCTGTGCCATTTCTCAACCCTACCATCAGCTTGAAGCACAGGGAATCATTACTCCTTGGACCATGCCACATCAATCCTCGAGTATCCAATTTGCAATGTCATGAGCCCAGATGAGGCACTAAAGAACTGCTGGATATGCATCTGGTACTTCTTACATTGAATATGGGTGTAATTTTAGTCGGTGTTGCTGGTCTGTTACTGCAGACAATTCTTGCCAGACACCTCTTGTCACATTAAGGATAAGTGGTCAGCAACTACATTATCCATGGTGAGCAGTAATGCCTTATATCAGGTATTTTTGGTACACACGTGACAGTGTAGGATGAAGAATGTCAAATGTCCCTACAATTTCAGAAATGTAATGTTATATCTGACATCCACTATCATGCCTCCTTTGAACTACAATAAATCCAGTTGCTTTGCCATAAGCAGTGTAGCCAATGTGCACACTGACTCATCAGATGTCAGAGCACAACTGATATAGGTTTGAACATTTACATAATGTTAAGGAATGGTGGTGCCATTTACTATTACTTTTCCATAATACTGTCCTATAACTTTTGGCACTGCTGTGTGTGTTGGCATGTATATGCTAACGATAATGTATCATAAATTATAAAAAAATCATTTTATTTATTACTTATTAATGTTATTTAATTTTTGTTTTCAAACAATTATCTCCATGTTTAATAATAATAACCATCACCACCAAACTTATCTGAATGATAATATCATCATTGTCACAATATATATTACTAGAAAAAAAAGGCATTTTTGCAAACATTTTTTATTAGATTACAAATTATTATTTTAGTCTTTTTTTCAAGGTGACATGTATGAATCTGGGGCAGAGAGTGGAAGATATTATTCAGTAAATGTACCTCTGAAAGAAGGAATTGATGATCAAAGTGAGTACATGTGTTAATTTTTATAAATGCAGCACTTTAAAATGTATCTGGATGATTGGCTTTCATGAATTAAAATTTGCTGAGCTTCAGAGAATGTACATACTGTATTTTACTTATAATTTTTAAAATTTTGTCTTGCCTTAATGAATTTATTTATTTTTAATTTATTCACCCCTAGTAAAGCAATAATGCCACTAAGATTCAAGGGGCTACTAGGAGTGAGAGAATGAGAATACATTAGAAGGAACCAGAAAACCCAATCCTAAACAGGAAATAAGAGATAAACCTCTATTCCTGCTCAAAAGACTGGGGAGGAGTGTAAACCAGATGATAGTAAAACCTATCTACTCCTATTGAAGGAAAAAATAAAATTAAAAAAAAAAAAAGAAGAAAATTTCTAGGCAGAGATGTATAAAGTTGAAGTAGACTTTAAAAGGAACAGGAACAAGGAATAAACCTCTACTCCAGTTCAAAAGTCTGGGGAGGAGTGTGAACCAAATTTCTTGAGTGCAATAATTTTTAAATTAAATAAAGTTATTTTTTGAATAAATTAAAATTTTTAAATAAATTATTTTTCTCTGAGTTTAATTGGATGTACTGAAATACACTGTAGAATTATATTAAAAATTTACTGTTTAAGATGAAAGCAATAATTGTAAACATTTTTGTCTTTGGAGGCAATGTTTTGATGTAAGTAGATTTTTGTCTTTCTTATGTTCATCACTAAAAATAATACCATAATTCACTTTATTTTCCCTTTTGAATATTCTTATTTATTTTTTTAAGCATATATGCAAGTTTTCAAACCAGTAATACAAGCCGTTATGGAAAGTTATCGTCCAACATGTGTTGTCTTACAAGTAAGTGTTTACGTGCCATTGTGCTTGTAAAAATATACCTTGTTAGTTTTTATTATGCAAGTCAATGTTTTCACAATAAACATTGATATTTACCAACCAATATTGGTAACATTTTCAGGATATATTTATTTGATAAATATACCATATAACTTTCAGCTTATATCTGTTTTTATGAAAAATATTTACAACTTATTTGATGATGAGAGATATGCAAGTCAAATCTTGATCATATTGTAATTATATATGTAAAGATTGCTGGGTGCCTCACCATGGTATAATGGTAAGAGAGCTAGTCTAATTAACTATTATTGCTGTGTCATGTGTTCAGTTCTCTCTAGGTACATTATACTTGATGTCTAGTGCTTCACTTAGTAAATAACTATATATAAAGGTTGTCATGGTTTTTAAGAAAGATATAACCTCAAAAAAGAAACAAGATATTATAAATTTATTGAGTGATGCGAACACAATTTTTGAAATTGTGAAAAGGTTTAACAGAGATCATGGAACTACCAAAATGAATGAATTGACAATATAAAGCCAGTCTTATTTTTTGTTCCAAAGAATGTCATAAAAATACCTATGAAAAATTTTCAAAAGAAAATTTGATTGGACAAAAAATATTTGAAGAAGCTTGTATTTTGATTGTAAACAGAGAGAAAATATGTAGAATATTAAGAATATTAGCTGAAGACATGAAAGCTACCAGACTTTTAAGTAAACATCACAAAGGGAAACATTTTAAGTTAGACAGAGAAGTACATAAAAATTTTCTCAACAGTAATTTTTGGTGATGATCACAGAGCTTCATTGAATGGGCTTAATATCTAGGCTAGAGTTTAGGTCTTTCATGGAAATAGTCAACTAACATAACTTAAAAGATGACAGGAAGGTAGGTAGAGTAATCTTTTGGGACTGTAGGCAGTAAAAATATAGGTCCCTTTAAAATTGATGATGTTGTCATGATAAATATTGAGAATTATTTTTGAGTGGTAGAAGACTTGACCAAAAAAGCTTTAATCTATTGCAAGACAATGATTGTTTAAATTCTGCAAATCTGACTCTGAATTAAGCCTGCCTTGCTAAAAATTTCTTCAAAGACACCATATTAATGGAATGACCTCCCACCTTTGCAGAAATTAATTCATTAGAAAACAAGAAATGTACATGGGAATGTGAAACAATATTCAAGCAAAGATCAAGTAATGTTAAAGGTGAAAGCGTGCAAACAGCAAAATCAATGAATGCATGATTATGATTGTTATAGAATCTCAAGGATCCTATAGTAACATGTAAAATAATAATTTATTTAGGTATGAATTCAGGGTTATTGTGTTAATCACATATATTTTTATGGTTTATATCTTTTGGCTCTATAAATATAAAAAAATATGTTGCATTTACTTTGTCTTCATCATAAAACATGACACCTCCCAAACTAAATTATCAGTATTCTTAATAAAGATAGATGTAAACTAAAACTTATGATGTTCATCATATAAATATCTCCTGAAAATTTTATTGTGCAAAAATTGTCTTGTATAATAAAGTGTACTTTCCAGCGAGAATTTTGAATTTAGCATGCTTTTCTGTCAAGTCATAAATATTGGGCATTTATTTTTACATATGTACATTATGTTAGAAGAGAAATATCTTAAAAGCAATGTTGCTTTTAACACAATTTTATATAGGTCTGCTAGAGTTAGCTTGAGGAGAGGCATTAGGGAAGCAAAAAATAACATACAAGAAACAGAGAGAGCTACTTCAATAGCAATGATCCATGGCATGTATGGCAGAGTATTGAATGCATTATTAACAGCAAATCTAAGAAGTGAAAAATTAAAAATGGTGATACCTCACTGGTGGAGAAACTTAATTGTTTCTTTGCTCTTTTGAGGTGGAACCAACAGAACCAGACATAACAACCTCACTAGCCGTAAATGAGAGCTTCATAGTTCATAATCATGATGTGAAGTGTGTGTGTTCAGAGGAGTGAATCTGAAGAAAGCTGCTGGGCCTGATGAAGTGACAGGAAGGATCCTGAAAGAATGTGCCAACTCTCTGGAATCTTTACGAAAATAACCTGTATTTGTTGAAATCTGTGAATCTACCTGAAGTCAGCCACCATCCCTTTGTTAGAAGAAACAGTTATTAGTGGCCCCAGTGTTTATCAACCAGTCAGACTTACACCAATTGTCATGAAGCGCTTTGAAAAATTGATTTAGTGGCATATCAAGACAAGCCTGCTGTCTACTTTTGATCAATGGCCAATGCCAGTAGTTTGCATACAGAGTGAATACATCGACAGAAGATGCTCATTGCCATTGCTCTCCATATTGTACTGACCCTCCTTGAGAAAAAGAGATGTTATGTGAGAATGCTTTGTTTTTTTTGTACTTCAGCTCTGCCTTTAACATGATCATCACAAGTAGACTGGTCACAAAGCTCACACAACTATCTCAGTTCATCTGTTATTGGGTTTCTAATAAATTGTCAAAATAGGTTTGCACCTCTCATGATCAACAGCCAGGTCTCACAGGGATGTATATTAAGCCCTCTTTTGTACATCATTTACACTTATCATTGCATCCATATCCATCATACCAACACACTGATTAAGTTTGTGAATGACACTACTGTGATTGAACTCATTTCAAAAGGTGATGAGGCAGACTACAGGAGTGAAATAAAAAAAGAGTAGCTGCATGGAGTTACTTCTTTGCATATTCTGAAACCAGCAAATAAAAATAAAGGAAAAATTTTGTTTTATAAATATGCTTGGTGAAATCACAAAAACATCTCCAATTCTGTCCTTTTTATTATTAGCAGGCTTTGGATTGATAAAATTAAGTTTCTGGGTATGTGTATTGCAAAGGATCTCTCCAAGACAAGCAATACAATTACAACTCTTATTTACTGAAAATTGTCAGAAAAAATAAATTACAAAGGAGGACTGCTGATGACATTCTACTGCTGCTCTATTGTGAGTGTTCATGTACTGCATCACTGTTTGTATGTCAGTTGGCCAAAGGATTATAGATGTTACCCAGAAAATAATCAGCTGCTTGCTGCTATACTTGGGGGATATTTCTAATTCTGATTGTCACAGCAGAGCAGAAAACATAATAAGACAGCACACATTCCTGGTACCACTTATTTGAACTGTTTTAGTTCTATTAGTTTAGGACAAAGTACTTGTGGGACAGCTTTTCTCCTTGGTACTAGTGTAAAATGAACGCTAACATATGCTGACAATTTTCAACATATATTAAACATGTTACATTTCTTTATTCAATGCTGTGCATGTTTGTTTTTTTCCTTTGTGTGTGTGTGTGTGTGTGTGTGTGTGTGTGTGTGTGTGTGTTTGTATCTGGGGACTACTGTCCAATTTCATTGTTCATTACGTAATGACAAGAATAAATAAATAAAAATTTAAATTCTTTTATATAAACTTTAATATGATCAGTCAATAACTTTTTTTTTATAATATGTGTTTTACTTGCATATAGATTTTGAAAAAGTTTAAAGTTAAAAACGGTATTATCTATGTTAATATTTTTTGAAAATAATGTAATTTATGTATTTAAATAAAAGAACCAAATTCTTTATCATTTAAGTGTGGAGCTGATTCCTTAGGAAGTGACAGACTTGGATGCTTTAACCTTAGTGTCAGAGGTCATGGGTATGTATAACATAACTGTTATTTTATCAATTCATTCGATTTGATAAAATAACTCCTTTGCTTTCTTGTATTCTAAAGTTGTTAAAAGAACCTTGTCTGTTTATTTACTATTTTATAATTTGATATATCCATTTTTAATGTAATAATATTTATGCTGTGGTTGATATATTTGGAGCTGTAGAATTGGAAAATTTTATTTTTAAACTTTCATTCTCTAATATTGGATGCTACTGTATATTTCTTGTTAACTTAAAATTTTAATTAAATTGTTAATAAACAATGAAAACAAATCATCTGTTAAATGATATAACAAAAACATGTAAATATCAATTTTATTTTTTGTGACTTCTGTTCTGAATAATGTAACTAAACTATTATTTATTTAAATAATTTCTCTTTCCTCCTTAAAGTTAATAGGTTCATTTTGGACCATGAGAGACTTATAAAAATCTATTAGAAGTGTACATTAACTTTTAAATTTAAAACTTTTTATATATTCATTTTCAATATCTTTATATAAACAATAAATAAAAAAATTGTAAAAGTGGTAATATTTACATTTTCTATAATGGATGATAACTTACTATTCTCTCAAAGTATATGCATTACTCATATGTTACCTTTGATATTTCTTATCAAACAGTGAATGTGTACGGGTTGTGAAGGGTTATGGTCTGCCAATGCTTGTACTAGGGGGAGGTGGCTACACAAAACGGAATGTAGCCCGCTGTTGGACCTATGAGACTTCTGTCTTGCTGGATGATGAAATCAGTAATGATCTTCCCTATAGCGGTATGTACTGAATTAACATTGCACAAGATAATCCCTCTCTTAGAACATTAAAAATACATAATATTAAAGAATAGACTGAAAGTTTTTTTTTAATTATTTGACTGAAGGAAGTATTGTCTATTCAACACTATTTAAGTGTTTTCAAAAGCTTACTTTCTTCTTTGCATATTCTGAAACCAGCAAATAAAAATAAATGAAAAATTTTGTTTTATAAATATGCTTGTTGGACATATCACTACAGAAATCACAAAAAACATCTCCAATTCTGTAATACAAAATTTCTATGTTTATATTAGAATGCAGATTATGAAGTATTTTACAAAAAGAATTATTTAAGATTTTTAAAAAATCTCTAATTAACATTAAATGATTAAAGAAAACAATTTTTTACCAGAATATTTAATTATAAAAATTTTAATATAATTTGCTTTAGTTAACCTTTATAATTTAAAAATCATAGCATATCATGTCAAATATAATTTGACACTGCTCTGCTCTTATTTCATTGATCTGTCATCTCTCTATCCCAGCACTACCAAAAACTTAGTATTTTTGGTGTCATCAATTGGCAGTGATTTTTTTTATCTTCACAGCCATCACCTGTTGACATCAATAAGCTGAAAGGTAACCAGATTTTATGGGGCTCTTGCCCAATTATTGTGATTCTATGGAAATTTCAGGTGTGATATTTTCATGGCTGTGGTAAATTCTTTGTCTCAAAACCTGTTTCACAGCACAAACCTACAAAGTCTATTAATGAAAACAAATTGAAGAATTTAAAAGTACATAAGGAGTAAAGAATTATTAATCTTTTCATGTAGTATTGTTAGCAATCTTTTAGAAGAAAAATTATTCAACCAGTAATTGTAATAATTCAAGAGACCCTGGTTCTGACATTGAATTCTCATCTATCTGGTCTTGTGTCTTTGGGTTTGTATGTGGCAGAAGCAGCTGCAACAGCAGGAAGAAGAGTGGTTTATAATGAACCTAGCTTATCATGCTATCTTCTCTCTGTCTGGTCCTGTCACTCTTTGGCTTTCATTTGTCTAGTTTATAAAAGGAAATTTGTGCATCTCTGACTTTAATTTATTGCATGTTTTTTGATAAGATATTCATGACCTCTCTTTGTTCAATAACAGATGGCCTTCTTTGTAATGCAATCAAGCCAAACCCCTCGTCTAAACTTTCGTAACAGTATGAAAAATTGCATGTCTAATAGCACTTTTTAAAAGACTGTAATACTTGCCATATTACCCTGAAGGCAACTGGGTAGATTGGGAAAAATCTTGTTTTACTAAATCTTAATGAATTCTCCTTTGTTTATTTCAGGTTCAAATCTTCCTAGAGCCTTCTTCAAATTCATCTTATGGTTTCTAATTATTATTTTTAATCCATTCTTTCTTTATTCTCCTTGACACTTAATTAGTTTCTCTGAGTGTTTTTACTGTTTAATCTTTATTATTTCCCACTTCAAATCATCATTAGACATTCTCATGCAGTAAAACATTGAACCAAAATTACCACTACAAGGCCAGGTTAATGTTTGACAGAATGAGACAATAAATGCAGGAGTTATAGTTTATTTCTTTATTATATTCATAAAACAAAATATGAATTAATTTCAATATTGAAATAATGGTACATAATAAGTTACTAATATGGGTATTTAATTTTAATATGTGAATTGCCAGGACTTGGAAAAGATAGTGGAGTGGTTTCACATTGTCTTCTTCATGGTTTAAAATTAAGTTTTACTTATCTTAGTCTGACTGCCACCCAATGCTCTGTCCTGTTATTTAAGAGACGGATTCATGCATTCTCCAAGAGCATTAATACAAAGTAAATATACAAACTAAATAGGAATTTGAATTCATTGATTTCACCACTGTGCCAATAACTGTTACGTTATCTGCCCGTATATTTCCAATATTGATGTCCCAATAAGCTTGGTTAATTAGTAACTTTAAAGTTAATCTTAATATTAATATCTTAATATTTTTCTTTTCAACTATAAATTTTCTTCATTAATTTTAGACAATTAGGAGGTAGAAAAATTGGCATGTTGTAGTGAGAAAATGAATGCAGGTGTAATTTAACTAAAGCGTTATTCAACTTAGAATGATGTCTGTCCTATTGGATTTACTTAAATGCGGAATACGTATTAGGGGAGATAGTTCATACCACATTCTCCCCGGCTGGTTATTTATAGGAGACAAAGGCATTCCACCAACCCAGTTGTGGGTCCTTTAAAGACGTCATGGTGGTTTTGCAATCGACAGCCACCTCTGATATTGACTCATCTGAGCTTATTGTTGTCCTGGGTTTGTCTTGTCTACTCGGCTTTCAAGTATAAACCTTTGACTTGAAATGTTTATGTATTCTTTTTTAAGCCCCTCTGCGTCTGAATTTGAAATAGCAGTGTGTTTTTCAGGGTGAACTCATATTTTAGGTGCCAAATCCTTGTCAGAACTAGTCATTTTGGTCCATTTGTTCTGATAGCAATTCCATTTCTGATTTCTCTAGGGGGCTTTACTCCTACAGTGGCCAATTCCTTCAATGGCACAGTATCTCGTCTCCCATCCAAGTGCTTTATTACTGAGTTTGCAGATGTATCTGGGCAAGGATATGTGAACAGGAATTGTGAATATTCATCGATTATAGTAAGCAGTTTATGGTTTTTGATTCTAGGGGACCTTTGAAGTCCACATTTAGCCTTTTGAAACATTGAGTGGCTTTTATAAGGACTCTCAGTGTTGGCCTTTAAAATTGTGGTTTGTGTTCAGTGCAAGTCCACCAGGATGTTGTAATGTTCTTGATCTCCTAAATAGAGTATGGCAAATTCTGCCTTTGTACTACATGTGTCATTCTAGTTATGCCTGGGTGGCATAGTTCATTACATAGAGTTTGGAAATTGTTAAAACTTGGCATAGTGCTACTAATTCTTGATAATGTGTCTACTACAACATTTTGTTTGCTAGGACAGTATGTAACATCAATGAAGAAACAAGACAGCTCAATCTTCCATTATACTATTTTTTCATTTTCATTTTACTTCTTGATTTAGAATTAAACATAAATACAACTGATTTTTGGTCAGTTATGAGTGTGAAGTGACACCCGATTAGGTAATGCTTCTATTTTTTAATGTCTTTATGATGGCATAGACTTCTTTTTCGGCAGCTGATTGTCAGTGTTCAGGGTCCTTGTAAAAAAAGCAACAGGACGACCATTTTGCTTCAGTGATGCAGCAATGGCACTATCACATGCATCTGTTTCCATGACTAGTGGGATTGCAGGGTCTATAGTGACTATCACAGCATTTGCTATGTTGTTTTTGACTTTTTGGAATACCTTAACAGCAGTGGGAGATAGTAATGTGCAAACATGCCCATGGTTCACTGGAGTGCTTGCATGTTGTCAGGAACCAGTAGCTTATCTGGCTTCATATTCTCTTCACTCACAGTGTACCCTAATAGATTGAGGGTTTAATGTAAGTTTGCATTTGTTAACAGCTTCTGTCATTTTCTAAATCTTTAACCAAGTAAAACTTGAGTGAAAAGGTGTAATAGAAATTTTTAATATTGATATTTCCATTTGGTTTGCTGATCAGGTGAGGAATATGTCAGCTGCTTACTTTAACCTTATTTTCTAATGTTGTCTGCTGTCTATTATTTTAAATTTCTTCCATAGAAGAAATAAATATTCACATTTTCCAATTATAGATGGACCTTGTTAATTTTCAGATGCATGTATGTAATGAAACCACCTCAAGAGCCATTAGTTTCATCAACTGTTTCTAAAATGTCAAAATTAGTTCCTATCCATTATCTTTGTTCCACATCCATTTGCACTCTTTTCTCCCTTTTAATCTTTTCAGAGTATTTAGAATATTTTGCCCCAGATTTCTCATTGCATCCTGATATTTCTACAAAACAAGAAAATTGTAACAGCAAGCAAGTAAGTGTTTCTTTTAATTTTTTGTCTTTGGATATTTGCAGAATTATTTAGAATTTTTATTGCATCCTGACATTATTAAAAAGACTATATCACAAAAGAGGTAAGTTTCATCCTTATGAACCAAGTATTTTGTGCTGAAGATAGGATTAATATAATTTTGAATAATGTGTATATCAAATATCATTTGCCATTACATTATGCTTTCAACTATAATTTTGAATTTCACAGTCAATTAAAAAACTCAGTATTTTTTATTGACGCTACAAAATTTATTAAACTCACACAATCAGTTTTATGTTATCTGTAAAACAATATATATGGTATTAGTTGACCTTGAATAATTTTAAAATATAGGTTCTTTTTGAAAATTATGATTGTTCTTAAAACTAATTTCAATCATTATCACTTAAATTATAAATTTCTATTAAACCTTTTCACTCAAGTTTTACTTAGTTAAAAATTTAGAAAATAACAGAAGCTGCTTTGTATATTTCAGTATTTGGATAATATTCGAACCACTGTCACTGAAAACTTGAAAAATGTAGCCCATGCTCCCAGTGTCCAAATGCAAGATGTAGGACCAGATTTTGCTGGATTTGAGATGAAAAATGAACTTGATCCTGATGTACGAAATCATCAAGATGAAATTGATCGAAGGTAAACCTTTTTTAAATTATAACCAATTTTTATAGAACTAAATATCTAAAACTTTGCTCCCCAATTTGATATAGACTGAAATGAAAAACCCCAAAGAACATTCTAGTTGAGAATATACTGTTCTTCTTGTCTAGTCTCATAGTGAAGATTTTGTGGTTAAAACAGAGGATAAGAAAAACTAATCAAGCAGAAAGGTAAATAATATGGGATGGAGGGATACTGAAAAATTTTTTGGTCTGATCCACTTTCCAAAACCAGTTTTTCAATGACCAAACATCAAAATACTGATTTTGGGAAGTGGGTCATATTGAGTGCTTTAGAGTGTCTCCTTTTAGTGACAGAAAATGAGAAGTATTAAATTTATCAATCGAGAGAATGATGTAAAGTACATGTTGCTGAACAGCTAATTTCATTTTGATGCTTGAAATTTTTCTTCAGCCTTTCTTTCAGAGATTGCTCACCTCTTTATGTTGTGTTGCTAAAGAAATTATTCATCATTGGACACTCTTTTTCAATCAGTCACATGCCAATCTTAAATTTTCTCATAGACTAATAACTTTAGATATTATTTGTTGACATGTTCTTTATGGTGATAATCCTTTTTTCTGTATATTTTCTTACATTTTAGGTGGAAAGCATTTTTGTACTTTTCATAGTAAAATATCTTTAATTTTGTAACTCATTAATCCCCTCTCTTTATATAATTAAATTATGCAGTCATATTTTGTGTAAAGTATTTTTTTAATTTGTTGCATTTTTCACAATTAGCTTTTAAATTCTTTGTTTACTACAATATTTTAAAACCTTCCTAAAAAAAAAAATAAATAAATAAAAGCCTTTCTTTTGATCATTTACAGATTTTTGAATTGGATAGAAAATCAGTTGTCACAGTTGATTTGAAACTTTTCTGCTTTGAAAGTATCATTAAGGATTTTAGTAGCCAAAATGAAAATCTGATTACATTTTCTCATAATTTCTCAGTAACTTACATTTTCTAATTTCTTGTATTGTTTCTAAAGTTGATTGAACCCAATCATTTTGGTTGGTATTTTTTCATACTTGTGTGATGCTTTTCTACCAACATCTCTCTAAACAATAATGATTGATGAGTATCAATGAAGAAGTAGATATATTCATATTGTTTAAAGATAATGCATGAAAAATTCTAATATGCACAAGATACACAAATGATAAATTAACTGTAAGTCATACAAAGAGAAGTAGTATAACCACCTGCTACTCTCACTCTGCTTCAATGGATTACTAAAATCCAATCAAATAGAGTGAGAGAACAAAATCTGAATGACTGTTGTAACTAAAATTTGCTTTGTTTTTGTAGAATTGAGCCTGCAAACGAATTTTATGATGGCGAGAAAGACAATGATAAAGATACTGATGGCTTTTTAGATGTCTGACAAAAACAATACTTCTCATCTGGATGGTGCTGATGCTGCTCCAAGGCAAATTGTTACTTTTATTCCTACTACTTTACTGGAGACTATGTACCAGTCAAAAGAAATACTTTTTGTTTTCATCTCTATTCGTCTTTAATTCCTTATATGCAAGTGATAATGTTGAATGCAGTGATGCAGCTATACATTATCCTTAAATTCAAAGTAGATAATTTGTTGAATTTTCAATGCTTTCATGATTAACATCAATAAGCAGCATAATTTGCATTTTACGTATTTCACAGATAACATAAAGCTATGAAAAGATACTTATGCAAATAACTCAAATATAGGGGCAGCATGTTCCAACCTATTTCAATAATAAACTGCTTCATACAGTCTTCAAAGCAAAAGAAGCCAAGTGCAAACAAGAATGTAAATATATTTCTGTACTATGAATTAAATGAAGCAAAGACAAATCCATCAAAACATTTCACTCTTTAGTGAAAATTGCTTGGGCATTTGTATTAGAGAATTTTTTATTAAATCTTATCTGTTGTCAAATTTCAAATTTTGTTTAACAATATAATTACATGTGTTATTACAAATGTCCATTTTAAAATTTCAGATTATAATTCTTGAATTTTCTTTTTCCAATTTATAGATTTAGCCATTGATGTTATCATTTAAAGTGAAAAAACTTTGCTCTTATTTTGTTAAAATAAAATCAATGTATTCTTTTATGACTATGGAGCTATTATGTGCACTGTTAAATATGGTAATATATTAGCAAGACCATTTGGCTTTTAAATTTTATAACCTCAATCCAGATTGAATACTTACACTATGTGATTCATAGTTTTACTAATTTCCATCAAGGATTTTTATTCTTAAAATCTTATATTCTTTTATTTCTTAAACAAATACCAAATAATCATAGATGGCAAACATTTTTAACTATTAAAATTCTATTGTTTATAACTGAGACCAAACATACGAAAATAATTTTAACATCTGAGTTAAAAAAAAAAAATCCACCTCTCTTGCTCTCTCTTTTGTGTGTGTGTGTGTGACAGTGGAATGTCAGTTATCTAGACACCAATTATCTGAATTTTGTATTGTCCTAACAAAATTGCAAGGTCTCATGAATATTTAATTTTATGACTTTGAACTGTTGAAATAATTTTAATATATAGATGATAAGGAAAATTAGATACTACCACTACTTGCATTCCTCATTAATGAAGGTTGTAACTTTTCATAGAGTGGTGTGAAACAAGAGAAGAGGTTAACACTGTAAGTTGATGCATCAAATGCTATTGCTGGCAAAAACAAACACAAGAATCTCAAACAATACTGATTGGATATTTTACTTGCTAAATAATGAACTTTAACAACAATGAATTCCTTGCACTTTCTGTGCACATATGTAAATGTATTTCTTTATAATTGTATCATAATTCCTTGAATTTTCATTTAAATTACAGATAACATGCTTTTATTTGTAAAATAATATATCATGATCTTTTAAGCACTCATTTTACTAATTGAATGAAACCAATTCTTTTAAACATTTTCAGATGTTAAGTATGACTTCCTTTTTATGATCAGATCAATTACCTAAACAGAATACTTCTTACCAGTCAGATAACCAGTATTTCAATATATGAAGAAGTTATGGAAAGTTCTCAGCCCAATCAAGAAGGGAATTGACCAAAAATTCTAATGTTTGGTCATATTTAGGAAGTAGGACAGGCTGGGAACTTTTCAGCATCTTCTTTGCATGTATCTGCATGCATATATCTTAGCTTAATCTGGCACAAGACCACAAGTGTAAGGCACCCAGTGAGCATCAAGCTCATTACACAGCACAATTGTAATGGTTTTCTGTACTAGCTCACTAATTATTACCCTCTAGTAAGGACCCTTGTCCTCACTAATATATAATAAATATGAATTATTTACTTTCTTTATTTTTGGCTACAATAAAATAACTTTATTAATACCTAAGTTACTAAGTAGAACTTTATTAGCATATCCAACATTGAAAGACAAAAAATGTAGTGAATAAAAAAAAAATATTACAACAGAAAAAAAATTTTTATAAAATTATTTTGCTTTTTCTTTTTACAGTGGAGCAAATGAAGACTTTAGAAAATATAATGGTAATAATAATATTGCCATGTGGATGTTACTGAAGACAGCATTTAAGTTGCCTGAAGTTTGATACATCAAAGGATGCCACACGTGCTTCTATTTTGAAACTCTGGTCCTAATTTTATTTATATCTACAATGAGTGCATGAACACAACTGTGGAATTTTCATCTCAAGATGGAAGGACTGTGCTTGAAATTGTGATGAAATAAGCTGTTAGGGCTTAAATGGTAAAGACTTTCTAACTCCAGCAGTCACATATCTTCATCCTTTGAAGCTTTTGGGACCGGTTTAAATTATGGATCCTTTTTTTAATGTATCACTAACAACAAATAACTTTTTTTTAAAAATAACAATGGGAAAAAAAAATTCTTTGTTTTCACTTTATTTTTCTTTGTTTACATTTTATTTTTTACTAATTAACAGCTTTTATTTTATCCCATAATTTCTAGTGTACAAATTGAATTTCAAACAGATAACTTCATAGCACCTACTCCCTTGAAATGTATAACAAAATCTTGGTTTGCATACAATGTCTGAATTGAATTTGAAATCTTTGATCTCTATGAACTTGCAGCTTTTGATGCTGAACTGCTGACTCAAAATAAGTTCAAGGGTTATACAAATTGCGCTATGCTTGTAGCAATTTCTCTTCTCTAATAAGATGTTTGTAGCTTTAAATAATCTTATAAATAAGTTTTATTTACTTTATGAAACTTACCTAACTACATTAATTTTCTTGCATATGTCATGTATAAGTATTTGATATATCAAATCTGTTTCCTTCATTAATTTTTTAATTTGTTAATTTCTTTAACTTTGTTTTTTTTTTTTTTTGCTAAATTAATTCATCACTAATGAGGTCAATCTCTTGTATTGATTACAATGTTGATTAATTCCAGCTTATTTCTTTTTGAAGATTTGAAAAATTACAATAAGTAGGAGATACTGTTCAGTGAGTTTAAATTTTGTTATAAAAATTCACTAAGGTGATAACATTTTGCAAAGAGTTCTACTCACTTTAATTTACTGATGGCACAAACAATTTTAAGTGTATCTCAAAAATATGTTATATATTATTATATGACGATAGTTACAGGATATTAATATTATATAAATTTTAGTACCAGGTTTTCTGAGTTGGAGTGAACTAAGTTACAATATAGCAGATGAACGTTGTCCCACTTGTATATGCTAAGTTAAAATTAAATCAATTTAAGAAATAAATTTTACATGTAACTTTTAAGTAATGTATTTATCTTTAATAGATTTTTCATTGAAAGTAACTAATTCTTGATTTTGTTTTTAATGTATCAAATTAATAATGAACTAATAAAATTATCATCAATAGAGATAGAATTATGAAGTCACTCTGTATTAAAAGCATTTAATTAAAGTTAAGTAAATTGATTTAAGAATTAAAACCCAATGTTTTGAGGCTGCTCTCCATTATTGAGGTTAAGATAATCCAGTTTAGCAGCCTAATACAAACTTAATTTTCAAATAATTTGTGCCCTCTTCCCTTCATCAGGTGTATATTGATCTGAATAGCTAACAGAGAATTCTGAACAGAAGACTTTATTTAATCTGGGGTGTGAGTAGACTGTTCTTGTTCCACTGAGCATGTCTAGGAAAAAAGTAAAGAAAAATCTTTGAGAAACTATTTTTAAGGTTTGTGGATGTAGAAAAATTAAAATTACTTATTTTTAATACTGCTCAGTTATTGCTTGCTCATTTCCAATGAGTCCAATTACACACTGCCCATCCCAGGGATTGAACTCACAATTACCATGTCACCAAATTCACAAATCAATGCTTTAATCCATTAGGCTATTGTCCCATAGGACAATTTTCTGTTAAACTTGGAGCCTTAACACTAACGTGCTGATTACTGCTACTGCTGCACCAGCTGTTCTGTCTTTCTTTCTTTATTAGCAGCTCCCATATTGTATTTGTTCCTATACTAGGCCTACTAATAGCCTGATTCTTTCAGATGTCCAACTTCTTCAGGAAGAAGACTTGGCTATGGGTTCACCATTGTCACTAGTGATGCCGAACATATACATGAAATACTTTAAGGAAATGGATTTAGAAACAGCACCACTATAGCCAACAGTATGGCTGAGATATGTAGATGACACCTTCATACTTTGGCCACACCAAGAAGCTGTACAGAAACTGCTGGACCATGTGAACTCAATAAGACCTTTGATGTAATTCACAATGGAAGAAGAAAATAATCAGCTGGCCTTCCTGGATGTACTAATAACTCACACAGAAAAATGGGTTCAAAACGTCCATACATTACAAACCAACCTCTACTGGACATTACCTCAACTTCAATTCCCACCATCCATACAGTGAAAGGGATCATTCGATGCCTACAACACCAGACAAAATAATGTAAGTGGTGACCCAGACACATACTAAGAAATGGTCAGTATCAGAATAATAATTACCCTGCAAATAACTGCCTTCAGAATAATAACTACCCTGCAAATATAATATCAGCATCTGCAGGTGGAAACAGAAGGGTCAAGACCAGAAAATTGCTATGGTTTGTTTACCTTACATCAAGGGCTTATTGGAAAAGATTCAGAAGATCTATGGTTCATACAATTTCATGATAATATTCAGAAGCAGCTCCACTCTATGGAGAAATCTCTGCCAAGTAAAGCCAAACATGGGGAACGTGATCAAGAACTGTGTATACTCCATTCCTTGTGGTAAATAATATAAAGTTGAAACAAGCCACCTCCTAAAGTAAAGCTGGAGGAACATTGAAAAGCCATAGTGAGGGGTGAGACAATGAAATCGGGCATGTATGATGGGAAAGGGTCATTATCGGACCCTGTAGAATGAAATGAAAATACTGGACAAGGAAGAAACTGGAAAGTTAGACATTTGAAAGAGTCAACACATGTGAGTCTATGAGGATCTCCTTACTAGGCGTAGCATAGAAATAAATACGATATGGGAGCTGCTAATAAAGAAAAAAGAGAAATAACAGCAAGTCTTCAACAAGAGTTGAACATGACAGGCAGCACCATTAATCTGCAGGCAGGTTAGGTTTAAGGCTCCAAATTTACTACAGAGAGGGACATAGCCTACTGGATTAAAGTGTTGGTTTGTGAATTTGGTGATATAGTAATTGAATGTTCAATCCTTGGTTCAAGTAATGTGTACTTGAATTCTGTGGAAATAGGCGATCAATAACTGAGCAGTACTAAAAATAAGAACTAGCTGAGATATCCCTAGACATGAACAGTGAAATGAGAACAGTTGAGATTAAACAAAGATTTCAGTTTAGAATTCCCTATAGGTTATCCAGATGAAAGCTGGAAGGCACAAAAACCAAAACCAAAACCAAAATGAGGACAATAGTCCAAATGTAAATAGTGCTAATAATGATAACTCCTCAACTCAGAAATTCAGATGGAAATGTTTTTCCTTAATCATAACTCACAAGATAGAGAAAAAAAATTACAATAAGAGTTACATCCTTATAACTTGTCAGAACTTTTTCAGTCTATTTAGTTAAGTTTTAGTATGTGAATAGATTGTGGATATAACTATTTTTCATATTTACACATGAAGTCATCAACAAGATTTGAAATCCCCAAGCCCTATGATGCTGTGTTGTGTAGATGGACATGAACATCGTCTCTGACACATTACAATTCCAAACTACATTAAATTAGCTACATTGAAGTTAACGCAGAAATGGATTCAGTTGATAAAATATAAGTAATTGGTATAGTTTTAAGTATTTTTTATAGTTTGATTGTGGGTTTCAGTCCTACCAGTAACTATTAGGTGCAGGTTTTAAGTTGTAACTATTTGTAAATAGCTACTGTTAAATTTACATATACTAATTCTCTTAATCATTGTACCCTTGGCATACTGTAAATTGATTAGATAATTGATAATTTTGATTGTTTGAACACTGTGATGAATTTAAATATTGCTCTTAGAAAGGAACCCTAAATATAATTTTAAATTATTTTGGATTGGTCTGACTTCCTATGTCCTCATATTTCTTGTGTTTTAATCACTGAAGTATTAAATATCAAGTTTGACAAAATTATTGATAAAATGAATTTGTCACAGCATCAGCTTTTCTACTTGTGTTGTACTTTATCTACTTTGAAAAGTGATATAATTTATCCTTTCTTTCTATCATACAATGATGGAAATGAAGGAAGTACATTGATGAAATAAGTTAACAGTAATAGGTTCTAGTGGCTTTATATTTTTAAGTACCAGTACATTTTGTAGGAATAGATTTTAGCTAATTCTTTGTTCATTCTGCTGTGTTAGATAGTCATGTAAATTGGATTTTTTAAAATCAATATATATATATATATATATATATATATATATATATGTTTCATTTTTATCTTGAACTTTGATTGTAATTTAGCCTAAAATTAGGAACCTAAATGAGATATGCTGTTACACCATTTCTCAATTCCAGTCAATCTTGTGCTTATCAATTTGTGAATATAAATGCATATAAATAAACTAGATTATTTCTTTATCTAGAGGATTATACATATTAGTTATTATTTTTACTTTGAAGAAATGCTTTTGCAGCCAGAAGTCTTTTGCACTAATATATGGGAACAAGTGATTAATTTACTTAAAGAAACTAATAGATCCAGCCTTAACCCTTTTGAGTCCCCTAGGACATATGTGTTCCACAGATGTTTTCAACATGTCCTGTGGGACATAATTGTCCCAAAAACGCATTGATATAGGATAAAGTGGACATAGTGTCCCATTGCTATATTTATAATAATACATTCAATAATATTATTTTTCTAAGTCAAAGTCATTTAGATATGTCTACTGAAATAAGCAATGTTTTTTGCTGTATACATCAATTACGTGAATGTGGACTTGAGAGATGCTATGGTATACTTTGCTAAGAGCAATGCCCAAATTCTTAATTCAGCACTTTGTGATATTTCATCTACTAAAATATCAGCAAAAATAAAGAGATTTATGAATATTTAAAAAAATCTTATGTATATATTCTGCTTTACATGTTGTAATCTAATTTAACCTAATGGCTACAGATCTTTATTAACTTACATTAGTGATACATCAGGTCAGATTGAAGAAAGCCAGGCTAGCCAGTTTGTGTTGTATCAATGATATCAGGAAAATCAACATTTTTTTTCACTTGGATTCAGACACTGACAATTGGCACTAGTGAGAGAAAATGCAATTATTTCACCTGTCAGGCAGGTCCTTGATTCTAGTAATATCAAGTATTGATAGCATTTTATAACTGGATTATAGTCCAGCTTCATTCAAGTAAAATTTCTTTGTGTTAATTATCATCATTTGAGCATTCAAAAGTTTAATTGGAGATGCTGACAATATTTAACAAAATGGTGTGACCAATACAATTACATTATAATAAATATCTTTTAAAACTAGCATAGTTGCATGATATTGCCATGAGATCTTTGGGAAGAGTTGAGACTAATTTGATTATAGAATATTTTAGATAAACTATTCATTGGTCAGTTCAACCAAGATTCATGTAAAAGTTAATTTGAAAACACAATTCATTTGTGAGCATGTTAAGCATGACTAATAAAGCCTCATTAGTGAAAACTTGTTTTAATTGTTAAACTGTTTAATTTGTATATATCCTGACATTGTACATATAAACAGAAATTATATGTTTATATTATATGCATTTTAATTCCTTTTTCTAAATACCTTGTCTCTTCAGGGCATAAGCAATCATGGTTTGCAACAGACTCAGTTTCTTTATTATCTGTGAATTGCCATGCCTTCTTGGGAATGATAATGGAGTGATTTCCTATTGCTCTCTCCATGCTTTTGAATTCACACTTAGAATGGTTGCTACCCAAAGCTAAAAAAAACAGTCAACCCTGCTAATTAACCCATTACTAGGTAAAGAGACGGATTCATTTCTTTCCCAAAGACATTACTGTGAAAGGTTAAGAACTATGCAAATTTAAAATTATTTACATTTTAAGATTGATTTTCTTTTTAATTAAATTATATTTATTGAATTTTAATAACTTCAGATCTTTTTTCTTTTTTGAAATAGAAATATACATTAACAATGACTTTTTTGTAATTGCTATAATTTTACCATGATAAAGATAAAATACAACTTTAAGCTAATTATCCAGTTAGCTTAAAATACTATGCAAAATATATTCATTTGTGAATAATTCAGCTGAAATGCTTAACTTTTTCAACTTTTGAATATTTTTTAAAGAAAAATATGAAAAAAATTCTTTTTCAACCAAAATTTTACTGTATAATTTAGCAGGTAAATTTTCAAAAGTGTAAATTAGAATGTTTATAACTTATTTATAGTCAGTTGATATTGAACTAATGTTTCTTTTTTAAATTCCAGTCCACATAACAAGGTTAGCCTTAGAATAGTAAAATTAAACTCATGTGATCATAACCTTTTACTATGATATAAAACATAACTTGATATCAAAGAAATGAACATTGTAGAAATGTAGAATAGAATCAACTCAATAAAAAAAAATTAAATCTTACAAATCTCTACTAGTTATTTTTTATGAACATTAATGGTTCACTTCTGAGTTGCAAAAATATATTATAACAGTTAATTTTTTTTTTAAATTATAAAATTTATTTGATTGTAGTAGAGATTTGAAACATTAAACAAAAATGTCACAATGAAAGGTGGTATTGTGAAATTTAATATTTACACAAATTTTTAACTCAAAACTCAAAGCCTTAAATAAACAAGATTTTAATTTTATCTTTTTTTTACAGTGATATAATTATTTGAAGGAACATGATTTCCTATTTACATTAAAATGATTTTTAATATGAAGTTGAGTAGTTTTTGCTGATTACATACCCATTCCTGCATTATGTTTAATTACTTGATTTATTACTGTGTTTGATCAGTACTGACAACCAACTGTTTTATATTCAATCTTTATTGACTGTACTTTTAACTGTTTTGATCAATCTAGATTGCTACCATTAAATATTTAAGTGGAGGGGAAAGAACATTATTGAAAACTGGCTATGCCAGGTTCTACTCTCAACATTCCTCACCAACATGTTCTATATACCTCAGTATCAGCTATAAACTGAGCCAGTTTTCTTTCACATCAGCATCTCTCCTCCACTTGTTATTTTTTTACTGGCATAGTATTTGTCAAAAATAAGAGTATTATTTACATACAGATTGGCACTTCTCTCTAGGATCAAAATATCACTCCCTGGTACTTCTGCTTAGGATTAGTGTAGTATCTGCATTCTGTGAAAAGTGTTATGCACACACATATGCAGTGTGTTTGTGTGTGTGTATATATATATATATATATATATATATACACACACACACACACATGTATTTATGTTTTGGTGTATGACTATAGTTTCACTGGGTGGTTCCCAGCTTGTCGGGCACAAGATCTATATTGCATGCACACACGTACATGCTTGCTTATATCTGGTTGTTTCTATCCTAGAACTATATATATATATATATATATATATATATATATATATAAACTCTGCAGAACATTTTACCAAAATATATTGTTTTTCCATTCTGTCGTAAAGCTTCCTCTATTCATTTTATGATCATTGACTATATACCTATCTAATTAATCACTTAGCCTGTTCACTATATGATGGACCTCAAGCTTGGTTAGTATGTTTTGCTTTTTAAAACCTGGTGAATAAGGAACTTACTGCTAATATTCCATACTATTCTGAAACAGCAGTTTTAACATTTAACAAATCATTCTTATTTGCTGTAGTGCTCTCCTGAGTGCTTATGGTCTGTAAAAGATGTGTGCTTGATAATTGATGTGCACCTTCAAATTATTACTGCTCCCAAACCTGCTTTAATGAACTGTATATTTAATGTAAAGATTAAAATGCTATATATAGAAAAGTTTATACTGTAGTTGTTATGTTTATTAATAAATATGAAGAAAACAGTGCTTAGAAACAGGCAGATGTTGGTAGTTGAAAATATTGAACCAAGCTGATACCAGTGGAAAACTATTTTCAAACAAACAAAATACTCATACTATATTCTTGATTTCCTTTTCTGTCTCTGCTACACTTTTTCAGAACACAAAATCTCTTAATTTAACTTTGTTTTACATTTCTATTTGTTCTTGACTTCTCATTTCCATTTATTTTTTTTTCTGTTTTAACAATCCCCCCCTGCCAAAAAAAAATGACTATCTTAGCTTTTTTTTCTTAGGTATGCTGCACCCCAGCACATCTTTGTGATGTATATTGAAACATTATATATATTATAAACATGTTGGGGCACCTCGAGGCGGTGTAATGGTTAAGCGAGCTTGGCTCGCTAGAACAATTACGACTGAGTAGTGAGTTCGATCCTCACTGGGTGCCCCCTAATTTCGGCCTTGTGCCACATCTAAGCTACGCTTGGAAAATCACTATATTATAAACATGTTATTTGTGAGTTTATAGTAATTGCATTTTGAACCAATTTAAATTTGTTTATGAGATAATTTTTGGATATGTAATAATAGTCATAGAAATTATGTTTAGGGAAGGTATGTGTTCATGTTGAACAATTTTTACATTTCTTTTTGTTTATTGTTCATAATAATAGAAAATATTAAAAATGGAATAATTTCATAATATTTGAGTTGGCAGGATTATTCTTTTTTGTGGTTAACTGAATGAGGAACTACAAGTTCTTCCTATGCTATTATTAATAAACCATTTTAATTTCAGTGGGCCATACATTCAGTAAGTGATAAATCTACAATAACAAAGATTGAGATTATGTGTGTACTTAAATGTTTTCTTACACACGCCCTTTTATGAAACATGAAGTAATGGATAGTATCCAAAAATGGAACAAACAAAATGACTTAAAAAAATTATAATTGCTAGCAATTTGTATTATTTTTTGCAAATTTCTTTATGAAAAGTATGAGCCTAAATTTTTCTGCTCCTTGACTTTGTGGTATGGAAAAACAATGAAAGTAACATTGCTTTTGCTATAATCCATTACATGTGCCTACTTCAAACTACATTACATAACATTCATGTCATGGGTCATTTAGAGGCTACATTATTTGACTTGTTTTGTAGGTTATCTTCCTGTTTCAATGTTAAATACTGTAAAACAAAACATTTATTTTCTGATTGTCTTTGCTAAAAGCATTTTTAATGAAAATAGCTTTACCTATTTTTTTATTTTCTGTATTTTGATATTTAATTATTTTCTTTTTATCAATTTTCTACATTCATTTATTGATTTGACTATCAAACTTTTATATATTCTGTAACTAAATGTGTGTTTGTAGCCATCAATGTCATATATTTTAAGAAGTATATAGATAAATTTGAATATATGTCTTTATAAAATATTTACTTTTATATCTGTAAAGATTATGAAATTAACACGTTTAATCCTTTAATGTAGTTTTTCCTCTTGAATTCAATTATGATAATGAGACTTATTTATCTGGCAATAGTGTTTTGAAAAACTATCAAGTTTCTATCCAACACTTTATAGCTGCTCCATCTGTGATTGTTTAGCAATGGTTTTTCTGGAGAGGATTAAAACTTTTTGAAATGCAATTTTTATTTTAAGCAGAGTAGATGTTTTTTTTGATGAACATAGTTTTCAAAAGATTTATAATTTTGTTAATATTTGTGTGCTTCAAATTTTCATTTGATTTCTATCATCTTCAGTTTATGTATTCAACTTATCTTTATTGTCTGACAACATCCAAAATGATATGACTGGAACAAGTGAGATAAACTTTGAGTAAAATTGCACAAGCTACATGTTTTCCTTTATAGATGGCCATTTTCTTTTGAGCAGTAAATGGTTAACTCAGATTATTGTTATAAATTCCTCTAAATTTCAGCTCTATTGATTGATTCAATTAACAATCAATATCATTTCAATTTTAAATATTTTTTACAATGCTATCCAGATCATTACCAATAATGAAACCAACACTTTGGAAGTGAATAAATTTTAAAAACAATCATATTTAAAAAGGCTTTGTTTTACTTGCAAAGCATATTACTTTTTCTATCAACTTAGTATATTGATCTTTATCTATCTAACCTTTATCTATATGAAACCCTTTCCACATTTAATTTAATGGCAGCTGGATGAGTAATTATTAACCAGGAAAGGATTTATAAAAGAACAAATCTCCAACATGGATGACTTAAATAATCTATTGAAGCAAAAGTTTACCAATTACTTTTCTTCTATTCAAAGATAATAATGAGAGTGGAAGGAACTTTATTTTTACAGAGAAGAATATAAGCACTTACACTCTAGACTAAAAAATGTGTAATATCTACACTCAGTTTTTATCATGCAAGTCAATTGTTTCACAATAAAATAGATATTGGTAAAATTTTCAAAATATATTTATATGATGCACATCCTACAACCTTTACCTGTCTTTCATTCACTGATTTTGTTAATTTTATCTACTGGTTTAACTTTAAAATTACCTGCAACAGTTTTTACTGCCATCCAAATATTTCTGCTGTCTGAATATTATTTTTCATTCTCATATACACTCTTTTAATGATGGACCACAAGTTTTCTATTGAAGTAATATCAGGAGGGACTGAAGAAAGGCATTCTATTAATTTGGTGTCTCTGAAACCTTTTTTGCAAGTTGAATAAATTTTTGAACGAGCATTGTCCTATGTGAATATACTCTTTAGCTTAAAGTTTCTTGGTTGTGACATGAATTCAATATTTTGTCCAAAAACTTTGGTTTTGCAATTTCTAATGTTATTCACATCGCTCGATTACTTTAAAATATCTTTTTTCTTTTTTGAGATGTATTTCTCATGGCATCTTTAGATATCTGAAATTAAAAATATCAATAATTATACTATATGTTTCCAATATGATGAACAACTCAACAGTTGCATAACACCAATAAGTTGTAAATATTTGTATTAAAAACTGATATCATAAGCTGAAATTCATACTTATAAATATAAAGTTATACTGAAAGTTTTACTGATGTTTGTTGGTTTAATTTGTGAAGAGATTGGTTTTCATAATAAAATTTGACATAGTGTACACCTCTCATTATTTGTCCTTCAATGATGACATAATTAAACCCCTGCTTATGCAACCAATCCTGTATTGAAAATGATTAGGAATGATTTTTTTCCTCTCAAGAAAATTGGTAGAAACTAAATTTAGTGTAACATTTTTTTTTATATATACAAGTGTGCTGAAAAGTTCTCTACCTAACCAAGAAAGAATTTATAAAAAAAAAATTGTTATTTGGTCATTTATTCAGGTTAAGCCAAGAACATTTCAGCATCCCCATAATTTTTTTTTTTTCTTTTTTTGGAAATGTAACTGGAAGTTTTTTGTTTAGGTTGTGGATTGAATTTTGCTAATGGAGCTGATAACTGTCTTCAATTTAGCAACTATCTGTTTACTACAAGAAACTTCTGTCTTATCTAGAATATTATTTTTAGGCTGTTTGTGAAGAGTGAAATATTCTGTATTAGAAATTCTTATTTCTATATAATCTATAAAAAATTAACAAGCAAAATTAATTTTATAATTTTTCTATCATAATTCATTAAACCTATATTTATTTACTTTGATTTGAAAAAATAGTTTTACTTTGATTTATACATGTGTATATTTATTTTAAAAATCTTTCTGTACGCCTCTATTTGTTTTGTAATGTTTATAAAAAGATGGATTTCATTTTATATAGTGGTATTTTAATTGAACATTGCAGTGAAGCATTTTTTGAATTATTAGCAAAGCCAGTGAGTTTCATATCTATTATCATGAAATAACTATCAGATATAATTACTTGGAGCAGGTTTTACAAAATTTCTTTATTAAAATCAATTCAACTCAAACTTACACAATTTTAATAGCAGTTTAAGAAATATTTTTAATTATTTTATATATGGTGGTTGCCAACTTGTGTCTGAGTACGACCATTACATATCTTTTTGGAGAAAATATACTGATGTGCTGAACGAAAGTAGCTCTTTAGCCTAGCAAGGGATGTACATACTCTGGCACAAACAGAGCACTTAAGAGATCCAATACTGGGTGGTACATCATCATGCAATTTAAAATGTTGCATGAAACCACTTCTGGTCCCGCATGTCTTACCACAAATAAATATATATATAATTGTATTTAGACCCCCTCCCCCAAATGATCAACCAAACTATTTCTGGAGGATAACTGTTTCAAGCAAGCACTTTTTAAAAAGTAAAGTGCTCAATATTAAAAAAAATCACAGCATTAATAGTAAATAAAATAAATAAAAATGTATTTACTTATATTACACAAATTTGGATTGATGAAAGTTGTTAATGATTTTTTTTTTTCTTGTTTCTGGTGAAAATTTGAATAAAAATTTAGGTACCACCAAATATTTTTTGAAAATGAGCATACCATGATGAAAGAACAGTTTTATCATCAAAATATTTCTTATTGATAAGAGGGAAGACCAAAGTATTTTTTGATTATTTTAGATATTTTAATCCTTTGTCTGTTCAAAATTTTGATTAAAAAAAACTTTTTTTTTTTTTTTTTTTTTTGTGTCATCAGGTGGACCAAAGATTTAGCATAGGAAATTTTAGCATCTTTTTTGCTGTTAAAAATATTGTTTTGGAAATTCTTGCAAAAATCAAATAATTGTCAGATTTTAATAACATTTTCAAGACTTATTTACAAATGAATGAAAGTATTTAAAAATTTTTTTTTTTTTTTTTTAAAATAATCTTGGAAAAAAAGTTTCATTTTTATTTTTTATTTTTACATCTGTTACTCCCACTTAATTTTTATGAAAATTTGAGAAATTAAAATTTCAGACTTTTCATATTTATATTAGTTAAAAGCAGGACTCCTTGGAAAGTTTAAATCATCAATTTATTTTTGTCAAACAGAAATAAAATTTACTGAAAATCTGATCTGAATTGTAAAATAAAAAATGCAATAAAACTATGACATTATTTAATTAGAAAAGCTTTTAATTGCTTTTATAAATAAGATATATTAAGGACACTTGTCTTAAGAAAAAATTTCTTTTTAATGAATAATGGAATTTTACAAGTGTTTTAATTTTTTTTAAAATTTTAATTAAAAAATTTTATTGTTTTAAATCTTTTAAAATTTTGTATTAATTTTAGTCTTTAGATGATATTAAGTGAAAACTATATTTTTAAATCATCAAACATCAATATTTTTAAAAGAATTTTGAATTTTTTTGTATGTGTATAAAGTACTGATTTTTGTAAGTACAAGTGACCATACATGATATTATCAGAAAATAAGAGCAATAACTAGAGTAAATTCTAACATTTCTAAAATCCAATAAAACATTAGATTATGAAGAATATTTTCCTAAATTTTTGATATTACTGAGTACTTAAAAATTACATAAAAAAATTGCTTGTTATTTTTTTCAAATGTTTTACAGATGAAGCCTCTGTAGAACAACATTAGACCTGTCATCAGGCTTTCAACACAGCTACTTTCAGGATAAAAAATGCATTTCTGTGATATTTTAAACTTAAATAATATTTGTTTCAAATAAGATTAATTATACTTTAAACCAGCTAATATAAAGTATATTTTATTTTTGGAAGATTTTTTAAGAAAGAAAATTCCATTGTGATGAAACACAACTAAAAAAAAAAAAAGGCTGTTAATCAGCTATTCTAGGAAAAAGAAAAAAAAACTCCTTCCAGTTAATTTAAATTATTTTTTTAAATCAAAGCATTTTGATTACTGGAAATATTAAATTTAATTTATTAGCTTGAAATTAAAACTAAAATATAGCTTCAAGAAAGATTTTTCATTTTTAAAAATTAATTTTAAACCTCTGGTATTGTTTTTTTTTGTGGAGGTCACTAATATAAATTGATGTCTTTCAACTTTCATAAGTCATTATCAAAATGTTTGTTGATTTATGTATTGTAGTTGTTTTGTGCATGTTATGTTAGTTTTTATCTTTTAAATATTCTCTTTCCATGTCAGTTTGTTTATTTTTCTTTTAGTTATGAAAGAAATTATTGTTTTATTTTCTGTGTTATAAAATGTGCATGTAGAAGATAGTAAATGTCTCCACTTATTTGTTCATTTATGATGGTTATTTTATATCCGTGTGGGCATTCACTGTAGTAGTTAACTAGGCATGGGTTGGAGTTTGTTTTTGTAGATGGAATTTTAAAAAAAATTTTTTATTGAAATCAATTAGTCTAAGGGGAATTCTATTTATATTTGATTCAGATGTTTTATTGTCATCATAGTGTATGTATAAAATTTTCTTTTTCTAAGGCTAACATGTAAAATTCTGATAATGTTGGTGTGAACACATAGTAATTGGTTCATGTGCATATATTTCTTGTGATCATAAAAGGGAACTTGTGTGATGAAGGTTAGTAGTTTCTTGAGAATTGTTGATTTTATTTTTGGAGGTGGATGTTTATAGGGATTTTTGATTATGATGGCAAGTATGTTGGTGAATAAGTTTTATTTACACTATTTACATCATCAAAAACACATGACCCAGTGGATAAAAGTATTAAGTATTGTAATGACTTGACCCAAACAGTTGTGAATAAAAACTTGAGTTGAGTTAAAGGGAAATAACTGATATCTGGAAGAGGCATGGCAAGTGGAATTAGAACAATCTACCCCGGTGGACAAAATAAAGGATTTGGTTCGAAATTCCAATTACATAAAGAAGGCTGGAGCATACAACAAGCAAAATGTTGTGAATATGGCAACAAAGATAAGGACTACAATTCAGTGTAAATAGTGTATATAATTACAATAACTCTTCTAAAAAATATAGACAGAATAGTGTCCAATGATGCTAATGTACCATTGTTTGGTTTATTGTTTTTGTGGATTTGGATGAAATTGTATGTGAAATTTTATGCTGTATTTACAAGATAATTATGTATTGATGATTTGGTTGTTTTGAAGGTAGGTGTAGGAATTTGGTATTGGTTTCAGTGGAGTTTATATTTGCCAATCATTTCTTTGAGTTTCAGTGATCCTATTTCTGCATTATTAGCAATAATAAGTTTTGTTTTTTTTTTGTTTTTTTTAAGGTTATTTGTAGGGTAGTTCTTTTATTGTCTTTTAAGATGTTTTTAAGTTGATTCATTGTCATTTTTGTCTAGTATGACAAAGGTGGTGTTTTTGTCGGTACATCCACTTGTAATATCTTTATGTACTTCTTTAACTGCATTTATAAATGACTTGGTTAATGGTGATTTTTAATGCTGTAGTCACATTATCAACAAAAACTTTGTTAATAGTTTATGAAAACCAGAAGCGCTCAAACATCAGACAATTTATATTCAAATTTTCACTGGAAACCAAGAAAATAGTTTGAAATGTGGACAGAAAAAAAAACTAAAAGAATTTTGTTGGGTTTTAACCAAACTTGTATAAACAAAAATATTGCTGTCCAAATACATCCTCTTCCTCCTCTCTCTCTAATATATATACACACACACACACAAATAATTTTATTCATCTGAACAATTTTTCAATGCTCTCTCTAGTTTCTCCCTTATATAAGTTACATAATCAGTTGCAATAAGGAATATTTCTTATCACAACTGGCCACACTTCTTGCTCATAACTTTGATATTCAAATTGGTGAATTATTCTAATTGTAGTGATGAGAACCTAGAATTTATATAGACATGCTGGATACAACATATATCCAAGGGTGCCCAAAACATTAAAAGTTACAAAAGTACTAGTATAATATAATTGACAAAATAATATGTCATTTCAGACAAGATTTATATGTCTATGTATTACTTAATAAAGAAGTGAATTTAATCAGATTCTGAGGATTGTCTTCTTTCCCATGGTATGTGTTTTAATTATTTTTGTAGCTATCCTAATTTTTGTAAAAGTTAATGCTTTAATCTATGAATGTGAATTCTGTGTGTATATCTATACTTGAAAACTTGATTTGTTTTAAAAATTAAAATCAACAGTAACCAGAAAATAATTATATTACTAAATACAATTTATGATTGAAGATTTCAGAAAGCAATACAAATGAAATACTTTTATCTTTAGTCTTTTTTTTCTAGACATCAGAAATTTTCATCTGAGTAAATACATATTGTTCTCTTTGTAAAAGCCAAAGCTTTCATGCTTAGCTCTGAATTGTTTCAATCAAGGCTCCAGACTTTTTTTTTCACCATTGTTCAAGAATTGCCCTGAAGCCAAAATGTTTTTTATCATTTATGGTTGTCAGTGCAAAAAACATAAAAATGCTTAAGAAATAAATTAAAAAAGCTAAAATATTAGTTTTAAAAATGAAATTAGGTAAATTTTACTGTAATTTAAAAAAATACACATACTTATTTTTTATTTAAGCATTTCAGTTAAATCATCTTCAATAATTTTATGCAGAAATATTAATTTTCATGCCCAGAATACTTTAAAAATAGTGTTCTATGCATTCATTTTCTCTATAAAAAATATCCCAAGTATTCACAATGAAAAACATTAAGATTTTTATCAATAAATTTTCATTCACAATTACCTGCCTCATGTTGTGACTAAATTTTCCATGTTTATTTATCATTTTTTTACATAATCTCTTGTATTTTCAATTTAGTTTATGATAAGAAAAAATACAAATATTGTTGGCTAATGGTTCATTAAAGTTTAACCAAATTTTGACAGAAAAATATAATTTTCTTGCTTTGTTTATTAGAGCAAAATTATTTCTTACAATTAGATTCTAATGTTTTTCACATTTATAGATAAATAATATCTAAATTTAAGTTCTTCAACCTTACTTTTAATTTTAA
This sequence comes from Acanthosepion pharaonis, assembly GCA_903632075.3. NCBI lineage: Eukaryota > Metazoa > Mollusca > Cephalopoda > Sepiida > Sepiidae > Acanthosepion > Acanthosepion pharaonis. The sequence goes on from CAHIKZ030001560.1 coordinate 341,747, forward strand.
TTAAAAAAAATTGTATTGTCCAAAAACAAAAACAAAAAAAAACCCTAACCAGTTGTCTCAAACTAATGTTCTATCATTCCTAGAACAATGTTAATCTTGTGCCCTTGGTTTCAATTAAGGCAGTACCAGGAATTTTATATATTGAGAAATTCATTAAATATAGAAAATAAAAGCAATACAATGTAAGTACGTATCACTATAATACACGTCTAAGCTTGGTTATTAACAGAATTAATAGTTTTAAATAAACTTTTAAAATGTACTTTATACAGATAAATATACATGATTCCTGATGCTTTGTACTAATTTAAATCTATTGTTTATTAAGACATTGTTCAAATTTGCAAGATTCAAAATAATTGTGTAAACTAAAAAAGTGCAACCATATAGCCAACATTATAAAATCTATGAAAGATAAAATTAAAGAATTAAAATAAATATGCCCACATTTTAATTTGTTGCTATTCTGGAAGGATGCTCTCAATAGTGAGTTAACAGGATATTACTAGTGGATTAAGCCCTCATTTGGTCTGTAAATTATGTGTCATGCCTAAATTGGTTTAATTAAAATAAAATCTGAGTATATAAAAGGTATATTTTACTTGAATTGCACAAGGCATCTTTGAGAAGGTTTGCTTATTAACAAATTAGCTAACTTTTTCATTTTTCTTTTATCAGAAATTAAATCATAATCAAATATTTAACATATCAGGGTCTTTGAAGAAAAAAATTATTAACTTAAATTTTCCCATCAATTATAGATCTGAATTTTACTACTCTAGTAAAGAGAATCAAAATTCAAAATTTGTTCTAGTTTTCTTTGTTATATTTCATATGGTAAGTTCTTCATTATCTCTCAATATTTTTTAATTACTTTAGACACTGTTCAATTTTGCATCTCTACTTAAATATCTTTTCATATTTAATATTTTGTGCGCTTATAAAATCATTAAAATCTATGCCAAATGAGTTTTGTTGCTGTTATGCAAGGTTTTTGATAAATTAAAAAAACATTTGTGTAAACATCTGTAGTTCATCACATTTTATTTTACAGTACATAAAATCTCTCTCTCAAATATGAAACAATGATATGTAAAATATGAAGTTGTATTGTTTATAAAATGGATACTTCAGCATAGAGATATTTCTGATTTTAAAATATTTTAATTCAGAAATGCCAATAACAACCTCATTAATATTTTCTAAATAATTTGGTAAAGTGATGAAGTTTACAACTGAAATCTCATTTAATGTATGAAAATCCTAAATTATAATAAACCTAACTTTATAACTTAATGTTAAAGTATATTCTTTTGAATGTAAAAAAAAAAACAATAATGCGGATATTAGATTTAAAGTAACTGCTAGTTATATTTTTGTTATACCAAATAATACTAATGAGATATGGCATTAACATTTTTTTTTTTTTTGTGAAACCAATTTAGTGATTTCAGTCTTCATCACTGCTCCATGCATCAGCTGTAGCTGCAGTCTTTTGACCAAAGCTTGTAGTTTGAGATTTTAATACAGTATTTTGACTGTTTATTGTGCGCAAATGATCATCATATGCCTCATCTGTGCTCGGCACCCAAATTAAAATATTTCGGTCATTGCCCCCAGAATACAATTCCTGGAACTGACGTTGGAATTTGCAGCAGGTTACCTGATTGTAATGTCCTCGAAGCACGTCAATTTTTGTACCAGAAGATATTTCATAAATGTTGATATCACTGTCCTCAGGAATGAAGATCACATCTGGAGAAGCATCATGTGAAATGGCGATTTTCACTGAGCGCCGGCTCTGATTATTGATCTTGCCATAATTTACAAGTGTATTCTTTCCAGTTGCTGTGTCCCACAGGTGAATGTGTTCATCTGTCCCCAAAGTGACCAAAAGAAGTCCATCAGTGGTGAAATGCAAACCATTCACATGACCATCATGAGCTGTTATGCCTGTTAACAAACCAAGAAATATTAGTTCAAATCTACTTGTGGAGTAGATTCATGGTTCCAACATTAATCTTAGAATTTTTTCTAAGTACAATAGCAAAATGCTATTGAAGCAATGTGTTTATAACTGATTTTTTTTTACCTTAGCTTTTCCTAATCTGTGACAGAGAATTAAGCTCATTGCTTTAGAGATCTCATACTAAATCTCTTTCCTTTCTTGGAATGATTTAAATGATCTTAGAATATCTATTTCAAGAACCAATATTAGTCTTTGTCATCCTGCATGTGGAAACAAATAGTTTTCTCCAAGAGGCTTCAAGTCCAACTCTATATGTTAACCAGACACATGTTTATAAAACTTTCTTTAGAGAGTATTACAAGATCATCTTCTCTGTCTGTGAATAATATGGTTGTGTTCACTGTTTCTCAATATGAATGACAATTATAATTAAATTTTAAGATCAAAACATATGAAGCTCACTTTCCAAGTTCTATAAAACTTCCTTTAAAATCATTTTGTATCATTAAGGAGATTCAGAATTAAATGTTCAATGTCACAAATGTTTGATATTTGTTAATATAAATTACCATCCATTTAGTAGTGTATAGATCTTGTTTGCCTGTTCTTTTCCAATTTCCCATTTTTAGATAAGTTTAACAAAGTTGCCTATTGCGATACCCCAACAGAAAACCTAGTTAAAGTTATCCAACATAGCATCTATACACTTCTTCCTGGTGATGTTTATGTGTGTCATCATAGGGATTTTGGTTGCACATATATTAGGAGATAAAAGGTACTATTATTCTATGCTCCAGCAGTTTCCATTTAACTTGAAATAATTAGGTCTCATCCAATATCCAGTATGAAGGAGTTTTGCATGACATCATTGCAGTTCAATGCCAAATCTAGTTTGTTAGATTCTGTCATTGACCACATCTAACATCCAAAAAGCAACCTGTGATTTGGCTGTTATGGTTTTGAATTTAGAGTTGTCTTTCTCCTAGAAAGGGGTGCTAACCATAGCTATAGAACCCAGTTTGTTTTGTTATTTAACCCATAGCTGGGGCAAGAAGAGATGGATTTATAACTTTCCCAAGAGTATTTGCATGTAAGTAATTGTAACAAACTTGACTGGAATTTGAACTTTGTTCTCTGATTTCTCATTTCAAGCTGCTATCAATTATGCTATCTGCTGCACATTATGTTGAATTAGATTTCAGTTATGTGATACAAGGGTTTGAAATTAGAGCCCACTTTATTAGTGTGCTGTTTTTAAATGTTAATAATTGCTATTATGCCCAAGAAAACTGAAATATTTTCCATGTAAATTTCGTTTTAAAAATTAAAAACAGTCATAAGATTTATCTTTTTGAATGGATGGTCGATAATTATACAGAAGGTGAGATTAAATACTAATTATGATACTATACTAAAAGATTAACTTCAGACTGTTTAGATATATTTTTGTGATTGGATTTAAAAATACAAAAAGACTGGACTAATAAATACAGAACATAACGAAGTTAAGATTCGTGAATTTGGTTTCAAACAACTCTACTTGCATACTGTATAGAATTTATTTTTACCCTCAGTTTAAATTAGTAAAATAAAATATAATTGTTCAATATTTTGTATCCTTAAATTTATAACTTACTTGGAGCAGTGATTTTCCATTTCAAATCTTCCTTAAGATTTGAAATGGAAAATTCCATTTTTATTGTATTTCATGGAAAAATTGCAATAAAATATACTGAAATTATTTTTAAAATAGAAAAAAATTTAAAATAAATTAAAATCTAGAAACAAATTTAAAAAAAAAATTGAGAAAACAATGAAATGTTACAGTGCATAATTATCTTTGAGGTAGTATTTTAATCAGAGATTCCTTCTTTTAGAACAAATATTGTTCCAGAAGAGTTGAAAGTGATGCATGGAAAAAAAATCTTTGAAATTTTCAATGACACTATCCCCCTTTGTTTTCTATTTCAAACAAAAGACAATCAGGCCAAATGATTTTGATGGACCAATTTCCAGATAATGCTTTACATTTTCTGTCATGGTGTACAAAATGTGTTATTAAAGAATTTTTCTTTAAATTTTAAAATTTTTACAAAAGTGAGTTTGGTGCAAATTTAAATCCATTTGTGGCAATATATGAGATATTGGGTAGTTTCTTAGCTGAAAAACTGCAGTCTACAACCATAGTTTATTGTTTAAATTAACATGGGAGGACAGATGAATTAGGTAATGGGTGTTGGCATAAAAAATAGGTAGAGGTAGAGAAGAAAAAGAAAACAATTCAACTTTAACAAATACTAAATCAAGGTTACAAAGTGTTTAGAATGTTGCAAAGTTTGGGAAAGTCAAATGTTTGCAAAGGAGATGAATGTAAAGTAGTTTGATGAAAGAAAAATTAAAAGTTCTTAGAATGTTATATAAAAAATAGTTATCTCTTTCAATTTCTACATAAACACCATTTACTTGATTTGTCTATCCTCTCATGTTTACTTTAGCAATAAACTATTGTTGACAAAGCTCCTCAGTGTCTTTGAAAATTAAATCTGCACAGGGGTAAGCCAAAAATTTTCTCAGAAAATTGACAAACACATTTATTTTAAAAATGTAATGTAAAAACATTTGTTCTTATTTTTTTTCATGTCTTAGAAAAAAAAAAAGATAAATATTAGTAAAAACAAATTTTAGGAATATAACTATGTTCATTTATTAAAGTATACTAAATTTTTATTAAATTGCAGAATCAGTGTTATTAAATTTTGAAAAATGCAAAATGAAAAACCAGATTCTGTATTAGATTTGCAACATAATGATTCCATCTGCAATTTATGAAAAATTTCCAAAAATTCATGCCTCTGAGTTACTGTTAAAATTGACATCTCAAAGATGTGGGTCATATTCTGTATCTTTGTGCACTGACTTTTGACTATATATCATCGGCATGTTTCTTGTCCACATAATCGTACAAGGTTTTAGACAAAAACAATTTTTAGATCTGAAAAGCTAATGTGTTCTTTTAAAGCAAGAAATGGTAGAAAAAAATGTTTAAAAAGAAAAAAAATTGTCTTTATTCATATTATCATTTTATTTATGTGTGAATTTTTACACACACATGTGTGTGTGTGTGTGTGTAAACTCACAAGAGTCTCCTCCCATCTTTCCATCAACCAGACACAAAAAAACACATCTTGTATCCTTATGCTATTTCATGTTGGTGTGCACCAAAAACTGGAAAAAGCCTATTGCAAACTCACAATGGAATGAAGGATGGAAATAAACCCAATAGTGGGAAATGAAGATCCAAACAATTTCCAAAATATTTAGGCATTTATGATGAACAGATGAGCTTTTTCCCTCAACTCTTCCTCTTATCAACTCTATGCTTATCTCACATCATGACTTACAGCTGGTAACTAACAGGCAGCATCAGAACTATGAAATGGAGCAGTTAGTCCCCATTAACAGACAGTCCAGAACTTCCCTCAATCCCAACTGTGACCATTAATATAGAGCTATAACCAGAAATCTTCAATATCTCGCTTGTTGTCCCTTGACCCACAAAGTTTTCATTATTATTTTCTTTTGGTGAGTGAGTGGCCACTATGATGATGATGGGAATGCTGAAGTTATCAGCCTGACCAACTTCCCAAAATCAGATCATATGACTAAACATCAGCTTCTTGGGGCAGGGATTTTTGGTCTGGCCAAGATTTTTTCAGCACCTACTTATATAATAGTTTTCAATTGCTTCACAAAACGTTCCTTGACAAATATTTTCTTCTTAACTCCAAATTTTATAATGTTCTGGCTCAGTAAAAAGCAATCTAAAATTATGTTTGATTGTAGAAAGTATATTTCACTATTTCTGAAATAGTGGAATATTTATTATCAGTAAATATTTCCATTCTAATAGAATCACTGCTGTGGGTATTAAAGAAACTTGACAGTTGTTCTTCTGTTAATACAAAGAAGTGTTGAAATGTTCTTAATCCAGTCTAATTCCCAAAAGCTGATCAAATATGTTTTTGTAGTGGGAAAGGCTTTTTGTTTGGGTTAAGAACTTTTCAGAATTTCCTTGTAATAAATATACATTAAAAAAATTATTGATCTAAAATACAATCAAGAGTTAAGCACGAAATATCTCAAATGAATTTAATTCATATAATAATCATAAAAGCTATTCTGGTTCAATATCAGTTTGGGTTTTAGGCTTTGGTTATTTAAATACTGATAGAGTTGAGACAAGTTGAAAATTCTATTTTAAAAAAAAAAATCATGTGTGCTTACTATCTTTTGTATTGGAGGATCCTTCACCATTGTGCTGATCAAATTTCATAAGACATCCTTTTGATGTGCGAATATCCCAGAGCATAGCTTGATTGTCTGTGCTGTTAAAAAAAAAAAAAGAATGATACATATTGAAATTTCATATGAAGTTCCCAATTACTCATTTTTAATATAGTTATAAAGCAATTAGTGCTTTTGGGTTAGAGAATTACTGTTATTCAATAACACAAAACAGAATATTGAAAGCCTGTCCTTAGTTTCATTTATGTTTTTAACAACTATAAACATTTTGTTATAAATGAACAAACCATAACAGAAAGAGCATTCCTCTTCAAATATATTTGCTAAGAATTTTTTATTAGTAAACCTGAGAGATAATGGATGTACATCAGATATGTAGGATTAAACTCATACAAAATAGGAGTGATTATATATGAACTGTACAGATTATGAAGCATATGTCTTCAGTCTTTCATTAGAAATGTTGCAATTTGACAGGAAAAATGAAAACAAGCATTTATGATTCTCATAAAGAATCCATTTTTATTTATGTAATGGGTCATAATTGTGTGCTACTAAGCAGTGATAAGCACACCTCAAAATTATGCTGTTTCTGATTTTCAATCTACAAATTGTAGAATCAATCAATTTCTTCAATTATTTTCCTTATTTTTTTTTACATCTAACTGTATTACTGGTAATTCTGACAAAAAGGTTGTCATTGGAAAGGTAATACTTTAGGTAAAGGAGTTACTATAGTCAGTCATGAATGAAAACAAAAGTACGATATCTAAATCTTTGTATCAGATATTTTATGGTAATTAATTTTTTTCACCATTTTGGGATAACTTTGTAAAAAAAGAATGAAGACCATTTATTTGTTATAAAATATGTCCAGGATGACACCCAGTACTGCAATATTTGATTATGGTAGGCCTATATATTATGGTAGGCCTATATATTATGGTAGGCCTATATATTATGGTAGGCCTACTAGTATTGCTCAGAAGCTGGGTTTGCATTATACACAAGATATATGAAAAAATCAGGTTTTCCACAAAAATATTCAGGGGTTATTCATTATACTTGAAGTCAACTTATACATGAGTATATATGGTACTAACGATCATATTGAAGAGATTCTGAAAAGCCTGGTAGTCATTTTCAGACAATAAACAAAGAAAGAATTTAAGTTTTTTTTAATCATTGTTTTTTAACATAAATCATTTTGTATAATAAATTTATTCATAAAAGTACACATGGCTGACAATTATATCTTTTATTGCTCTAATATTCTTGAGAATATCTGAAAAAACGAAAACATTAAAATCCTCTTTACCAATTTTAATCTCTAAATTTAATTTTAAGGTCTTGTTTGTTAAAACAGACTAACAAGGATTCATCAGGCAACTAGAGGTGAACTAAACTTTAGTGAAATATCAGGAGCTTTTGTTGCACCCATTCCAATTAACAGGTAAGTCTAACAATAATAAACAAGTGGGTAAAAGCATTGGTTTCTAGCTTCTGGTATACTGGAGGTTGTGAGTTCAACCCTTCTGTAATATTTTGAATATAACATTAGTTGTATATATCTAGCAATAACATTGATTACATATAAATTAAGCATAAATAACATTGATTACATATAAATTAAGCTGAAACAAATATTCTTTTACATAATTCATGACTAAATCAAGTTGGTATAAAGAGTTTATATAGCTACTTACTCTTTACTCCTACTAAAGAAAGAAAGTAAAATGTAAAAATCAGAGCTTACCCTCCAGAGGCTAAAATAAATTCATCTTTTGGTGACCATTGGATGCACTGAATAGCCCTACGATGTCCTTTTAAGCTGTGTGTGGCAGAGCCAGATTTCATATCAATCAATCTCAAGGAGCTTCCATCACATCCAACAGCAATCAAGGAATGCTGTCGAGCTACTGTTGACAAGTGATGGCAGTAGACAATGCCTTTGAATTCATAATTGTCAGCAACCTGGAAATAAGACATCAAAAACAACTACAATAATAGAACTTATAGAAATAGGTTTTCATTAATAATGATAAAATTATCTTTTGTCATGATTTTATAGAGGTCTTTGAGCCAAGATATACATTAACTAGTGAAAAAATAATTTGGGTTAAATTATGAAATTTTTTAAGTGGTCTATCTGAGAAATATCTCTGCTGACACTTCTCTTCATGGTTTAAAATTGTTAAACAGCTGAGCTGTTTTATCAACATATACAGAGTAAAACTTGAGGTTCCAAAAATTGTTCAAACTATTGATTTCATTCTTTTTATTGTTCAAGGAGGAGTGGCCAATGTTTAACCTTCATGCCCGCAGAAAAACCATGATTCAAAAAGACAGTTATTCACTTGACACTGCTATTACTGTATACTCCTTTGACTCCCTCAGCAATGTTTGTTTTAAAAAGTGATGCTTAGAATTTTAATAAAAATAAAACATGAAAGTGGATTTATACATTTTTTTATTCTTAATTGCCAACAAAGATATTAAACACTATTTATTTATTAGATTGCTTATTTATTTTTATATTTATAAGATTATAAAAATATGTGAACTATAATGCAATATTTATTATTTACCATTTTATAAAGAAATAAATAAGAAAATAATTTTTTTTATTCATAAATTTATAAAAATGTCTAAACAAGAAAATTTAAATAAACACATAACGAATAATTAGAAAATTTAAAAAAATGGATTTTCCAAACATTTTTCATTTTCTCTTGCCACCTAAATTCTCTAAAATAGGTTGAGAGCATCTTTTCCTCTGAAGATTTCTTTTCAAATATTTCCTTTATAAAATAAATAATAAATATTGTACTTGGTTTGCATATTTTTATAATGTTGTAAATAAACAAAGGAGTTAAAAGTGTATGATGTAATAGTGTCAAAGGAATAACTGTCCTTTTGATACACTGTTTTTTTTTTTTTTTTTTGCAGGCATGAAGATTAAACGTTGCCAAGGAGTGTTTGGTCAATCTTTTCTTTGCCTTTGCTTGGATGTCAAATCTGTATAGAAAGGGTGGAGGTATCTTTTTTTTTGAAGTACTGTTATTAATGCTGTAAAAAGAATAACATAAGAAAAAATAGTGGCAAATATACTGATTGGAGTAACTTATGTCAATCTTTACAGTACATCATATGAAACTAGTAATTCAATATTTTTCTGACCAGTTGGTTTAATGCTTATATTTTTTGCCCATTACAAGGGGTATTATAGATCCAATCTTTAGTCATCCATTACTCTTACAACAAATCTTCTTTAGTAAGGAGGCCACAAAAATTGGTTATGTTGTTGAATACGAACCTGTTGTAATAAATAAAAATCATTTGGATTCATTCAACCATTTCTCTCGCATATGATAGGCTTATTGTAGTTACATAGTTGGTATCATTGGGCTTCTTATTTCTTGTTCCAGATGTAATATAAGATCAATAGTCAAAAAAAAATCTTGGAATGATAATCATTTGTCTCAAAATTACAGATAACTTTAGTCTGTGATAGCATAATACTGCAATATTCAAAAAATTATGTCAGTAGTTGCAATTATACATTGAAAAAAGATAAAGTTTTCATAAAATAACTAATCATAAAAACAATGAAAATCCAAAAAGAACTACATTTTTGTTACTTCCTCATCAATTTATCTACGTCCCAAATTAATGACTGGATTACTATGAAATTTGTTATAATTATGATAAATTCATTGCAATGCCATTTTTCAATAATTCTGGAGATTTTCAGTGAAGATTAACATTGAAAAAGTAAGATGGAATACAGACCTTAGTATATATTAACAAAGCATTAGTTTGAGAAAAAAATGATAATCCTAACTATGAAAATGCTAATTTTGAAAGTAATAGAAAGATGAAATAGTCGAGCTTTAATTTAGAAATTCAGTAAGTGCATCACTCTTCTTTACTGGTCACTTTAGATATGCATTCTTTGGTGCAGACACCACTCTTCTTTAATTAAAACAATTAGCCATGATCTCTTCATTTCATATATATTTTTCAAGAGCATTAACTGATCACAACAAAGAACAAAGTTTTTTTTCAAGTTTTTACACACATTTTTATAAAATATGTTTCATAAGATAATTAAGTGGCAAGAACTATTAATCCAATCTTTTGAAGATGGCCTATTCATTTAAGTTGATTCTAAACTACTGAATTAAAAACAATCACAAGATACATTTGGAAAATGTGCATGAAGATGACATAAAAAAAGGCATATAACAAGTTTCTTCCATTTTTCAATGCTGAAGTTTTGTAGGAAATAATATTTCAAAATGTTCACAAAATAGGTCCATGTAGCAACAATAAAACAAATAATGAGAGCTCCTATTCCATCAACGTTCCTTTTCATTCAGTTGTAGTAAATAAATATTAGCTGCAAAGCCTAAATTTCTATCAAAATTAATTTGAGAGAATTTATTGGTAATAAATTCTCTCAAATTAATTTTGATAGAAAATTATTTAAATTAAATAAATTATTTTTGTTTACCTTTGCAGTAAATTATTTTTGTTTACCTAAGTTGTCAATATTCTGACAGTATCATTTGTAACAGAAATGTTAAAAAGTAAATGCAAATACCTTTAGTATTAATATCTGTTGTTAATTTTAATTTGTGATTGGAAAATTTTGTCTGTCAATGCCCTTCTTGTTATGGAGATTACTTTAAAGTCAAAATAGAAAAAGTAATTTTTTTCTATATTTCTTTCTTTCTACGCATCCAACTAGAATTGTTATATTGTAGGTAGTGATATTTTAGATGACTTTGACTAGCCAAGTTTAAGATTTAAAGTAGAATAATGATTTTTGCTTTCATGATATCTTGCCTTGACAATACTGAATAGTAAAAAAAAAATTGATTCTTTCTCTGTATTAATGAAGTTATTAGCACTATTTAAGGAAATGGGGGGGCTTAGGAGCTTAACATTTTTTTGTTTAATTGAAATATAACCATACTATGCTTTTTCCCATTTTGAGTTTAATCTTTTTTTTTAGAATAAACCTACCTAGCATAGAGATGGAAATGAATAGCATGTGGGAAGAACACTCAAATATTCCACCAACTGAGTACAAAGTTAAGACTTCAAAACTAAGAGATAAAGTAGATTAAAGTACTTAAAGTATTTCAATCATTGGGTAATGTCATGGAGAAATGTTATATACTGTGGTTCAATGCGAGAAATGAACAAGTGACACAAAGACAAAATAGACTACATAGAATTAACTGATACGAGTTCTCTCTCCTAAGCAACAAAAGGAGAATGAGGACTATTTTCTAACATGGATTGAACTAAATAAAGTTTTCATTTCATTTTGAAATAAGAATGTTATCAAATACAACAGATACATGAAGAGCACAAGAGCAAAAACATTGTGAGCATAACAACCAAGAGTATGCTGGTCTGAATAGAAAGGCACACAACTTTCAGGTAACTTTAGCTTTTATTATTTTCCGATATTGCTTCTTTTTGTAGTAAATTTAATTTATATTTGTTTACAAAGTTTAGTAACTTTTCATAATGGCTACTGATGTAAAGCTTATGAGAGTATCAATAATAATAATAACAATATATAGTTGTGTTGCATATGGATCTCCCACTAAAGTTGATTCATAAATACAGGCTTTGGAAATGATAATTGCAATTTTTACTTTAGTTCTTGTTAGTATGATGCTTTCAACATATTTGTGTCATTTAATAATGAACACAATGAAATGAAAGGAAGATGTGAAATCAGATGAAGATTCAACAATGATCAATTGTTATTCTGGTTCTAATTGCAACTGACACTTAAATCAAGATAAAATAGTAATGATTTTGGGAGTATAGTTTTATGTGTAAAATCAGGCAATTTTGAATAAAGAAGAGTCAATTGAATTATTCAGAAACTGAACATATCTGGCAAAAATAAAAACAACTTAAATTTAATTTTTATATAAAGACAAGTGTCACCCAGAAGCCAATTTCAGTCTAAAATCTGATAAAAGGACATTTGTATTTTTTTTATGAAATAAATGTCAACACAAAGAACATGTGCTGACCTCTTTTGGAGTATTATGCATTGACAATACAGAAATGTGTATAGAAATGTTTTATGCATATATACAAGTGTGAGCCATTTGTTTCTATCTTTTTTTTTTTTTTTTTTTTTTAATTGCATACAAAAATGAATCCATTTCTTGTAAAAGAAATCTACATTATCATGATACAAATTAAAATTAATTCTTATTTCTGTAAATATTCACAACAGAAAGGTGGACAATTTATATGGGTGTGTAAATGTAACAGGTTCAACAGTGTGCCCAGTCTTATAGTCCAAACATATTCTCAGTGCTGAGCAGGGCTAATTCCGCATATCACTTGAAAGTTTTGGAATCAATATACATTAAGTCCTATCAGCCATCTCTCTGCAAGCAAGAGTGGTTGGAAAAAAAAAAAGGTAATTTGCCTTTAAATGTTGTATTTTCTTGTATATAACATTTGTCTTGGGTTTGATAGTTTTTAATCATTGTGCACATTTTTATCTGTGATCTTTGCTTTTATAAGAGAGGACTAAAAAATAGTTTAGCTCTCATTTTGATTGAGATTTTTTCAGTTTTACCATTTTTATGGTAATATATTTTTTCTTACCTCCTCTTTTTTTGTTATGAATTGCTTTTATTTTTATTGCACTAATAAAATTTTATAAAATTTATACTCCTGCAAAAATATTTCTTTAAATGACCATAGTTAATTTGTGTTGAGGAATAAGGGAAAATAAATTAATTTTTTGGTTAGTTTGGAAAATAAATATTTATCCATGACTCATCTATAAGTGCTGATATACTTCTTAGCCATGAAACATTTTGAAGTAAACAAATGGATAAAATAAATACCAGCAAATCATGTCTATAAGTTTGAAACAATTTAAACAGAGATTTTGTATAGTGGACTAGAAATTATTAGAAATTCACTACCTATAAAAATTCTAATGTTCTAAACATGCACCTGGAATTATAAATCAGATTATTTTATTTTTAAACTATAAGAAAATGAACTCAGAACTGATTAAATTAATTTATCTGTATTTTATTTGTAAATAATTGTTGAATGTGTTTAATAGCTAAAAAGTAATTCTTTTCTCTTCTGTAATTTCAGCTGATATTTTTTAATTATTTTGTTTAAGCTGATGGAAAAATAATGCAATCATGTAAAAAAGAAAAATATGAAAGAATTATTTGGGAGAGAATTATTTTTATTATTCCTTTAACACAACAATAACCTTGTAAAGCAAAGTCACATAACAACAATTCAAAATACAAAATTAGATTTCATTTGAACTTTGATACTTACAACTAAGTTGTTAGTGTCCCATATTTTTAGTAACTTGTCAGTACCACTGGAAATAAACATACCGGTGTCAAGTGGGTACCATTGTACAGTTTCAATACTGCTCCTATGACGATCCACATTAGATAGGCCCACACTGGCCACAGCATTACATGTATATTTGAGCTCACCTGTGCTATTAAGCAAGTCATAAATGAAGATCATACCATTTGAGCCACCAGACAACAAACTACAAATGAAAACAATGAGTTTGTTAGTAAATATAGAAAATAAATTCTGAAATTAATTTCTTTAATCTGATTCTATTAGCTTGGTGCGAAACTTTTTTTTTAACATTAGATGACAAGAGGAGTAACATTATTCAAAAAGATCACTTTTTAGTTTGTGACAATTTGCATAAAAAAAAAAAAAACACAAAGTTGGCTAATTTTGTTTATAGAGTGTAACTTGATCTTCAATAAAAAAAAAAAAATGTCTTTATTTTAAGATAAAAATACAAGCCACAAAAATAAAGATTTGTACAATTTATAGAGATGCTTGTGTGAAAGAACAAACATGTCAAAAGCGGTTTATAAAGTTTTGTGCTGGAAATTTCTTCTTGATTAAAGCTTCATAGTTGGATAGACTAGTTGAATTTGATAGTAATCAAATGAAGACATTACTTGGGAATAATCAGCATTATACAAAATGGGAAATATATAAGACAATTTTGAAAGAAATTTTATCTTGATGTTTCAATGATTATCTGGTATCATCAGAAAAAAAATTTTATTTCATAAGAACAAAATTATGCCTTAGGTATTCACAAAAAAGTAAAATTATTTAAAAGTCTAATTTTTATGATGCAGTTAAAAAAAAATCAAGTGCCCAAATGCTTAATATTTTTCTTTTGTTCATTGAAGACTATTTTTTCACACTTAAAAAAGAAAACAAAACAAAAACACATAAGCAAATTCTATTTTGTCTAATGTACATTTTGTTCTTGGGGAATAAAAATCTCATTAGTGAGTACAAAGATCAGGCTGTTGATATATTATTTTATATTTAACTGAATCAGGTAAATTTATGTATTGCATACATGTATCAGAAAGTTTTTTTTATCTTCTGAGAGATGCTCTGAGCAGTTAATAAATGTTTTTCTTTCCTTCAAATGAAACTGAACTACTGTATGGAGCAATAACTGATTGCTGCCAGTGTATTTTTGCTGTTAGCTGACACATGTCATATCTCAGTTGTTGTTGGTGGTGCATTCATTTATTATCTAAAAACTTTCAATTCTAGCCTGGCCTTTTACTGGGTCAAAATTGGTATTTGTTTTTTGGAGATGACTAACTTTGTTGAGTATATCTGACATCGAATATTAGTGTGTAAGTGTGTAAGTGTAAGTTTTGTTTGGTGAAAGTTACTCGTTCTCCAAATTTGCTGTAATTTCTGTGGATGTCACGGTTTTGCACAGATGTAGTTTTATCTTTAATTCTGTTAAAGCTTATGGAATCTAAAAATGTTGGTTTCAGTCAATAAACAATAAGTGTATCTGGATAGAATACAGCAAGATAAAACTACTCTATCATATAATTTTACAAACAAACAGTAGTTGGGTGTTACTTTTGGACAAGCTGAAAAATTAAAAGTTAATTTTTTTCTTTTCTTCACAGGACTTAGTTAAGAAAATAGCAAAAGACAGAGAGATGAATAATGAAATAGGTAAATAAATAAAAATGTATAATTTGTAAATTTGGTTTGGGAATGACCTCTCTAAAATGTATTCCAAAATATAGAAGCCAAATAAGATCATGTTTAGGGGCAGTAAAGAAGACCATAGCTGGTAATAGGAGGAATTATTTGAGTCACTTGTCAATAAGATAATCTGATTGAGGTTCAGAAGAGATTTGAACTAGCTAAATGATCTTACCTAATAAAGAAATTCCAGAATTAAAATAATAACTGGAAGGATTTACAAAAGTTATCTCATTATCTTAAAACTTAATGAACTCCATTTGGGAACTCAAGCAGCTGCACATCAAAGGGATTTCTGTTGCATGGTTCTTTCATTTCAACTCTGTCTCAAGTAAACTCTTGCCACCTTAATGAAGTAGACCAGTGTAAAGAAAAAGCAAATCACTCTTGTACAAAAAAAAAAAAAAATCAACACCAGTCATTATTGTTTCTCATTCTTTTATACCCTATTGCTAACCATTGATCTTAAAAAGGAATTGAATAGATTGGATTGAATGAACAAATACAATCCTTTTCTGTTACATAAGCTTTACTACCCAATTTAGCCACAGGAATGAGACAGGGCTGTTTCACAACTGGAGAAGGTTATCAAACTGTGTAACCCCAATAAGACAACTATCATGGCCATTGGGATGTGACTTAGGACCCAGTGAAAGTACTGAGTTTATACTTTATAAGAGCCATGATAGTTTTCAGTTAATGTTTTTTTTTAATTGCATGTGAAAACATTCACAGTCAAATAGATTGTTTTGTGTAGAAAGACTGACTAACCTTCTCTATGCCTATTATTGAAATATATGTTGGGATCTGTTTACTCAGGTTTTTGTTGCTATCTGAGTGTCGGGATTCCAAACATTTAACAATAACAGCACATCTTTTAAATGAAACATAAAAAAGGTTATTTTCTGGAGGAAAAGTATAAGCAGAACATCAGTTGAAATAACATTTATACATTCTTTTCAGAAATATACAGTAGCAATAAAATGTTTAATTTTCCTTGCAGTGAAGTTTGTTTTATAAAGTAATTAACTGTTTGTAGTGAGATTTGAAATGTGTGAACAGACTTACTTTATGATTGTCAGCCTAATGTGCTTGTGAGTTTGTAGACAAAGGCTTAGTTTGGCAGCTGCTGGTTAATCCCTTCTATTGTGAATGTGAACAACTCCTTAGTTGTCAGTTGCTAGCTGTCTCTCTTCCAGTGTGTATGTGTACACATGTGTAGATCAAACTGGCCTTCAAAATTGTTGTAAGCCTTGAGAAGCAGTATGCTTCTATTTTTATATCCATAAAAGGATTCAAAATCTAATTTCACATATAGGTGTGAAGTTTTTGAATACAAGGTTTTCATGGATTAGATTCACACTGACTTGCGAAAATATTTTTCTCAAATTTGTGGGAGTGGTGAAGAAGTAATTATTGTTATTTTCTAAATGGTCCAAAAATAACATGTGATAGGTTTACAATTACATCCGCAAATATTTTAGTGGTATTTCCCCTAGTAATGACTGTTTATTCAACAAACCTTCTGATGGGATTTTATTGGTTGAAAAATATATATATAGGATTTAATTCCTATACACAGACTTGTCCATCCACTATAAATAGAATGTCTGCTCATGAACAGGGACAAAATGTGGGTAGCAAAGATGTAGTGCTTTCCAGTTGTATGCTTGTCATACTGAATTGATGTATTCTCAATTCCTGTTCTCATGTGATTAACCCTTCTTCACTCAACCTTTTGTTTCCAGTGTTTTTCTTACAGTCTTACTGACAACTATGAGCATTTTACAAACTTTATAACACTTTGGAATGTTGTTTTCTTTGTGTAGAAGTAGTATGGGCTGGTGCAAACTGGAATTATGACATTTTGGTCTTTAAATTTTGTACAAAGTGTCAAGTTGCAGTGATTACTTGTTGCTGAAAAATTGTCCAAGTAAAGTGAAAGAAGTTCTGAAAAGTAATTCAGTTGAGTTGGTGTATAGCTGATATCTTTTAATGTATTCTATATGGAAAGTAAAATTAGTTGGTTTTGTTGGACTTCACAGACAGTACTGTTTTCAGTTGACAGTAGAAATGTTCTACAAGTCTGTTTGCACAAGAGTGACACACTGTTGTCTTTGTTTTACACCAGATATGTGTATGAATTTACTAAAAAGCATCAAGAAAAATTGAGAACTGATCTGTAGTAGTAATATCAGGTACTCCATAATGTCTTATCCATTGTTGTAATATATGCAATTGTTTTTGCACAAATATCTCCACTAGAAAAACAACAATGAGTGAAGTTAACAGTAATTAAAAGGGTCCAATTATCTCGACATGTATGTTAAAAAATTTGGTTCGCAGATCATGTCATGAGTTATGTTCTGGTGTGCTTATTAATTTTGTATCATTAGCAATCAAATCATTTCTGTCTTCATGTCTTCATGTCCTCATATCTTTTGTCATGCTAACCCAAACAAAACATTTGTTGATGAGTTTTGCTTTTGCATACTTACTCAGATATGAAATTGCATACCAAGTGCTGAAATATTTCATATTGTAGACTAGATGAAATATAGTCTGTGTTCTCCAATAATAGTACTGTGGTAAAGGTTTTTGAATGAATGTAGTTCCAATTTTGGTAAATTGTAGAGATGTCTGATTAAGTATGTCCTGTATAGAAGAATCTACAACATGTTTTTCAGCAAACAGATTGTAATTGAAAGTGTCTTATGTAAGTGCTGATACATCTGCACACCTGAGAAGATGTTTCCAACAGTATTATCATATAGTAAATATCTGTTGCGAATTACAATATGCAACCAAGACTCTCTGGGCTTATACTTGTAAGATTGAGGGTGTACTGCATCTGTACATTTGTTTGTGTTCTGTAGAGTTGATGAAATTCCTTCCTTCCAACAAGTACCAAAAGTACTTAATAGTGAGATAGTTAAAAATTCTCTTAAAAATGTGCTGTATGAGGTTTGTGTTGTGGTGAGCTTGGTTGTGAAGAAAGACATGAATTTTAATAGAGTTTACTTTTTCATAAACTACTGCACTTATTGTGATTGTACTAACATTAGTTGTGAGAGATGGTAGAATTTTCATTACTCTGAACATGAGTTAATTTAGTATAATTTACTAGGGCTGTTTTCACTGTTTCAAATACAGTAAGGCCTACTTTGTAGAGTGTTAGATTTTTACTTTTATTTTCTTTTTTTTGCTTTAGTATTTTGTTAGAAATTAGTGACAGAATGATCAATGAATATCTGGGCACATAATGTCTGAAGTACTCAACTTTGCCATTTTATAGGCTTTGTTATCTGAGTGAAGTGAAATTTTGAATCACTTCAATCTTCTGTGGCAGGGGTGATAATCCTCCTTCATTGATTAAATGTCCCAAGAATTCCAATTGGTTGATTCTAAAAATGCAGTTTTCCACATTACTTCAATTAAAGACAATCTAATCCCTTGAAAACTAGACATAAATGAGATTTGATACTGTTCGTTGCATTGACTGCCTATCTTTGATTTAGGTATAAGAGCTTCATGAAATGTTTGTGCAGTATTGAACAGACCAATCTGTTTTTCCCGCGTTCTCCGTTTGAACCTCCTACGTGGTACACGACCATTATATAATCCGAACACGTGTGAACTTTTTGAGTAGTAGCTTTCTTTTCATTCATCTCTCTCGCACGTCTCATACCTTGCTCCCAAGTGCCAAGATGTAACCTTCACCAACTCTCGTCTTAGTCATTGCTGACCAGATGTTAAAGACAATTACCAATATTCACGAACTCTGAAATCACTGCTGAACTTTTATCAACTTTAGAACTCACAATTCCAAACTTTATTCTTCTAAATTACAAGTTCAATATTACTTCTTCTTAATATGAACTCCGGTACAAATATTACCAAGTCAAAGGGACACGACTCTGTCCTACCTTTTCAGTTCGCATGCATGTACATCAAACATTAATAAATCTAATTGTTATGTTTTGGAATCATTCAGTTCAGTTTTGTATTTTATTCTATGTGCTATTTACGTCAAGTATAAATTGCATTGTGTTCACGCATTGTCCTGAATCTCATCTTTCCTAGCCAAAGATAAATATTTGTAACTATATATCCACAGGCATTCAAGGCAAGGAGCATCTTTCAGAGTGAAACTGTTATGATAGGTGAAAATTTTTTTCCGTGATGATGAAACATTACATTTAGACAATAATGAATTCAATAAATAAATGAATTGTTTAATTAGCAAAAATTATGTGGGACGGGAGGCTATTGTGCAGAGGCAGCAACGTTTATTTCAGTACAGATAATTTCATTTATTAAGGAAAGAAATAGGGACATCCTGTTGATGTCAGAAACTATTTTTGGTTTTTTTTTCGTCATAGAAGTTGTTTTGAGAAAAAAGAGGAAGCAATAAAAATGAATTGCAATCGTTGTATGTATTCGCGTTTTGTCGTTGATACCGTTTTTGTCGGTGTTTGTCAGAACAGTCATACAAACCATTTTTACCGTGACTCATATAGCGAGTACTTTTTTTAAATTTTTTTTTTTTTTTGCAGCATGAGCAAAGAAAAATGCAGATAAAATAAAACAAATAAATTAAAAATACTAAGGAACTTTTTCTACCAAGAAAAACACTGTTCGACAGACTGGAGAAGTATATATTTTTTTATTAGTTAGTACAGTACTTGACCTGCTGTTAAATTAAATATCAATTCATTTTCACTTTAAAATTAATAAAATAGCATAGTTTCTGCCTGAAACAGACTTTACATTACAAAAACAACCAGCATTCAGTTTACGTAAACAGTGTCAGAAGAAAAACTAGAAATA
Organism: Acanthosepion pharaonis; assembly: GCA_903632075.3. Taxonomy (NCBI): domain Eukaryota; kingdom Metazoa; phylum Mollusca; class Cephalopoda; order Sepiida; family Sepiidae; genus Acanthosepion; species Acanthosepion pharaonis. The sequence continues at coordinate 361,941 of CAHIKZ030001560.1, forward strand.
TTCGTAATATAAACCAGAATAAAAAAAAAAATAGTAAACAGCAAAATCACATTGAGTAAGGTAATGGTACCTACTATCTTTCTTCAACTAAGTCAATGTCAAGGCAGTTTATCCCCCCGCGATGGGTTCCTTGTTCAACATCACGGTGAGTGCTTAGATCCAGGCTATAAATACGGCGAGTTGTCTCCGCTCGTCTCAAAAGAAGTGGGTTGTCTTCGCCAGTTTCTCGGCTGTTCAGAAAACGAAGCATTGGTCATTGATATTTTATTGAAGCATAAAAAATGTGAGAAATATTACTGTAAAAAAACGTCTGAATTATTTCCCCTAAGATACGAATCGACAATGCATACGGACCAGGGTACCACTACCGGTGGTGTTGACCAGGGCCGTTAATTACAATCTCTCTGGTTATGTCCCTTTAATTTTAATACGAAATGCTGAAAGTATTGTCTCGATAAAGAAAAGGTTTTTGAAAATGTTATGTTATTTGGTCAAGTTTTTTGGAAGGAGAGAACTTTTCAGGACCTTTTCATAAATTCTAAAAGTCAGGTCACTGAATCTAGAAATTTGAAATAATTTAACGTATGCTTCCTAATCGATGTTATTGTTAAGGAACATTATTTCCGCTCCCGGATACGTCCCTTTTCTCCCTAACCCCTTTCTCATTCTCTTTCTTCCAGTTCTTAATAAACATCGGTCACGTTTTGTGTCGGCTCTTTCAAACCTGACTATGTAATGTTTACCATGACAATGTAACATGGTGGCAGGGAGGAAGTAATTTACGCTTTACAACTGTGCAAATGAGTACTGATAGCAACAAAAAAGGCGGTCCCACGTAAGCTGTTTCACTGGTGTCTGGCATTTGGAGTGACGATAACACAACAAAAAAAAAGTGACCACGTGCGTGAAAATGGTGGAAGGATTCCAGCCAAACATATTGTCACTGGGCAAAACTTGACTCTAAGACTAATGCTTCAGAAGGATGGAAGCTCTGGAAACAGATGTGGAATAATTACACTTTGCAGTATCATGACCAAACTGCGCAAACAAAATAAGGAATACCAAATGGCACCATTTCTTCACGCTATCGGACCAGATCCGTTGATAATTTATAACGGTTTTCAATTTGCTTCAACGAAAAACTTGGACATGGTAATAGCCAAGTTTGATCAACATTTTATCGAACAGACCAATGAACAATATGTCTTGAACAAAAAAAAAGACCAGAAAGAAGGTGAGAATATTGATTCATATCTAAATATGCTTCGTAACCTAGTGAAGTCTTACAATTTTTGTGAATGTTTGCACGATTCTTTGCTGCACAAACGGATAGTGTTGGATGTAAGTGACAACCAGATACTTAAAAGAATACTTTTCAACACTAAATCTCAAACAATGTATTGACTATTGACATATACTGAAGTTGTGAAGCTATGACTACAAAGAAAGCTATGAGAGAACTGAATGTGACAGACAAAATAAACAGAGTGAAACAAAGTTACCAACAGAGGCAAATAGACTGTCCATGGCAAAACACGAAAAATGGAAAGAAGCATGTCCTGCGTGGGGTCAAAAATATAAACTTTGCAACAGTAAAAAAAACAAAACCATTTTGCACTGAAATGTCTGAGGAAACATTCTATGGGAAAAATGGAGGCTAAGAAGCCTTAGCAAACTGTATTTTCTCAAATTCTTCCAGTGACACTGAATTTGAATATGTGTTTATGTGTAAACTTGGAGAGAGAGCAGCCAGATAAGATTATCTATGCAAATATGATGCTAGAAAAAAAGGAAGATGAAATTCCTAGTGGACTGTGGAACTACCATCAATTGTAATCCTTCAGAAATATGGGTAATGCCTACCTACAACCATCTACCATGAAACTCAAAATGTGGAACAGGATGGAACTAATGTCCACTGGAAAATGCTGAATTGTGCTGCACAACCCCAAAAATATGAAAACTTATTCAGTGGAATTCATTGTAGTCAAGGAGGGTTTGACTCCATTGTTAGGAAAATGCACAAGCAAACTGTGAACTATGATAACATTGCTAATGTTAGTTCAGTACCAGATCGCAAGCAGCTACTATGCAGATGTTTTCAATGGTGAACTATGATCATTATCTGGGCAGGTGCATTTACAAGTTGATGAAACTGTTACGCCACATACTGCTGCAGCAGGACGCATGCCAGTGTCCATGATTCCTTAAGTTAAAAAGGAGACACTAATGCCACACATCATAACTGATTATCTGTGGCAGAAGGTTCAATGCTGTGAAATTCAAATAAGAATTTCACAGCATCGAATACCTTGTAACTGTCAACTATTTTCAAACTTCTGGGAAATAGATGGATTTGAGGACACTACTGCCTCAACCATCATCCACAAATTGAAGGCACACTTTGCAAGATATAGGATTCCATGTTAATTGATTTCCGATGCAGGACTCCAGTTTGTCTTCATCCTTCAAAAACTTTTCTGAAAAATGGGATTTTGAAAATCTCATGGTGAGCTCTCAAAATAGTCAGCCACCACCAACCTCTACAGACATTGTAAGTTTGCCACATGGCATGGGAAAAACACAAAGAGCTCCTTCACCCCTAACAGTATCCTCTCAGCCTCAGCTGTTCTGAGTGAAGGCACTAATACAACTGAACCAGGAAAATGTGAATCTCCTGTTGGGGTTTACACGCATGCTGGATGTGGGACATGACAACCAACATAACTGAAGGACTATGTCAAACTGGTCAAGGACTGTATGTGAGACCATATTCTCTGCTTACAAAAGTGGGGACGTTACATTATTGTTTAATGTATAATCCCTTTGCATTACAGTTTAATGAATGCTCCCTGATACATACCTTTTCTCCTTAACCTCTTTCTCATTCTCTTTCTTCTGGTACCTAATAAATGCTGGTTATGTTTTGTGCCAGCTCTTTCAAACCTGTCTGTCCTGTTTTCCATGACTTACACTGGGGATATTAAATTAAAAGTTTCTAAATTCTAGTTAGTCTAGTTATATTCTTTTTCTCAAATCTCTTCTTGGTAAACAGTTTTATCAACCAGGGAAACAAAATTTAATTGGTTAAATGATAATTATTGATGGAAATAATTTTAATCAAAATTTAATGAAGTTGCTGGTAATAAATAGTTAAATTGTTTTAAAGGTTATTAGCTGGTCCTACATTTCACTATTAACTCCTGTCATTAAGTCTACTTAATTCATTTTTTAACTTTTTTCCATGGGTAATTACTATACAATAAAACAATGTGATCTGTTAAGTGCTACCAAAACTCTTGAATTACTTCTTCACTTTTCACAAGACATTGGCTGCTAGGCACGAGCTGACATTTGATTATAAATATATAAATATGCATACTTGATCAAAGAACAATTTAGCATAATGGTTGCCATTGAAAAAGTTTATAATCATACAGGTTGTATGTGTGTTTATTTTGCAACTTGAAGCTGTGGAGTCAGTCTACCTGAATTTTAGGAGGAAAAATAAAACCCAAGTGTCATGTCCACAAATACAACACAATTTTTTGTATAACATGAAGAAATGATTTTCACAGAAAAGGAAGAAGATCAAGCTAAATATGACAGTAACATTTATACAGCCAGGTATATGTATTTACATATTAAAAATCAATGTTATTTGTTGTGACCATGAAGAGACCAATAATTTGATTGTTTGATATGGATTGTTGCAAGTGAGGAAATTGAGTTGTATGGTACACCAATATGTTTGTGTCTTTGTGAAGTATGCTAATGAAACGTGTGTGACTGCATGCGATAGTAATTTTAAAACTGAATAAAAAGAGGGAATATAGGACTTAACTTTTGTCATGGCTTTGTATGTAGAAAAATCATTGTTGACTGACACATTGTCATGGTAAGCTGTTGATCAAGGCTGATCTGGATCACTGACTGCCTTTTGCCGACTGTCCTTTACTGTGTTGTTGCAGATCTAGTTGCTGACTGTTATTGTGACAAGTCGTTTTTATCGCTATGAATTGGCTCAAAATCGCTATCTGAGTTTTGCATAGGAATGTACTCGGTAATCCAAGCCGTGGCCTATTTCCAGATCATTTGGAGTTCAACTACATGGACATCATAAAAAGCACATCATATGACTTATCCTATCCAGAAACCACTTATTTAATTTGGAGCTCTTTACAGAATTGTAAAAAAGTTTTTTTAGTAAGATTTATTTGTAAGCATCTCTTGTTTGTGCTTCACTTATTGGCCGTAAAATATAGGAGCTTTTATTCTATAAAGCTCAATGTTTACTAAATCATTTTTCATTAAATTTTAAATGTTATATTATAAGATTGGTGTATGAAAACTTTATATGTATGGAGGTAATTAACAAAAAAAGTAAATTTATGAGTTATACTACTTGTCTTGATATCTAAAGACAGATATAGGTAAAAATTGTTAATTGGCAAAGTCCAACTGATAACAGGTCTTATCTGACCAATGGTAATGTTCATGTCCATTTTAGAATCTCAAGTATAAGACCACACAAAAGATTCAAAAACTGCCTGCTACTATGTTCACAAAGTAATATGATTGCCTGTAGCACACCAAATGCTCAAAGGACCAACAATGAACTCAATCTACTGAATTAATGTTACTTTCCTGACTCAGCAATAAAATTAATATTGCTCCAGATAAATTGAATAGACCAAAAACTGTTGATTTCAGTTACATGAATTCTGCTTAAATTCCCTAAAATACAATTTTTTTTATCTTTTCTTTTTCAGCCTGTAATTTTTATCTTCTTTCTTCCTTATATTTAGTATTAAATATAATTTGTAGATTCTAAAGATTGTTTGAGTTGTTCAGTTTCTTGAAATGTGCAATGCTCTGAATTGAATTTTGTCTGATTTAAATTACAGTTCAATTTTCAAATAAGGGATTAATAGAATCTAATTACCCCCCCCCAAAAAAAAAATTGACTCAGAAAGTTTTCAAAATCTTAGTGCTCTTGATATGTATATAAAAATATTGTATGTATAAAAACATAAAATGATACTAACAAAGAATGGCAGCACAGAATAAACAATGAACTACCAAACTAAAATTTTACAGATTGATAGCTTATTGATACTTTCAAAAAGTTAAAAAAAGAAGAGGGGAAGATTTAAAATCTATTATCCTTTTACAAGTACTTTTAAAATGGAAGTACTTTGTTAATTAAAAATATAAGACACTTTAAAGGTGCTAATAAAAAAGACAAAACACTTACTTAAAGTCATATTTGTAAAGAACCAAATATTAAAATGACAAAAATATTTTTACATTATACAAATTATGATATAGGCCTTGTATAAAATTTCCTTGTGTGTCTCGAACTATGAAGAGAAAACAATTCATGAAAAATAAATTTTTTCCTTGACAGGAATTTTACTTACTTTATTTTAGAACAACGATTCATGTGAATCAATTTTTTTCAACAGAAATTTATTCACATTGAAAAGTTTGCAAATTCAAAAGTTTTAAGATTGAATATTGAAGGGGTGGAAAAAGCAAACCTATCTCCTAAAATGCTGGTTTTCTGGACCCTTTAGACAAAATTTTCTGCTTTTAAAAACAGGCATTCACAAATATATAATATTTCATAGGTTTAGAAAATTGCAATATATGATATAAAACTCATAGATTTAGAAAAGACATTCAAATATGCGAGATAAAATGCATGTTTAGAATATTTGTATATATGTCAAATTTAGGAGATTCTTCTTCAATGGTAGGTACTACCATTAGATGTCATATTTCTTTCCTAGATATCACACTTTTCTCCCCTGAGTGTGTTTGAATCCTATTTCCAGGCATACTAAGACACCTATTAGTACATTTAGTAATTCAGATGCAAGGTTTATTAATTTGCATATCAATCTGGTAGGTCCACTCACACTATCTTGAAGCTACCAGTATATTTTGACAGTAGTAGATCAATATTCTTGATGATTAGCTGCATATTTGATTGAAAATACAAGTGCTACAATTGTAGCAAAAACATTGCTCAATCAGGGAATTGTACAATTTGGTGATCCTTCAATAATCATCACAAATCATGGGTTTCAATTCCAATCATAGCTTTTCAAAGAATTCACAATATTGCTTGGGATTCAATACATAAATACAACAGCATTGAAGAGTGTTGCTTGAAACTGGGGACCGCGATCTGTCATTATTACTGATGGGCATCAAAAAAACGAAATCCAGTTTTTTAGTATTGCCTTAGCAATAGATTCTGCGGTTATTGACTGAAGTGGAATTGTGATAGGCCATCTGGAAAATCTGTCTATGACAGTAAGGATGTACCGGTATCTGTGAACTTCCGGTAACGGACCCACTAAATTGACATGCAGGTGACAGAAACGGCCGTCGGGTACGGTGAAGTTTCCAGGTGGGGATTTTTAGTATGGCGATGCACTTTTGTACATTGGCAAACAAGACAACATTGAAATCAATTCTTGATATCGACGTTCATTTTCGGCCAGACAAAATGTTCGCAAATTAGTTTTGCCGTAACTTTCCATCCCAGGTGTGAGAAGGAGTAAAAATGGTTGAAAATTCGTCTTTTCATGCTGACGGGTCTGGGGTGAGAAGTGCTGACATCGAAAGTGATTAACTTGGTACTGAAAGGAATGGGACGTTACTTGATCGATAACGACGAATTTTTCAATGAGTCAAACAGTGTATAGTCCCTTTTTTGCTCGTCTGCTAGAAAATCAAGATCAAGTTTCTCCTTAGTGGTGCTAAGTAAGAATGCTCTTGATAGCGTGTGATAGTTGACGGTGTTGTCGCTGCCTCTGACATGGCGTATATCGGTAGTAAACTGCAAAATAAAGTCTAACTGCCTGTAATCACGTGGATTATACCTGTCTGATTTGGTATGAAGGGCATACACTAGAGGTTTATGATCAGTGAATACAGTGAAATCCCTACCTTCCAATATATGTCGGAAATGTTTAATTGAGAGATAAATAGCAAATAACTCACGCGAAAAGGTGCTATCCTTTTTGGGGTTGAGAAAAAGGAAATTGGTATGGTTTCTTTTTTCGTATGCTGGTGTAGAACAGCCCCAATTGCCTCTGATGAGACATCAGTAGTGAGCGAAAGATGTGCTGTATTGTCGCCACGTATAACTTAGTTTGGTAAAATTTACTAATGCATTCCTGGAATTAATGAAGGCAGCAAGAGCTTCGTCCGATAGTGTTATCTTCGAGTTTCTCTTCCCCTGGCCACGAAGTAAGTTGGTAAGAGGTGCCAGAATGTGGGAACAGTTCGGAATGAATTGGCGATAGTAATTTATTAAGCCGAGATAACGTTGAAGTTGCCGGAGTGTCGTAGGTTGAGGAAACTCTCGTATAGCAGTAATCTTCTCCGGGACAGGTGTGATGCCAGAAACGTCAATTTTGTATCCGAAGAAATTCAGTCTAGGAACAGCAAACACACATTTATCTGGGTTGATTTTTAAACCGAAATGTTCCAAACGTTGGAAAACTTGTGTGACGTGACGCGCGTGATCATCCATGTTAGCGCTTGCTACAAGGAGGTCGTCAATGTAAGCGAACGAGTGTGATAAACCACGGAGTGCTTCGTCGATTAGACGTTGGAAAGACTGTGCAGCGTTTCGAAGGTCAAAAGGCATTCAAAGAAATTCGTATAGACCGAAAGGGGTTGTGATGGCTGTTTTGTATGTCTTCAGCGGCCACCGGAATTTGATAAAACGCTTTTCGTAGGTCTATTTTTGTGAAAATTTTAGCTCCTTAGCAAAGAAATTACGAAATCGGCTAAGTTGGGCACAGGTTATTTATCAGGAGTTGTCTGCGCATTTAGGCGTCTATAGTCTCCGCAGGGCCTCCACGCCCCTCTTGCGCCTTAGGGACCATGTGGAGTGGAGATGCGAAAGGGCTTGATAAAGGGCGAATTATGCCCAGGTACAACATGTGCTGAAATTCAGCACATGCTAGCTTGTATTTTTCTGGTCCGAGTCTACGCGGTTTTGAAAAAACTGGCGGGCCAGATGTATGAATCTTATGAACGTTTTGATGTTTTACCGTTTCAGTATATGTAAAAGGTTGGATAAGTGAGGGAAACTTATCCAGTACGTCTTGGAGTGGATTATTTTCTGGTAGAACGACACATAATTTGGTTGACGTGAGGGTGGAGGTTATCCCTGTATTAGTAAGTTTAGTCATCTGGTCTATAAGTGAGTGGTTCGACATATCCACAGCTAGCTTGTAATGTGCTAGGAAATCTGTGTCTAGTATGGGAAATTTTACTCCCGCCACAGTAAAGAATACCATTGGAACGTTCTCTTTAATCCAATGTCTACAGTCATAGACACTTGATCAAAGGTTTGTATTTGGGAACCATTCACTGCGCGTAAAGTGTATGAAGATCTTTCAGTAGGAAAACCTGGTCTGGGTGGAATTACGCTGACCTGGGCGCCTGTGTCGACCAGAAATAATTCGTCAGAATTTCTGTCTTGGACATAAAAAAGATGGTTGGCTTTCTCTCCCCCAACAGCAGACGCCGTCTTCATGTGCTGTTGGGACTGGCGTTTCCCGCCTTCTGGTTAGGTAACTGGGGTTTCAAATTGTATGGCTTGGTACAATGCCTAGCTGTCTGACCGAATTTACAGTGATACCAACAAATTGTAGTCGTCCTCCCATGTGAGTTAGATCTGGAACGTTGGTGTGACTTGTATAAGTTGTGAGCTGGGGTTGAACATTCTCTACTCATACGATCCAACTGCATCGATAATTTGTTGAGTTGTTGTTGGAGTTTGTTAATCAAATCATTGACGGGGGTGTTGTGTGGCATAGGGATGTTCATACTATTGAGGGTCTTAGCTTCATTTATTTTATCAGCTACTAGCAGTAGAGCCCGGCGTTGCTCGGGGATGTAACAGTAAGAGATAGATCAAGTATCGACCATCATAAAGACTGAAAAATAAAATTGACAAAGATTATTGTTTAAGGTTGACGGACACGCACGTCTTAATTAGTTTTTTTTTTATGAATTGGTCAAACCCAAATTCAAACAAAAACATTGTTTTCAATCGTTATGAGTCTACTGATTGAATAGAATTTTATTATAAACAATTGTCTTGTAAATGGAATTTTTAAAGCATTCTGAATGTAAAAATAAAGACAAAAGTGTGCAAGACAATAAGAAACACTACCTGTCAAAAAAAAAAAGTGAAGTTTTGTTGAAATCGGTTGAAAAATGTAGGAAATCCGATCCCATATATAAACGAACACACACAAACAACCTGGGTTTTATAATAAGTATAACTCGATATGAGTTATCCCCCTTTCATTCTGGCGACAGAATCGTGTTTTATAATTGATTTTGTGCAAAAACAATTGTGATTTTTTTCCAATTTTTGGCGCTGTCAGAACCACCGCAAGGTAATTTTACGTAGTCCTGTGAAGTTTTGTTGAAATCGGTTGAAAAATGTAGGAAATCCGATCCAATATATAAACGTACAGACACACACACACACAGACACACACACAACCTGGGTTTTATAATAAGTATGATTCCAGCCGTTTTCATGAAGTCTAAGTCCTCTGGAAGAGTTGCTAGGATTTGGGCAGTGTGGGTGGGAAATTTGTCCAACCACATCTTGCGGAGTAGTGAATCCGACATTGTATTCTTTCCTAGTAGACTTTTCATGTTATGTAGTAACTGTGTGGGCTTGCTGTCTCCCAACTGGAGAGTATTGAACAGGTCGTTGAATCGGCGTTCTTTAGACTTTTCTTTTCTATATATAATTGCCTCCTTTAACTGATACGTCAGATGCTATCTCAGGCGGCAGCTTCTCAACTACGTAGGCAAAGCGTGCTGCTTGGGATTGTATTCTTTTCGCTTGAAAAATGGCGTTTAATTGTGCAAACCAGATATGCACGTTTGTTGTATTGAAAACTGGCAGGTTGAGCAATACTGTTGCTTCGTTTCCATCCTGGTCGGCCATTTTGGGTAGTTTTTTGAAACGCACATGGTAGAGAGAAAATTTCTTTACACCAAGTTGAATTTCTGTATATTATTTTCTTTTAATGTTGTTGGCACAAAATTGGGTTTTACTTCGCTTTTTTTTTTATCACATCTTCGGTCACCAATTGTAATGCGTGTTCTTAGCGCATATATCTGTTGTACATTTAACGATTCAAGAAAAAACAACGAAACTACACTTGTGGATCAACAAATAAATATATATCGAAATATAACATACAAAACAATGATGCAATGAAGTGTAATGATTAAGGGAAAAAAAGTTGTTCTCCTTCAACTGTATTCTAATTTATGATTGAATATTCGAAAGAGTTTGTGTGTGCATTTGAAATGTGAGTAAAGTCGTAGATTTGTGTGGACAGGCGAAATAGCTGGACTCTCTGGCGACTTGTGGTAAAATTGCTTCTTTTAAAGGTACTGGTAGGCTCTGAGCGAAACACGTGAAAAATTTGGAGTGGACTGTGACGGTAAAGATGTAAAGAACACACGTGGGTCAAAATTTCCTGCTAGCCGGCCCAGCTACATGAGAATGTTGGATTTTAATTAACTTCAAAGAAAACAAAGACCGATAATTATATACAAACAAATATATGTATTAACAACAAGTACAAGCACATGGACAGTTACATTGAGTGCGTGTGGTGAATATTATGTGTGTGTATTGTGGTGAGTGTTCGTACGTACGTGTATTGTTCTTAGCGTGTTCCCAGAAATTGGGAAACGCTGTATTGGCCTGAGGAAAAAAAGAGATCGAGGCAAAAGGTCACTCAGTATTTATAGCCAGGGAAGAGAGACCCCCGGTGAAGGGTTAAGGAACTAAAGGACGAGCTAACTCCGACAAATTGATTTAGTATTAAAACGTTTGATTGGTTAAAATTTGACCAATTACTGATTTTCATTTAAAGAAACATGTGAGCAAGTTCACGACCGAAAAATTCAAAGTGATGACTGTGATTGCTAAATTGACTTATAGAAAAAACAGTATTGATTTACTAGCCAATCGCAAACGAATAAATTGTGGGCGTGGAAAGGCATAGAAGTCGCTACAATGTCATTGTAAATTTCTATTTACAAGAAAATATTTGAATAATTTCACATTTTTGCAACTGTTAATCTCTACTTAAGTTGTTTCCTTAAATTCCTTCATACCTTTCCTACTTTCAACAAAATGTTAACTACACCCTGTAAAGCCTTTACAGTTGTGGGGTTCAGCGTACCCGGATTAAAGGAGAATTTAATACGGGATACCCTGCCCACAAAATACAACGCAAATTTCAAGAGGAAACAACACGATAAGGAACGTTTATAGAAAATAGAACATTGTATATTTATTATCTTGTGAATAGGGTAAAAAGGATTAAGGCTTTAGTTCGTTTAAGCAAAATTGTGATTTTGATGAAAATGTCTGTGTTCGCTGTCTTTTAACGGAGTAGCAGAATAATGTCTGTTTCTTTTGTTTTTGTATAGTTGAAAAATGAAAAAGGGCGAGCAATTTAAGTTGAACTTGGTTCATGTGAATGAGGAATAAAGATAAAAGGAAAATGTACTTATGAATTGTTTTGGAGTCAGTTGAAAAAATTTGTTTGTTGTTGTTCTTTCCTAGTTTTTCACTTTCGGCTCTTTATGTCGGGTTGAGTCAGTGATGAAATCTTTTGTGATCTTTGCGCTTTTTCTCTGACATTATTTATTATACTAGAAAAATTACAAATGTGGCACAAGGCCGAAAAGGGGGTTGGGGTAAAAGGACGGTCATCACTTGTCTTAAATTAAAACTTAGCTAGCAAAACATCCACTGACCCTATCATACTGAACAATATTCCTTTCACCAAAACAACACATTTATCCATACCTTTCTTACTACATACACCAAAATTTTTTTTTAATTCCCTGAAAAACCTAAATAATCCCCTTATGTACAAATATTGTCTGTGGGGGAGGGCATGAAAAACAACAACTTCTAAAAAGATCCCCAATGAAATATATACAAAATGACAAAATAATATTTACAAGAAACCAAATAAAATTAGTGTTAGTAATAAAACCCCCCACAAACTATTGAATGTGGCAGAAATATCAGTTAACCGGACGAAATCGATGCGGGACTTCTGAAAAAATAAAGCCACACTCAATCATCCTAAGCATTCACACAGGCACACACTCATTCATACACAACAACAAATACGAAAAACACACGCACGAAAACGAAAAGCGAGGGATGCATCTACCAGAGAACTGACATCACTGACCACCTAAAACGAGGGAGGGATGGGGAGTTAAACTAAAGGAAAAAAAATGGGGACAGAAATAAAAGGGACCAATGAGCAAATACACCCTAGCTAAGTTTATCAGAATAGAAAAACTAAAAAAAAAATACAAAAACCTAATCTAACCTAACTCCGGGATGGGTTTCCTATGTTCAACCCAGGAAAACAATATCCTTAATGCCTAACCGGCATCCAGATGCCACTCAAGGTCAGCCCCTTTACTGGCACATTCGCGCAAGAATCACCCACCTTTTGCTGAATTCCGATGAGGTGAGCCGCCGTTTTTCCGTCCTGATCTTGACTTTAAGCTGATGCTTAAAGAACAAGATCAGTTGGGAAAAAAGTGAACTTCTCGCCCTCATGGAATCCTTCTGACGCATCGTCCAAATCACAACTCTCATAACCCCTAGTAAGCAACAGAACACATGAGTGTTCAGCCTTCGTCATCTGCGGCACCACATTGCTACAAACAGAACTGGCTTCCAGGAAAAAAACTTTCTATGCAAACCATGAGGCATTCAAAACAAACTTGCTCTACAACAACGGCATTACTAAAAAGAAAACTGAAAGAAGGCGTGACCAATAGTCTCGACTTCCCCGTACAGCGACGACAGTTTGATATTTCTCCAAGCCTGCTGAACAAAGTCTCTTGCCGACCCAGAGGGCTTAAACGAATCACCAGCCAGGTGAGTGATGCCTCATCGTTATTGAGACATTTCAACAAGGGGCGAGATAAGGCCATATCGAGGGAGCCTCCTGCTTCGTAAGACCGAGCTCGCCAATCAGATCATCTTTAACGGACCCCTAATTAAAACTTGATATAATGCCTTGCGAGACAACGCCTGGGCGTTGGAGACCATCCGAAGCCCGTTAAGAGGATTTCAGCGCGACGACATAAAAAACGATAAAAAGAGCACTCGGCACGTGGTAAACGGCCGGCCTCTTGTTCGCAATTGTTTGCACACTTTTCAGGGATGGAAAATGTTTTTGGACGTCTTCTTTCCAAAAAGGCACCCTCCTCATTCGAGTACGACACATTCTGGTCTAAAAGAATAATGAAAAAGATAATATTGACGGATCTCAATGAAAGGCATCCCCAGACCGCCCTCAGAAGGATGGAGGCAACAGACCTCGCGAGATACCATAGGGGCCTTGAATCTCCACAAGAAAGAGAACAAGGTCCTGACTAATGACATTAGTCGGGCATACGGGAGTTTGAAGCACAGAGAGTCGGTAGAGGAGGATCGGCTAGATCTGTGAAACACAAGTGAAACTTTCCGCCCTTCCCTTCAGGGAAAGTCTCCTCCGAGACCACAGATTAACCGCGATCTCGGCCTTCCCTTGTACCTCCGACCAGTTTGTTGGGACTTTTGGGTCATTTGATTTATCAGAAGGATTTTTGTTATTATCGGTTGCGTGTCTAACCGTGTCCCAAACAAATATACAAACAAGCGTGAGATTTCAAACAAGGAAAAAACGAGACATATATAGATCAAAACAATAAAGCATTTATATGCAATTAAACATTTACAAACTGGAACAATATGTGTATTAATGCGTGCGTAAATTGTATGTGTTGCTGGAATGTTTGATGTCTCTGTGTCGTTATGTTTGCTATTTTCTTGTTTGTATCAAATATTGGAGTAATAAGATTTAAGAGTTTCTTTGCAAAAGTTTGTCGAAGTAGTCTACCTTTGAACGTGTTTGTGTTTGTATCGTATTTCTTATTGTTGTAATGATTATAAATCAATATGTATAAGAAATTTAGTGGAAAGTTTCGAGAGTCGTTCGTTGAATGTTCAAAGTGAGTCAGTGAGTGTTCTTTGAAAAGCGCGGCAAGATTGTTTTTTCAAACGTCGTGGAGTATTTAGGCAATTGCTCGGTGAATTTGCTAGACTGACTGAATGGGGCTGGTAATTTTCTTTATCGTCTGGTCAGCGATGACTAAGACGGGAGTCGGTGAAATGTTACATCTTGAAGGTTGGTAATTACAGCTACTCTGCTGCTCCGCTTCCACTGAAAGGGGCTGTCTGCCTTTCCTTTATATAACACTTGGGTTTTCAAAAGTGGCTCAAGTCGTTTTGGCGCAATTCTTGTTTCAGAAGACGATTGACCAATGGAATTGCTTGGTTCGATTCTTGCCATTTCTATTGGTTGAGGTTTTTCTGTACGTAGGCGTACGATGTGGACTGTGCCTTTTTAAGGTTAGAGAAGGTTAGAATACTAGAAGAGTCCACAAGTTCATTTCCAACTGGAGATCAGGACCGAACCAGACGCCGAGTATCTTGATCGGCCCATCCGTCCAGAGGAAAGGTCCGGGAAGAGAAACTCCCTTCCACGCACCCAACCGCAAGCCCACAGACTTATCACGGTTGATCTTGGCCCCTGTCACCATCTCATACCCACTTATTTCTTTGCTGACTTCGTCAATCTCGGCTCTGCTTGCGCCTTTCTCTGACTGGCGACTGACTTGAAAACTCTGTATTTATTGTTGACTTTTTTTTCACACTGCCTCCTTATCTTTTTTTTTTTGGTTTAGCAAATCGCCTCCTTTCATTGGTCAGTGTTGTGTAGGAACCTACCACCCCTCTTGAAGATGAACTCGTCTACAAAACAAGGACGTTAACTAGTGGCATGTCAAAAGACAGTGTCGAAGAAGTTCTGAGTTGAGTTAGTTATAGACTACTCAGGCGATATCTGTACCAACTTACCAACCGAATAAACCCCATTTTATTGTTACATGTTATTTGGCGTTTGTCTTTATTAACCCCAAATTAACATCATAACAGTCAGAAAATTAATTTCACACCTTATTGTGAAATCTGTTTTTGGTCGTTTTGATCCGATTTTGCGGGTGTGCAAATCTACTTTGTGTTTTTTAGTCATTTGTTGGAATATAGGATTTGTATCCTATACAGTAAAGGTCATTTCAAAAGTGTCTGTTTACAACAAAATTATTACTAAAGTAAATTAATGTATTAACACAATGCTTGTATAATTGATAATAAAAATCATAATTCAAAAGATAACACAAACATACACTAATGCCACCTGTGTGCTGTAAATAATTATTGATGAGATCCTTGAGTAATTATTTTCTGACTTTAAGTTTTAATTTATGGCATTGGGCTTTAAATATTTGTATATTCGTTGGATCTGGAAAAAAATACTTCCAGAAGAATCAGTATTCTATGAAATTTCAATTTAAAAACTGATCCTAAAAGAAATGGATATTTTCATGGTTGTTAATTTTTTTTTTTTTTGGCCTTTATTACATTTTAAGTTTACTTCTGTAGCTTTTCTTGCTAAAATAAAATAAAATAAAATAAAATAAAATAATTCCCCTAGAAGATTGTTGAGAAAACTACTCTTAAGGGAGGTAATTTTAATGTTTTATTCCTTTGCATTATGGGAAAGGTTATTTAACAAGGAGAGGAAATATAAAAATGCCGCTTGAAGGGAAAGGTATATCATTAAGAGATAAGTATGGTTTTGATCTACTTTCCACTCCTGATGATGAAGACTGTATGAAAAAAATACTTTATGGTAGTGGTTATGGGTTGTATGCAGGTGAGGATTATTTATTTTTCTTAAAATTGGTCAATGGTGACTTCTTCGTGTTACTGTTGTTGTTCAAACCTTTGAGTAAGACATTTAGGAAATTAACACAATTTTCGTTAAAATTGTTATCTGATTTACTAAATGTTGCCAATGTAGTTAGATATAGCAAAAGAAAAAAAACAAACAAAAAACGAATAACACGAAATGAAATGTATACACTTCTTTCCAGAAGTTTAAAACAAAGGTCATCTTGAGGAGACGTTGATGATTTCACATTCATAGCCGCAGGAAAAAGAAGCACATTTACATTTTTAGTTTATCGTGAAATTGTTGTGGTAATTTCTTTTTTTAAATTAGTTTAGAAAATGTCAGTAAATTAATCTCGTACTTAAACGATTTTTATTTTTACAGACATCAATAACAAAATATAAAGTGAAAATTGCATTCCGACTACACTGTAAAGAATAATTTTTTTACATTTTTTTTTAAGTCAAAGAATCCTAACACGCAAAGAAAATTTGCGTTATTCAAAACAAAATATTTAGTAATTTTCAAATGTTGTTCCCGTTTAGTCCTTTGCAGTCCTATGCATAAAATAAAACATGTAATTAAAAGATATATTTTTCAGTTTATTACTAGACATTTTTGGAACCATTGGACAACTGCGAATCTTTCTTTTTGACAAAATTTGTCTTGTTCTGTTGGAAACAGTAACTGTAAATTTCTATGATTTATTTTTAAGAGTGAAGATAAGCACGAATAACAAAAAACTGATAAATTTTTGGTAAACTCCTTTAATAGTTTTAAATGTTTATATTTGTTATCCGTACTACAAGTCCTCCGAGGATTTTTAAATCCTCAACGAATATCTTTCTTTAACCAGGACCCCCAGTTACAGAAAAAAATCTGTCCTGAGTCGTAAAATAAAAAAATGCAATATAAAACTAAGACATTTTTTTTTAAATTAGAAAACCTTTTAATTGCTCTTTATGGTTACTAAAAACTGTATTTACGAAATTTTTTTAAGTTTAAAAAAAAAAAAAAGCACCCCAAATTTTCCGATTTTTGTAAATACAGACGTCCATAAAATATATTATCAGAAATAAGAGAAGTACATGAAAGAATTTTCGTCTAAATTACGCAGAAATGAAAATAACACTGACATCTCATTTTAACAGATATATTTATTATTTATTTACCAAAATTACACAAAAATGTATCTTGATGAAAAGAGTTAAGATGCGGCATAGAGAGTAATAACGAAAAAGACCACAAATAAAAATAAAGTATTATTGCCAAAATGTTTGTTATTAAGATGGAAGGTCAAAGTATTTTTTGATTATTTTTTTGAAATTTTCTAATCTTTAGAAATTTTGGTTAAAATCTTGTTTTGTTTACGTCATCGGGGTGGCATATTAACTTTTTTGCAAATCAATGTTTTCAATGGAAAAATCCATTGAAAACATTGATTTGGAATTTCTTGTAAAAATCAAATAATTGTCCGATTTAATGAAATTTTCAGGACTTATTCACAAATGAATGAAATTATTTTTGAATTTTTTTTTTTTTTATAGGAAATTTTGGTAAAAAATATTTTTTTTTTTTACATATTACCCCACCCCCTTGCTTAATTTCATGAAATTTCGCAAAAAACCTTTCTATTTCCTGAATTTTTTTATTCGTTAAGGTACCTCCAACTATTCGCTAAGAATCAATGTAACAGGTCCGAAACTTAATAAAAACAAAGTTTCATCATTAAAATTTTTATGTTATTCTTAAGAGGGAAGAACGAAGTATTTTTTAAATATTTTTAAAAATTTTTCTCTTCCTTCGAACACGTTTTAAATTTGGGTCAAATATCTCGTTTTTTTGTGTTAAAACCATTACGACTTGTGGTCATCGCCATTTTTAGTGTAGCAATCTCGGGGAGAACCCATTAATTTTGGAAATTATTGCAAAAATCAAATAATTGTCTAATTTAAATGAAACTTTCAGAACTTATTCAAAAAGGAATGAATTTATTTTGAAATTTTTATTTTTAGAAAATCTTGGTAAAAACGTTTTTTTTTACATATTCCCCACCCAAAATTAATTGTATGAAATATTATATAGAAATTCAAAAAAAATTTGCAAATTTTTTTTTTTTTCCGTATATGCAGGACTCCTTTGAGAAATTAAATAACCAATTTTTTTTTTTCACAACTAATGCCAACTTTATAAAAATCTGCTCCAAATCGTAAAAATAAAACTGCAATAAACTATCTAATTATCAAATTAGATAATTTTTATTTGTTTTTATAAATAATATCCATTAAGGACATTATTATCTGAAGAAGAAAAAAATTTCGATGAATAAAAATTTTACAACAATTGTTTGCATTTTTGTTTATTTTTTTTTCATTTTTTCTTTAATTTTAAAAATGTTTTAAATTCTTTCATGCAGCGAATTTGGTCGGTTATTAGTTTTTTAAGTGAAGACTATATTTACTAAGCGAAACTTAAAAGCTTAATATAAATAACCCTGCCAAAACTTTTTACCATAATAAAATTTATTTTTTTTGTCCGTTAAGAAGATGTTTGATTTTTTCTTGGTATGGTATCTCGCATTTCCAAAAGCAATTAAATGCTTTTCTAATTAAAAAATTAGTTTTATTGCATTCATTATTTTTCAGTTCCAAGCAGATTTTCAGTTAGAATAGTGCAAGTTTGAAAAAACAAAAACAAAAGGTGATTTAAATTCTCCAAGGAGTCCTACTTAGGTACCTCCACTTTTTCGGTATAAATTTTCAATACCCAAGGTTTAGAATTAATTTTTAAAAATGAAAAGCATTCTTAAAGATTTCATTTTAGCTTTAATTGAAAGCTAAAAAGGATTAAATTTATTATTTCCAGTAAGTAAAATATTCTGGTGTATTTCAGATAGAAATTATATAGATTGGAATGTCAAATTTAATTTTGATTATTTAAAATTTTAATTTTAAAAAATTCGTAAACAAAATCAATTTTAAAAACTATTTCAAAAAATATATATATATATATATATATATATATATATATATATATATATATATATATTTCTAACACGTTATTTGAGTAAAATTAGAAAAATTTTAAGTTAAATTAATTCAATTTGAAATAAATATTACTTACTTATAGCATAAAAAAGTAACATACAACCATTAGCTATTGACGAGTCCTGTTTAACTGAAGCGATGTTTGATGGAGTGACAAAGCGATGACAGCTAGTATGGATGACTAGAATTGACATAAAATTTACAAAATCTAAGTGAACACATTTTGGGGGGTTTTAACTACCTAGTAATTTTTACTAATAATTTATTGACTTTTTCATATGTGACCTTTTCATAATAAGGTCAACACTTAAACTTTCACAGAAGCAAAAAAAAAAAAAAAAGAAAAAAAAAGGGAACAAATTAAGTAAAATAAAAAAATTATTTTAAAAATAGAATAGTGTAGCTTAATCTTTTCAATTTTGGATTCATAAATTTTGTTTCCACTTAATTACTATATCACATTCAGGAAATAGCCAAATACATAATTTTACTGATTCTAAAAACTATTATAAATTATTATGATTAAAATTTTTTTTTAAAAAAATCAAAAATTTTTTCTAAAAATTCATTATTCTATTTATCATAAAATGTTATTATTCACAGAATAATGTCAATAGCCATTGGTTTCAACCATTGCCTTTGGAATCTCCTGTAATTCTTCTGGAGTGTCTCCTTGTTTATGTTGGTGAATGATGCCATAATCCTTACCTTCAGTTCATCCTTGGTGTTAGGAGTTTTGTTGGTCACTTGCTCAACTGCACCCCACACATAATAATCAAGGGTGTTGCAGTCTGGGAAGTTAGGTAGCCGGATGTAAGGTGATGTGGTCGCAGAAATTGTCTGACAGCCATGACTTGGTTCTCCTGCTTGTGTGGCATAGTGCAGAGTCGTGTTGCCAGATATAGGGTCTTCCAGCAGCTGCCCTCTTGACCCAGGGTAGCACTATCTCCCCAAGGCACTGCCATACCTTCATAACAGGGGCGGTGCCTCTTACCCCCGACGAGGCGGTGAGCGTTTTTAAGGGCCTTGTTAGTATTGTGGCTGCTGCCATTTTTTTCAGCACTGTTTTATGGCCATCCAACTTTTTTTTTCTTTTTTTAATTATTTTTAAAGCAACTATAATAATCAACAGGGCCAGTGATTACTATCCTGAACCTCTGAACAGTTCTTTTAAATCATTTAAGAGGGTAATATATATTTCAATAAAATCATTTTTTATTCCTCCTCTACTGAGAAGGATCTCTGATTTTTTTTTTTTTTTTTCTAATAGTAATATTAACCAGAAGTCCACGGCCATTAATTAATATAAAATTTCTACTCCCTATTTTTTTTACATTTCTAGAAAGATAAAACCGAGAAAAGGATCGCTTAAGAAATAAAAATGTTTAAAGATTTCAACACATGAAAAATTTTCCTAAAAACTGAAATACTGTTTTTAAGACAAACCTGTTTGTGTTGTGTTGTAATCTTTGTAAAACTTTTTTTTTTTTTTTTTCAGCAGAGATGCATCGGTGATTAATCTTTTATGGAAATGTAAAAAATTTGTGACTTAAACATTTTTCGAGTAAAATTTAGTCATGAAAATATTGGTGGTTATTACAAAAAGAATGACATTTTCTCAGATCTTTTAAAAATAATAATAATATATATATATACTAGCAGCATGGCCCGGTGTTGCTCGTGCTTGATTCAAAAATCGTATGACTCGTACAGCAATTGCTATCACTTGACTTAAAATATTTTTGCCCTTCCTTGCCTTTAAAGGAGTGCCCTTTGCTGTGCTGATGTTGCTACATGCCTTACTTCTTGCCTATCTCACACTGTGAATTTTTTCTAAGCTCTATACTAAACATTAAATCTGTTACAAAAAAAAGAACTAAACAAAATGAACACAAAATGATCAGCTTTAAAAAGGACCCGTAACTGGAAAAACCTAATGAAAAAAAGAATGTTAACAACAAATACTTTTTCACACCCAACCCAGTTCTGTGAAATCAGAATCAACGTTGAGTTTAAGCAAGCAAATGAGCCAATTGGAGTAAAGTGCCATGCAGATTTAAATTTTTCCATTTTTCCAGCTATCGATTTTTTTTTTTTTTTTTTTTTTTTTTGCATGCTAGTTAACATTTGTGGCAGCCAGCTATTGGCTCTCACTCTGGCCAGTAGAAAATGGCCACAAACTACATGAAAACTGCCGTAGAAGCATGAAAAAATTGATTATTTTCACTATCGGTGGGAGTTGGGAAATGCAAAGTCGGATTTGGCCTTCCCGCTAACTTTGTACAACACACATGCATACATCCTGCCTTTATAGATAGAGATTATAATTATTATAAAAGTAAAAAAAAATAATGAATATGTACTGAAATTTTCATTTAAATTGGATAATTCCCTGATTTTTGGTAATTCAAAAAAAGCATTACCGTCCCAGCCTGGGGTGGGACAAGACCCTCATGCTGACACTGCTTTTAGATTCGTCCAACTCTTTCTGAACCCTCTGCATTGTCCTCAGATTGACACCCAAACACTCTGAAATGTTTGTATTGGAGCTTCCAGCATGAATGCCAAGCAGTACAGCATGCTGTTTCAAAATTTCTAGTAGAGTGATTCGCACTATGGTGCTCTTTTTCTCAACCAACCCTAAAATACTGTGCAGTCAATAACATCAAAAACAAACAATGAAAGTGCGTGAAACTAAAAATATAAAATGACAACAATTTACATCACACCCTGTATTTATAATAAAATTAAAATTCATTGGTAATTTTCTAACACTTTTTGAACAAGTGTCTTTGTAAATAAGCTTCTAATTATATTTTATTGAATTAGATGCTTAGAATATTTAAAAAAATTTTTTAAGATTAGTGGGTAGCTAAAGAAAATTAAAAAAGGTGTTCATGTTGTATTCAAGTTATGTTTTTCAGTTATGTCCCCCTTATTTACATCTCTCAAACATTAGGCTTGTTAACAAATCCCTCAAAACAACAGAAAAACATACCCTCTTTGTTTTTTTGCAAAAAAAAAAAAAAAAAATAGAAATGCTTTTTTGCAATATTTTAAACTTACAGTAATATTTGTATCTGTTCACATTAATTAAAATTTAAATCGGCTAATCTTCAAATAAAGTTTAAGAAAGTATTCTGTTGGCATATCTGTCAATATGGATGAATTTATAGATTTTGCTAATAAGGAGAGAAAGAAGGTCCTAATCAATTTAAATTCAGTTAGAAATAAACCAAAGGATTTTGCTTATTGAGAATCTTAAATTGTAATCTATTGATTTGGGATTAAAACTAAAATGAAAGGTATTGTTTTTTCTTGAGGTACCTACTTGATATTTGCATGTGAAAACAGACTTATCTGACAGAGAGGAAAGTGAGAAAGAATGTAGGCAAACTAAAAATAAAGGACCAATGATCATGCATTCCCTAAGCTAAATTTAATTCATTGACTTGGAATTAAAAGGTTTTGTAAAATAGGAATCCTTTGTTTTATTCTCCTCCTCACTTGAAACTGTTTAACTAGAATTTCTGTAGAAAGAATGCAATTATTTTTTTTATGTATATGATTGTCACATGAAAATCTTAGAATAAATATGATGTTATGGTGAAAGGAATAATTAAGTGTGGTTGGGTTAATAAATGCAAGTTAATATCAGGATAGGGAAAACCATTGCCTTTCCCTTCTTCCAATATTTGCCCTTGTATTGTCTACAAAATAAATGCCACCTGATGATCACCCAGTGTGAAACTAATAGTTGTGCTTTCTTTTTTTAAAAATGTTTCTGCTTGTATAGCTGCTGTGTCTGTTTGACTGTGAATGATTTATTTTTTTTTAATCAGAATCTGTGTTACAAATTTATCATTACTGACACTTTTGCTATTTATTAGTATCTTCAAAAATGTTAGACTAAAAAAATGACTGATTTCTTCAGGGTCATGGGAAGAAGATATTTTTGTTAATAGCTGCTTTTAATTTAAATTTATTCTTGAACTAGCTTAAATGCTACACTCTACAGACTTTTAAGTTAGCGCCTGTGGAGGGCCAATTAGGCCTCTAGGCCAAAACTCTGGTCCAGTGTAGAAAACGGCAATGATAATTTTGAAGAAATAATTTTGTATTCCTCAATTCACTCCATGGAACTTCAAAACCTCGCTTTAACTCTGTTTTGGCCTATAAGTCCAATTCCAGCCAAAATTACAAACTCATGGAACTTCAATTGAGTTGAGTTCATCAAATCACAAACTCTACAGAACTTCAAAATCACATCACAACTCTGATTTCATGAAATTCTGAAAAAATAATATTGATTTCCTCAATTCACAAAGTTTTGGAGATATTTTAATTTGAATTTAAGGCAATTTTTTTTAAATTCACGAAGTTTTTACTTTAAACTATAAAATAAAAACTTTTAAAATCACTAATTTTTTCAATTATTTTAAAATTTGTGTAAGCGATCTGGGATTACAAAGGAAATGTTTGTCGCAGATTATTTCCACGTCACAGAGAATAAATCAC
Organism: Acanthosepion pharaonis; assembly: GCA_903632075.3. Lineage (NCBI taxonomy): Eukaryota > Metazoa > Mollusca > Cephalopoda > Sepiida > Sepiidae > Acanthosepion > Acanthosepion pharaonis. Next base: position 385,399 of record CAHIKZ030001560.1, read on the forward strand.
TAAGTTCAGACTCGAACATGGTGGGGGGGCAGAAAGAAAAGCCAAAAACTCCATTCGCAGGTACTATCTCATGAATCACAATGCATGCAACCAGTCAGAAAAATAACTCATTCTCTAACAAACGCAGTAGCCAAAATACACGAATTTTGCTTCCCCAATTCAAGAACACCGACTGCTTTTATCAGCCGAGCATTTTTTCCATTTGTCAACAGCTGGGAGAGGATGTTCAGTATTTTGCATATCAAAATACTTTTATAGTGACTCCTGTGAAGGACTTGTTTTTTAATTCAAATATTCCATCTTTAGCATGTCATGCGGAATACATACCCTTTTGTTTGGTAAGTAATTTTCTTTTTCGCCACATTCTCCGTCATAGAATACATGACGCGCTGTCACTTGGTTTGACGAGGTAATTCGCCGTTTTCTTAGTTATAATTTGAAATTTTAACTGTTCCTTCCTCATCCTGACACATCCTAAGCTGGATGTTCAAGCACTAGATGAAGGGCAGATTTTCAATTCTGGGACCATCCTGATTCCGAAAAGGTATATGTTTAAGTAGAGCAAGTGTGGCCCGAGTTTGCAGGGCTTCAATGGACAGACAGACAGAATTTGCTGTTTAGATTACTCTGTTGCTTAGCAGAAACTCATTTTATGTGTAGTTGCTGCCTATTTTATATTGCTTTCTGGCAAAAAAAAAAATCAAATAGACTTGTAGTGAATACAATGTAATAACTCCCTTTACCCACTCCCTTCAAATTTGGGTGAGCTGAGGAAAAAGACCGAAAGAAATTTGCAAATTTATGTGAAATTTTCTTTGGATTAATGAAAACCTTGCCTTTGGTGGTTGGCTGGCTTCACAGAAATTAGCCATTGACTCAAAAAATTAAAGAAAATAGTAAGCCTATGCTTTTTGATATAGAATGAAGAAAAAAATTATATTAACAAGAGTGCCTGAAGTCATGTGAAAGGTTTTGGTTCTGTTCACGTGTTCAAGTTCTTGCTAGTGTAAAATTACTCGCCAATTATATTATCAGCTTTTAATCTAGCATGTAGCACTTCAAAGAATTTTCTTTCAACAATCCAAGAAAGCTAAGTACTTCAAATTATCTCTCTTCATTTACTTTTGAATGTATGCAACTGTATATTCCTTCTATGAGAAACAAATTCTCTTATTTTTGTTTTAAACATTTTTGAATATTATTTCATGTAGGGACCTCCACTGAATTTTCAATACCTAAAGTTTAAAATTAATTTAAAAAAATTAAAAAGCATTCTTGAAGATTTCATTTTAGCTTTAATTGAAGGCTAAATGATTAAATTTACTATTTCCAGTAAGTAAAATATTCTGGTGTATTTTAAATAAAAATTATATAGACTGGAATTTCAACTTTTCGGCTGATTTAAGAAAATTTTCTTAAAAGTAGCCATTTTCTTAATTTTAAGAAATATGTAAAAAAACAAAATTATCAATTTTTAAAAAACTTCCAAAAATAAAATATATATTTGTGACATATTATTTGAGTAAAATTAGTAAATTTAATGTTAAATTAATCTGATTTGAAACAAATATTACTTATAGCATAAAAAATATAGTATACAAGCATTTCTTAACAACGGGTCCTCTTTTGATCATGTCTTTATTGACGTTATCGACATCACCAATAAGTTACAAGGTGATGACAGTATGGATGACCAGAATTTTCATAAATTTATGAAATCTAAGTCAATGCATTTTTTTTATTTTTAACTACGTGTTAATTTTTACAAATTAACATAATATTTTCAGCAATTATCTAATATTTTTGATTTTTACTTATGTTTGAATATGCTTTACGAAAAAGTAATAAAATTTAAAATAATATAAAATTTTCTTAACTGACATAAAATACCATGATAGAAGTAAAAATCAATAATCTATGAAATGTTACAGTATTTTATTTATTAGTAATTGTTATCATGATGGTTATTTTCTTAAGTTTTTACAGTATTTTAAATTTAAAACTTTGAAATTTTGAAGGGATGATTTGTAAAGATGTTAATGATGAAACAGAACTGAATAAGGAAAGTGTCAGATAACATGCAAATCAAGTGACCTTTTTAAGGATTATGTTGTGTATAGCTTCCCATAGGTAGAAATTGGGAATGCTCTATACAGTAAAAATTATTTTTTTTTAAATTCTTTTAAAAATATATTGACTCAAACAATTATCTTTTCAATTTTTGATTCATAAAATCACCAAACCACCACCTTGAAAGCAATGATGAATTTTAAACGATTTTTTAATATTAGAAATTGTTTTAAATAAAATAAAAAAAAAAAAAAATGAAAACAATTCTTGCAAAAATTAATTATTCATTGAAAAAATTTTAAGACAATAGTGTCCTTATTAAATCTTATTTATCAAAGCAATTAAAAGCTTTTCTAATTAAATAATATTATGATATTATTTAATTAGAAAAGCTTTTAATTGTTTTATTGCATTTTTTATTTTACAATGCAGAGCAGGTTTTCGGTGAAAGGGCCAACTGTTTTACAAAAAAAAATGATTAACTTTCTTCAAAGAGTCCTGCTTCTAACTAAAAAAAAAAAAAAAAAAAAAATCTCCACTCTAAAAATTTAATTTCTCAATTTCATGAAATTAAGCTGGTGGTAAAATGTGTAAAAAAAAAAAAAAAAAAAAAATTTCAAAAACAATTTCATTCATTTCTAAAGGTCCTGAAGGTTCCATTAAAATCCCACAATTATTTAATTGTTGAAAGAATTTCCGAATCAATATGTTTTTAACTGGGAAAAGCACCAAAAAAAAAAACTAACCTTGTTTGCTGCTGACATTAAAAAAAATAAAGATTTTTAACCAAAATTTCAAACATGCTACAAAGGAGTAAAAAAAAAAAAATTTACAAAAATAATAAAAAAAATACTTTGGACTTTCCTCTTAATAAACATTTTAATGACAAAACTTTGTTTTTATTGGGGCCTTTTTTCATCATGCTATACTGTTTTTTATGTGACCAAGTGGAAGTACCTAATTTTATGTCAGATCATTTCTGTATAATGAACATTTCCTCTTCATGACAATTTCTTGAAACTATGGGCTTTAAAATTTTCTGTTTTTTTTTTTTTTTTTTTTTTCTCTCCTTTCCTTAAACAAGCTACTGACACAATTTTAAGCATGTAAATTCAGAAATAAATTCCTCATCTTGTTTTTTTTTTTTTTTAAAAATTACCCATGTGTTTCCTCGTCATCATACTCTGTTAATCTTCTTAGCATGGATAAATCAACTGTTCACTTTAACCATGAAGCCACTAGACTTACTCTAATGTTGGTATAATAATTTATCATAAATTAATATTTAAAAGTAAAAGGATTAAAAGTAATGATTAATTTTTTTTTTTTTTTTTTTTTCCAAAGTTAGCAATTTCTTGTACAAAAGAAATGGTCATGAGGCATTTACTTTTCGTAAATTATTAGAGAATATTTAACATGTGTAAAAGATGAATCAAAAGAATTGTAGCTTGTAGCCTATTTTAGCATTGAACTGCTGAAGAAATTGTCTATACAGCAAGCAAAAGTATCAACTACTTCCATCATAGCTTTACTTGATCAAATAATTCTCCAGATTGGAGAGATTTTCATTTTTAGAAATCTTTGAGAAAATGAACACTACAATTTAATTTAAATTTCTACTGGGAAATATTTCACAATCACAAATTATATCATTGTTTCATAATGGTTGAATTGATATTATTTATGATGTCATAAGATTTAGTAATAAATTCTAAGTAATAAAAAAAAAAAAATTAAATCACTGTTTAATTATGCTGTATTTAAGTAAAAAAAAAAAAAAAAAAAAAATTATTTCTTCAAAAAGAGAGAATTGTAATCTTTCATCTGTGAGTCTACAGTTTGTTATTGAAACCTGTATAGAGAACTTGAAGTAAATATAAGACATTAACACAAGTAACTATACCTGGAAGATCAATACAAATGTTTAGAAATAATTAGATCACTGTTCCACTGGTTCACACTCCTCCCCTATCTTTTGAATAGGTGTAGAGATTTATCCTTTGTTTTCCATTTTAAGATAATTTCTAGTTCCTTCTAAAGTCTCATCCTTCTCTTTCACTTCTGGTGGCATTATCACTTTACTTGGGATGGTGTCTTACTCTGTAACTTTCTACCACGAGTGGCTCTTGGGCCTTATACAGGGTGAACATCATTGTTAAAAAAAAAAAAATTCAAATAACAAAGTAGTTCATGTAATATATAATCTTACTGAATTGTTCTTTGTATTTTTGAGTCTTTACTTTTTATTGGACACCATGTATATAATCATCTTGATATTTTGTGTACATCAGAAAAACTTATTTTTCCAAAACATTTTGTACCATAATATATTTCTGTAGGTGTGTTTGCTGGTCTCCTTGAGTCTCTTGTAAAGCTGAAAGTCTTCACTCCATCAACAATTGGTTTCTCTATTGCTGGATGGGCTGGACCTTTAGGTAAGAATTTATTTGAATTTGTGAATTTTACCAAAATTTATTTCTGTAGATGTATTTAGGACAAATTATTAGCATAGTAGTGAAAGTCAAAGCTAATATTTTTATTATTTGAATATTTTGAACATGAACATTTTGCAATTTCAACAGTTCTGATAGATCTTATAAAATTTAATTTTGGCTATATGTGTTAGGGACTTAATATTAAGTGAAATATAAACAACTTCATGAACTGTAAGTTTTACTCTTTTCAGATTTGGAATCTGATTAGTAAAAGTAAATTCACTTTCTAATTGAAAAAAATAGGTAATTATTTCATTAGCTCTATGTTGTGACAGACTAAAAAAATCTGTTTGATGTATGTTTGCATATGTGATTAGCTTAAAAATACACCTTGGACTGGTCGAAGTAATCTTGAAAAACGTTTTTTGTTTTTCCTAAAATGTTCAACATAAAATACCAACAAATATTATCACCTAATAAGAATTGATATATTTGGTGTAACAATTTCATTTACATTTAATATTACAGTATTATGTGTAGTGAAAATTGGAACGAAAATAATCACCCACCTGATTTCTGCCCTCCTTCAGCTATTTCGGCTTTTGTTAACTATGGATAAGTTCGACCTGAAGTTAATTCCTGAATTTGATGGTTCTCCCATGGGCCCATCTATCGTCGAATGGTTTGAAAAAAACTGAACAGATCTGCAGACTATTTAAGGTGAAAGAACCAGCGACAGTGATCCCACTGAGACTCATGAAAGGGGGCTATGCGGTATACCAACACCTTAGGGATGATGCGGAATTGGAAGAAATTAAGCGTGCCCTGTACACAGCTTTTGGGACAGACTCCTTCATCGCGTGGAAACAGTTTGTCGGGCAATGGCTTGAACCTGGCGAGATGGTGGACGTCTATCCAGCCGATTTAAGGAAGCTAGCAGTACCATTTGGCAGAGCAACTGACCGCATATTGGAATGTTTTGTTTTTTTTTGGGCTGGATGTTAGTCAGCTGCGGTGAACATCCTTGAGACTGGATGAACTGGGAATCGATGAATTGCTAGCCAGGGCCCGAAACATTCTGAAAGACACAGAACTGGTTGCGGCAGATGTGAGAACGACCAAGAGGCAACATGCTGAAAGTGATTCTGCTGTGCTAAGGCCACAAGAAAGACCACAATGCTACACAGATGTGGTGGTCCTAATCACTACTCCAGGCACTGTCGAGGCCAGGATAATGCAGGAGGTGCCAATAACCAAAGAACAAGGAAGCAATTGCGCTGCCATCGCTGTAACGAGCTGGGCCACATAGCGCGAAATTGTTTGAGAAACAAGTCCGGGAGCAAGATGCCGTCGCTAGCCTCGCCCCTCTTGGCCAGTAAATGCGGCGTTGATGGTGTGCGATGTTCAGCGCTCGTCGACACTGGATGTTCCTGATCAATATTTAGTGCTGACCGATGTAAGGTTTGGAGTAAACAACAAGTAGAAATGCAGACAATTGACAGAACGGGCATGTTGTGGAGTCGGGACTGTGTCGATCCTCACTCATGGAGGTGGTTATGCCGAAGTTAACGTTTTAGTGGCTCGTGAGAGGCCTCTCGGTTACGACCTACTGATCGGAATTGACGCAATACGAACACTAGGAGGCGTCATGATCACGCCAGCCGGATACATGAAACTCGGTGAAGGAAAAGAAGCATGTGCAGCCCTTTGCATCAAAGAACCGGATTTTGAGGCCGCTTTTGATCATAACAAGAGGATATGGACTGCCAAGTGGAAATGAACCCTGAAAGACGCGCCAACTCTACTTCATAATCGGGTTGAAGAATATAAGATACCCGATGACATCAGGGGAGAGTACGAGAGGGAACTGCAAATGTGGATCACGAACAGTTGGTTGATCCCATACCCCCAGGAATGACTAGGACCTCCTAAGGGTTTGATTCCTCTAATGGCTGTCGTACAACATACCAAAGGCAAGGTGCGCCCAGTGATGGACTACAGGGAGCTCGACGAACACGAGGATGCCTTCACTGCAGATGCAGACATATGTACAGCCAAATTGAGGGAGTGGCGTCAGCAAGGAGTCAATGTGGCACTGCTTGACCTGTGGAGGGCCTACTTACAAGTACGAGTCCACAAGTCTCTCTGGGCATTTCAGATGGTACTGATCAAGGGGAAAAGATATTGCCTCACGCAGTTGGGCTTTGGGCTGAATGTGGCACCAATGATCATGAAGTCAGTACAGTGTTGGCACAAGAACAGATGAAGGTGGCGACGTCATCCTACATTGATGACGTATATGTAAATGAGAATGAATTACCTGCAGGCGAGGTCAAGACCAACTTGGAATCCTTTGGTTTAACTTGTAAAGACCCTGAGGGCCTAAAGCATGGAGCTAAAGTGCTGGGTCTTGAGGTCTGGGGGGAGCATGACACTTTACGTTGGAAGCGAGGAACTGCAATTCTAGAACCCCCGGCTGAGATGACACGACACACCGTATTTTCCTTGTGTGGGAAGTTGGTGGGCCACTTCCCTGTTTGCGGCTGGCTGTGCGTGATAGCTGGAGTCCTAAAGAGACACATGACCACAAAGACCAAGGGATGGGATGACCCAATCGACGATGTCTCTCTCAGGCAAGTCGTGGAAGAAGTACTGGTGAGGGTCACCCGTGATGACCCTGTTCGAGGTGACTGGAGCGTATCTAGAGAAGAGATGAACGCATGGGTTGATGCGAGCTCATTGGCGACTGGCGTGGTGTTGGAAATACATGGTGACATCCTGGAGGATGCATGCTGGCTTCGTCCGACAAATGACACTCAGCATATAAATTTAGCAGAGCTTGACGCCACGGTGAAAGGTCTCAACCTTGCGCTGCAATGGCAAGCCAAAATGGTTCATCTGCACACAGACTCCGTGTGTGTCTACCATTGGTTAACCGACGCACTGACGGGAAGAGCCCAAGTAAGAACCAAAGCGGCTAGCGAGATACTGGTTCGAAGAAGGTTGACAATCCTGCAACAGCTAATCTACAAGTATGGCCTTCAAGTTGATGTTATTTTGTTGTGTCTGAGCAGAATTTTGCAGATTGAGTACCGAAGAGATGGCTAAATTTGATAAGGCACAGGTCAGATTCCTCACCTCTGATGTGCGGTGCCCTGACGGTTCAATTAACACCTGAATGAATCTGAACCATACATCGACAATGTGGACATCCTGGCATCCGACGTACAACCTATTTCTGCCGTAGGATATGCCCCTCTACCACGAAAGAAATAGTCAGATCGATAATACAAACTTGTGAAGAATGCAAATCGATTGACCCAGCTCTGGCCCAGTGGAAAAAAGGGAAGAATTGAAGTGGAAGACAACTGGTATCGGCTTGGTATGGATATAACCCATTACAGTGGCAATGGATTTCTGACGCTGACCGATTGCGGGCCGACACGTTTCACAGTGTGGCGCCAACTGGCGTGTCAAGATGTGTCGGCCATCATGCGAGAACTGAGGTCCGTCTTCTTCGAATGTAGTGCACCAGCTGAAATACTGACTGATAATACCCCAGCTTGTTGCAGCCAAACTTTCCTCCCTTTCACAGACGAATGGGGTATACGAATGCGATACCGGTGTGCTTATGTTCCAGAAGGTAACGGCATTGCGGAGTGGTGTCACTGTAATGTCAAGAGAATAGCTGCGAGGTCGCGGTGCTCGATACTGGAGGCTGTGTACTGGTATAATGCGACACCCAAAGATAACGAAATGCCGTCTAGTGCACCAGCAAATGGCATATACCAGTATGAGCAGTGCGTGAAAGGCATAGACCCCAAACCGTCACCTCCTGAAGTCAGAAGTAAAGTAACATATACCAAGTTGGGGAACCTGTTTGGGTCAAACCACTGGACAGCCAGTGCACGACCAGATTTGGCAAAAAACGGGTTGACGGAGTAATCAGTCCTCAGACAGTGCTGGTCAATGGCATACCCCTGTCATGTGAAAGACCTTCGCAGGTGCGACAAATCAGCCATTACGGAGGAAGACGAAAGTGACACATCGTCTGGTAGCGAAATGAGGGTCAGAATGACTTGTGGATCGGAAGGCCAACATTCATCTGCACAGTCAGCGTCTGAGGAAGATACTGAGATGAGAATGACCAAATTAGTGGAGATAGAGGGAATGTGGGAAACCTGACGGAAGAGCACCCTACACCTCTGAGAAGAAGCACCCAGAGAAAACGAGCGCCACCCCCATGCAATATTTGTGATCATGAGATCAGGGGGGAGCGTAGTGAAAATTGGAACGAAAATAATCACCCACCTGATCGCAAATGGCAGCGTATATGTTCTGCGTGCAAGGTTTATTTTTTTTTTTTTTTTTTTTTTTTTGACTGGAAAAAACATGGCTGCCCCCAGCAAGCTTATATTGCAAATGGTCACATATCCTCATGAGGGTGGTCGCGTAAAACCACAGAAAGTGAATTCACGCATGCAAATGAAGGAGGGCAGAAAAGGACATAAAAACGCCGAACACTTGTCACTCAAGGAGAAAAAGAATCTTCTGCAATGTTGAAGAAGAATCGTGTAAAGGAGAAAGCAGAGGCGCAGGAAGAGATTGAGTAAATCGAGGGAATTTATCAGTCGTTGCGGTTTTACACCAGGCGCACCAAGTGAATAGTGTGTTTCTTCAGGAAGTTTGTCAGTCATCGCAGATTTGCACCCAGTACATATGAAGTATGACCAAATACTGTTAGACCATGGCATCTTGGCAGACATCAGCTTACCAAATAGCTCAAATGTGCTTATAAGACTTTGGGAGTTGGGGTTGGAGGAGTCCCAGTTCTTAGATCCTATCAAATACAGTATACAGTGTTATCTTGACTTATGAGTGTCCCAACTAACAAGTTTTTCAAGATACAAGGCGTCTTTCTGCTGATTTTTTTTTTTTTTTTTTTTTCCTGCTTTGAGTTGAGAGCTGAAATTCAGGTTACAAGCCAGCTTCAGATGCAACATTAGTTGACACAGAAAACACAACAATGACTGCTGCCTAGCATCTTGAGTCTCACAGTGGGAGCATCAATGTTGTGCTTGCAGTTATTTTGCAAAACTTTTTTTTTTTTTTTTTTTTTTTTTTTTTCAACCATGTGGCCACAGAAAGTGAATGTGAAGGAGTGTGTTGAAGTGAATGATGTGCATTGAATTAAAAGAAAGAAATTATTGAAAATCATGACTTGGCAAAGCAGTATGAGCATAGCACTTATACAATCTGAAGCAGAAGGGGTCCATATAGGCGTCAAAATAATTTCTAAACAGTGGATATCTTTCCATGAAAATATAGAGAAGCTGCTGATGGTGTGGTTGACAGAGAAGCAACTTACAGGAGATACTGTGACAGAAGATATAATCAGCAATTTGCTGCAGCAGATGAGGCATCAGGTGAGCCATTTAAAGCCAGTTAGGGCTGGTTCAAGAATTTTAAAGAGGACCAGTGTGGTGAGCAGGGATACGAAGGCAGCTGAGGATTACCTCAAGATTTTTGCTGGAATTATAGCAGTTTAAGGATACACCCCCCAGCAGGTCTTCAACTGTGATGAGATGGGACATTTTTTAGAAGAAGATGCCAAGGACACTTATAATGACAGAAGAGGATGCCAGGCCACAAGTCTATGAAGGCTAACCCTTGCACTTTATTTTATAGGATCAGGCATGCATCTCTTTAGACCAAAATTTTACAAAAATAAATGAAGTTTAAATTTATGCAGACACAAGAGGAAAAAAAAAAAAATGGAGAAAAGAAATAAGTTCTAAAAATAAGAGAAAAACAGATTTCAAAATAAGCTTTATTGGGAGGTGGGAGAGAAAGATATAGACATGGGGAGGGGAAAGAGAGTAAGAGAGAAAAGTGTTAAGCAGTCAACAGATTGACCTAGAACATACTTCCTCTTCCCTAGACATGACAAGAAAAAATGAGTGATCATATTCAAAAAAAAGATACATTGAGGTGTCTAATCATTTCAGGCAGTGGAACATCGTCATTGCATTATAACCGTTATAATCACCCCCCAAAAATTGATAATAATAAAATATTACTATCAAAAAATTTTACATCAAAAAAAAAAAGAAAAGAAATTATTTAAAAAAAAAAAAAAAAAAAAAAATTTAATATAAAAATTTTGATTAAATCAATAAAGACATGTGTAAAGGACCATTTTAAGTAACCAAAAAACACACACACACACACACATATATATATATATATATATATATATATATATATATATATATAATATCCATATTCATGCATATAGGCACACATACATACACACAAATATATAATTATACATGCATATGCACATAAAAGTATATATACCTGCATACATATATACAAAAATACGACCAACTAAACAAACACATATGCATATACATACATACACATAAGTATGTCTCTAATAATAAAGATAATACAAAAAATAAATATTATAAAGAAAATAAAATTAATCTATAATTTAAGGTTATAGTTGATGTAAATATCCAACACTTCAAGTATAAAATTCTTCAAAATAAATGTCATTAGTGAATTTTAAAATGGTTTTTATGCCTACACTTGAAGCTGATTTAGTAGATGTGTGTATATATATATATATATATATATATATATATATATATATATATTATTGACCCTAATCAAGTAGGTCTTTACAGAGATGATGGACTTAGTTATTCCAACTAGTAATGGTTCTTTATCTTCTAGAGTACAGAAAAAGATTATAAGAGCTTTCCAATTTCTAGGATTTAAAACTGAAATCTCTTATAATCTTTAAATCGTTACTTTCTAAGTTGTTTCATTCAAACCATTTCATAAAAAAATAAAACTCTCACTTATATTAATGTCAACTCTAATCACCATAATTAATCAAATCCCTAACACTGTTAACACTAGAATTAATAGATTATCATCTAACAGAGTAATCTTCAATGCGAATAAAATTAATTGTAATGAAGCACTCAAAAGAAGTAATTTCAAACAAGAATTAAGTTACCAAGAATCTTTGAAAAACAATCCAACTAATAAAACAAAAAAAGACAATATGGTTTAACTCATCTTTCTGTAAATTCTCTAATATTAATATTGGCAAATATTTCTTAAATTTAATATGCAAACATTTCAATAATAACAATCCTTTAAGAAAAATTTTCAAACTCTAAAAATTAGTTACTCCTGTACTGGTAATATAGACAGTATAATTAGTTCACATAATAACCTTTTATTAAGGAAATTTTATGGCAGAAATAACACAAGAAAATAAACCTCCTTGCAATTGTAAAACCGGAGCTTACTGCCCAGTTGTGGGTATTTGTACTTCTGAAAATATGGTATATGAAACTACTATTTTTCTGAAGGAAAATATCAACCAGAAAAAAGTATACATAGGAATATCAGCTGGGAGTTGGAGGCAAAGATTTTACAATCACCAACATTCCTTTACCAATGCCTCTTTGAGATATCAAACGGCTCTGTCTAAACATTACTGGAATCTTAAAGATGGAGGGTTCACCCCACAAATAAAATGGAGGATCATCTGTCAATCACAGACTCCTAACAACTTCAGGCACAGATGCAATCTTTGCATTAAAATATATATAATATATATATATATATAATAATAATAATAATTAAATATGGAAATACTGATGAATTATTGAGCCAATGAAATGAACTTGTCTTCAAGTGTAGACATAAATGTTCTAAAATTCACTAATAACATTTATTTTGGAGAATTTTCTACTTGAAGTGTTGGATATTTTCTATGGTAACTAACATGTATGCATACAGGCATTCACAGCGTTTTCATGTATCTGATCCTTTATGTGGTTTTCTTCCCTACATCAACCTTAAATTATGGATTAATTTTATTTCCTTTATCTATAATATTAATTTTTTTAATTATTTTTTTATTAGAGACATATACTTATGTATGTATGGATATACATGTGTGTTTAAGTTTAGTTGGTTGTGTTTTTTGTATATGTGTATATGGATATCTATATGTTTATACTTTTATGTGTACACATGTATGTATGTGTGTGTATATATAATGTGAGTGTGCATGCATGCCTATGAATATATATATATATATATATATATATATGTCTGTCTTTGCAATTTTATGTTTTTTGGTTACTTAAAATGATCCATTAATTATCTCTTTATTGATTTAATTAAAAAATTTTTTTTTTAATTGGATGTTTCTTTTTCTTTATTTTGATGTAAAGTTTTTTAATAGTAATATTTTATTATTATCATCATCATAATAATCATCAATCTTTTGGGTGAATTATAATGGTTATAATGTGATGATAATGTTCTGCTGCCTGAAATGACTAGACACCTCAATGTATCTTTTTTGAATATGATCACTTATTTGTCATGTCTGGGGAAGAGGAAGTATGTTCTAGGTCAGCCTGTTGCTTAACACTTTTCTCTCTTACTCTCTTTCCCTTTCCCCTCCCCATGTCTATCTGTCTTTCTCTTCCTGCTAACAAGAAGAGATGGGTGTCCGATCCCATGAATTAAATTATCACCTAAATAGATTTCTAAGGGGACTCTGCTTTCCTCATTATTATTTGCACTGTTCTTACATTGAGCTCTCTTTCAATTTATCCCTACTAATTATCAATCCAGGTGATAAAGTAATTACTGAAAATAGATTATAAAAAAAAAAAAATGAGTAAAATTTTAATTTTTTTTTTTTTTCTCTCTTTTCTCCTCCCTAAATTTCAATTTAGTCAGAGTAAAATGTTAAATATATTTATTCTTTGTACAGCTGCTATTGGTGCGTCATATCCAACACTTACTTGTACTCTAGCCAACATGAGAGGCAAAGATGATGTAATAAACCATGCAGCTGCTGGTTTTATGTCCGGTTCTATATATGGAATTAGATGTAAGTACTATAATTATGCTGTTTTAATTTTCATTATTTTATATATTGGGTGTGAGCAAATATTTGCAGGATAGTGTGTTTCTATGTGTGATTATTTCTACTGTTTCAAGCACAGTATAAAGATGACTTGACATTTTTCAGTTTGTGCATGTTCTTACACATGATGACCATGAGGCAGACATTTAGTATCAGTTTTTGCTAAAATTTGGTAATTCAAAATATTAATTTAAGACATTCTTTACAATTTTTATTTATTTTTTGCATTTCCTTAGATAAATTCAACATTATGTAATGTATGTTTTTGTTTTGTTTTTATAATTACTATTTTACTTCTTGATTATTTCTTTTTTTTTTCTTTTAATTTTTTTTCTCACCCACATTTAAGGTTATAGGTATTAAAATAAGGAACTTTAAATTTACAGAATATATGATCAGTTTGTCTTTTTGATTTAATAATTTTACATGCCACCGTTTTTTTTTTTTTTTCTCCTTTCAGATAGGAAACCCTGGGTAGCTTATTTTGGAGCTTTCTCTTTTGGAGCCTTTTGTGCTTTGAATAAATACTGTCATCAGAAAGGCTATCACCTTTATCCTGATGAAGCGTACAATGTACCTAATGCCAATTCTCAGTTTACTTATTACAACAGGAGCTTTTTGGCAACAAGAGGTTCAGTTCTTGGAAACCAAGACCAGTAAAAATTAACTTTGAAATATTTAATGAATACAATTTCTCTTCATGTGGCAGAAAAAAAAAAGCAATACTCTTAGTTGATTTTTGTTTCTTTGTATTTATTTTCAATCTGTTGTTTACAATGACATATTTAACAGAATCAAGAATGAACAAGTTTGTTTCTGCTGAGGGATAATTTACTACAATTAACCAGGATTGTCTTGTATCCAGATTGACCACAACATTAATTAAAAATATCTTTATGGTTCATTATGATTTTCACAAAACTAGTTAATGTATTGTTTTGAAGCTGTATTTCAGAGACTTCTGGACACTATTAAATCAGAAAAGTTACAGAGTGGAGAAGCTTGATAACTGCATGCACACGTTAAGGTGAATATGCAGTTAACAAAGGGGAAAACTCTAATTTTGCGTATTTTTCTAATTTTTTACTTTAAAGTTCATACTAATATACTGTGGATAAAGTGTTTCACTGTTCAGTGCCTCAACTTCTAGTGTTGAAGTTCAATTCTTTCTTGGTCAGGTAGAGAAAATCCTCCAAAATCTAATGTTTGGTCAGATTTGAGAAGTAGTTTGAGCTGAAGACTTTGTATTTGTAACAGACACAACTTCATATTGTTTGACAAATAATGTGATCGCACATGTCAATCAGTAATCCTACAAACATCCTGTATTTGCTGAGATCATTTATCCATGTAAAAGTTATCTTGATTTTTATTTGATTATTCAATACTTTGCTATTCAATGAATTTACTGTATAGGTGTAATATAAGTACGAAGATAACATAACAAACTGTATATTGATTCTTTAGCAAACTATGCTGAGTACCAAGGCATGAGGCCACATCTGGATATTTCCAGGACTTGGAAAAAATATAAAATATGTTTAAAAAAGTAAAGTGGCAAAGATATTGGCATCTTAACTATTAGATGTTCATTCATTTACACATTAATTGAAAGCATTAATGTAAATTAAAGAAAAATTTCAAATTTCATAAAACACCAGTCAGGATTCAATAATATAGTTTATTCAGCAAAAGTAGAGTAAATATTATATCATCTCAATGACCTAGCCATTAACAACACTCACTAACTAAATTTGTTGACATGCAATTTTTTTTTCTTTACTAAAATTTAGTAGATTGGGATATTTATAATGATCTGATGTCTGTTACCATACTATAGCACATAACTTTTATTAGAACAATACCATTAAAATAAAAAAAGTTTCTACTATAACTTATAACATGAAATCCGTTTGTGTTCATTTTGATAGTTGAAAATAAAATCCTATATCAAGTGAAAGGATTATAAATTGTATAAAATAACTGTTAAAATAAAACTAGTGGTTGTGCTAGAATACTGTCTGACCCACTTTTTATTTTTATATATATATATATATATATATATATATATATATATATATATATTTTCTAACTTGCAAACATGTTTAAAAAATCATTTAACATTAGTCCTGATTAGCTGTTCAAGTAAAGTTTATTTTAAATGTAATTAGTTTGGCTCATTGCATTTATTTGCAAATATAGATATGAAATAACTTGACCACAAAATTAAGGGTAAAATAGAAAGTAGTTTATGTATACCTAATTAAACAATATTAATGAAAAGTGCTGTCGTGTATTAGTTTAATATTGATATTAGATGTTGGAAAAAGATGGGATATTGTTTTAAATAATTCACTTTGTTTGTGAATGTTATTATTTTTAAATAGTTACTGAAGAAAAATGTGGATTAATCAATTTCAGATTAGGAAAACAAACAAGGGCAGTAATCGACAAGTAATTCAAGTTTTCTATCAGTTGTCTTAATCTGAATGTCATTACTCAGTTCACCTAAATATCTAGCTTGCTTAAATTGTTAGTTTAACCTGACTACTTTGTCATCAAAAGAAGTCACCAGCTGTGTGTTACTTGTAGTTTTTACTGGGTGCCATATTAGTGGAAGCAAGGATGCAGGTATGAATAACATGGCTGAAGCTACTAACCTCCCCACCCTTACGAGTACTTTTTATGAGTACCAAATTTAGTATTCATCTGCTTGTCTCTTATGATGAATTTAAAGATATTAAAGTCATTAGTAATAGTTCCTAACATCTGAGAGAGAGAAAAAATCAATGGAATTTTACAACAAAAATAAATTAAATTTATTCCTCAGAAGCAATATAAGCAAAATAAAAGTATCAAATGATTAATGGTAAGTGTTTAAGTTTTGAAATGTGGTCTTAGTAGGTACGCCAAACTGAAATTTTATTTTCAGTATATCTAAAAAACCTTTAATACAGGCATAGTGATCTTGATAAACCATAAAATTTAGCAAGTTATGACTATTCAAAGTTCATAAAAACTGAAATTGCACTAAAAAAAAAAAAAAGGATCCATTGGCAGTACATGCCTGAAACTTTATCAATTTTGGGTTGAGGAATTCAACAAAACAACTTTTCACTCTAATCAATACTTTTATAACGCGTATATTTTGGAAAGTTATGAAATTTATGTAATTTTCAACTCGTCGAAAACAGGTCAGTAAATGATTACAAAACTTAGAAATGTGTTCTACAAAAGGAAAACATACTTTATAATAGTGCTTTAAATTTCTTCAGTTTTAAACTGATAGAAAAGACTTTCTAGATATTGTGAATGGTTCTCCTACACTTCCTCTCCCAATGGTGGTTTGCTGCCTGAATTTCCTTTCTATAAGCATTTGATATGGCTAATATTTCTGAAACACTCCATATCCAGCCATCACATCAAAGTCCCATCTGAAGACAAATGTTGACTTCACTTATCTAACACAGGCCATTGGAAATCATTTCTGCTCTTTGGAGTTAAGAACTTTATCACAGCACTCAATTGAGATGCAATGACTTGACCAATGTAAAAATTTGAGTTAATATACTGCAACCCATTGGCCTTTGTTCTTGTAATTGAAAGTCACTTCAAGTGGTTCATCACCACCATGCCTTTTCTTAGAGGCAATGATGAATTGAGTAATTTTCCAGTTGTCAAGTAGTTGTAAAGAGCAGCTTCCAGCTGAGATTTACTCCCACTGTTGATTTTGATATCTAAGCCTTCAGATGCTTCCAAACCACTGCTTGTACAGGACCACCATGCTTGATGACCGAGTTAATGATTCTGTTTTTCAGAAATGCCAGGAACTGATTGCCACTCAGTTGTTGGTTTTGCTTTTATCCAATATCTAGTCTGGTTGGGTTTGATCATGTTTGAGGCTGATCAATGATGAAATTATGCATATCATTATTAAATTTAAATTTTGAGGGTGTCTTGAGATTTTTTTACACTTACATGAAAGAAAAAAATCCTGCAAATGTTGCTTGAATAAATAAAAAAAAAAAACATATGTTCATCATGAACCTTACCAAAAAAGAAAAAAAATTGCATTGAAATTTGGTAGTTTCATAATTTAATATTCTTTAACATTTCACACAAAAATGTCTACATTGAATATCTATTAAAAAATGTACTTGTAAGTTTTAATTGTAATTCTGAAATTCCTCCAATAAAGGACTTTTCTATTAAATGAAGATGTTTAAGAATTGAAAAATAAATTTTTTTTAAAAACTTGTATTATTTTTACAAAATCCAGTCAGTTCCTCAATTTTACTAATTTATTTTAAAACTTTTAAAATTTATTTTCATTTGTTGCCAAGAATGGATTCAGTGAGTATGTTTTAAAAAGTTTTCAACTTATTTGTTTGTGAAAGACTAGTTCAAACCTTATGGTTTGTCCACTAAATTGCTAGGTGTCCTTCACCTCCCTTTAGTGACAATTTAAAGATTTGTGAAATAAAACATAATCATACATGAAAAAAGAATTCTAATCTTTTAGAATCAGAAAAGGTTAAATGTTGTACTAATTTTATTAAAATAACCTTGAAAATAAACAAGATATCAGAAATTGAAATGAAATGAAATTTCATTACTTTGACATATGTTCACTGTAAAATAGGGCAGTTTGGGATAGCAATGTTATGATATAGTGTTACTATAAACTGCAAAAAAGTATAGCTGTTTTTATACTAGATTCGTTGCTAGGACTCTTGTGTAATAAGTCTATTTCCTTGTTCATAAGCATTCCCAATCTAACATGTAACTCTGTTTTTACAATGGGTCATTTGCTGTGTAGTATAGAAATTGACATTTATAAATAGTGTATTAAATGATAACTTAATCTTTTGTTAAACACACATTGCAATGTTCTGAAGTGTATGTGTGAAATATAATCAGTTATCAGTAAGGACAATAGTCTGAATAATGTAAATAGTGTACATAATACCTCATCTCGGAAATATAGACAGATACTCAATTATTAGTCTTCGTACATTTAATGTATTGATTATTTATAAGCATATTTTTCTCCAGACAAAAACATACAGCTGGCTTTTAATTGTAAATTGATTGCTTCCTAGAATAGATGAATAACATTACCTACCAGTAAACTACACTTATCTTCAATTTAAAAAAAAGACGAGCTCCCTGGAAATTTCATTTTATAAAATGAGATTTCTGGTGTGTATTTCAACTATCGAGTGAATCATCACTTCTTGCAGCAAAAAGACAAACTTTCAGAAACATTTTGTATGATGAAATGATTTATATCCAAACTTTACATTGATATACAAGTTGGTTGATTTCAAAAATTGTTTCTCGTGATTTATCCTTCAAAGCAATTGACATCAGCACAGGTTTTGTTGTAGACATGCCAAGGTGAATATTTTTTGCCACCACATGTGTCATTGGCTGAAAGTAAAAGATTGGAGACATTTAATCAGTTTTAAACCCAAGTAAAATACCTTCCCTTTTAGTACATTCAAAGTTAGTATTTTGTGTGTGTGTGTATGTATGTATATATATATATATATATATATATATATATATATATATATATATATAGCAATATTATGTTTTATTATTTTTTCTCTCTCTCTCATATATATATATATTTATTCAAGGAATGATTGCAGCCACTTTAGAAACCAACAATGAAAGAACTTTACCAGATACGTTTAAATTCACTCAGAAACCTAGCAAAAAAAACAAAAAAAAAACATTACCTCCTAAGGCAAGGGAGATAGGATTGTTATTATGAATAGAAAAACATACAATGATAAAACTCGACTATACTGACACTTGAAAAAAAATAAATGAGCACAAAATAATTGCTGAAACATTAACAGAGCAATTACAAAACTAATTAAAAATAGAAAAAAAAAATCATGGTATAGACTAACAGAATATCACCCTAGAATACCCAAACTTTATGGTCATCCTAAAACCCACAAAGTAGGCATTCCATTGCACCCTATTATTTCAGGTATTGGCAGTGTTCCCTATGGACTGGCAAAAGACGTAACAAAAATTCTAACCCCATCTCAGAATAATCAGTATGCCCATGACCTATTAAAAATTCAGGCAATCCAGTTGAAAAACTAAGATCTTATAAATTTCTAAAAAAAAATAAAATATGGAATACTCAGAATTTGTAGTCATGAATATGAGAAATACATTGAAAATACTTTCAATAGCCTAATTATTTCATATTCAACATGAAACCTTTCAAAATAGAAAAGTGGTCCTTCCTGACAAATCCAATGCATCAAAATATATCTGCTCACCAACTCTATCACAACTACAACAAAAAGGAATTTATCTAAACTTGACATGAAATTTGTTATAACTATTTCCAATAAAAAGCTTAATACAAAACAAGCTAAAACTTGGAGGAACTAACTTTTACTGAAAATAGCTGCCACAAGGAATACATAGACGAAACCTCAAAGAATTTAAATAAAAGATTATATGACCACAAAAGGGATCTTTTTCAAAACAGAACATTAAATGGAATAGTTGCTTACTATAATAAATCTGACCATAATTTTGATTTAAAAAAAAAAAAAAAAAAAAAAAAAAAAAGCTACTTTTAATTAAAAGAGAAAACATCTAAGATGAAAATAATTAGAAAGTGCTAGATCAACTACAGTAAACTTATGTCCAGTATCTTACATTTCACCTTTTTTGGCAAATCTTCTATTATCACAATGTGGGGTATTTAATAACAATAGTAATGGAAACCCCAACAAACAAACAAAACTAAATGAAATAACAGATTTTATACCCAAAACATTGTTTTAAAAAAAAAAAATTAAATTTAAAAATTCTCAGTGATCCCTTTCATTGGGCATATGTAGTCATATCACTGTAAACATCAGTTTAGTATGATAAATTCATAAAGCACTTTATGAAAACTTTTTCTGTCTGTCATACTTCTACCCTGTAAAACTGTTCTGGGTATAAAAAAAAAAAAAAAAATTACATATTTTTCATATATATAAATAAATAAAATCAATGAGTGGTTAGAACATTCACTTTCTGACAGATCCAGGTGTGAATCTCACCATGGTCAATTTGGCAGGAAGGTGACTTCTTGGGTGAGGCAATCTTAATGTACAGCACCTTTGGAATGTGTCAGAGAATCACAACATTGGTTAACCCAAGCCATGTAAGTGAAATTGGGTAGACAGAACTGTTTGGAAGCCATCAATGGTTGTGTTAGCGTAAAGGCAAGTCCTCATGACTGAGGGTTTGAGCATATTGGCATTGTTCAAATTGATCATGCAAAATTACATTCCTTTCCCAGAAAATGTAACTATGGTTCACTCAGCATAGTTGCATATAAACCACAGGTGGCTTTTGTGGGTGTTAAACAAGCACAGATGTGCCTGAGCAGTGTTTACAACAAGGATTGCTTGTCACCCTAGCATGTGTATAGGTGGCTCTCTTATTTCTAAAGAATTAATGAATTTTATTTTATCTGATATTTTTATTGCTTCAAATATTATTTCTAGTAGATACATGTATTTGAGTAGATGTTCAGTTTTGTTAAGGTGTTAATTTCATCTACAAGCCTGTATTTAATAAAATGTTCTTTTCAGCAGGATTTGAACCTGCATCCCTCTTTGCAGAAGAAACCACTGTCTGATCCACCATACTTTGACTACAATGAATCAGTCAAGCAAGGTTCTATTTGCGTTAAAGCACATTCTTTTTTTTTGAAAGCCATATCTGCTAAGTTTCATATTCAAAATGTAAACAAATCATTTTCTAAAGAATTAATAGATTTTATTTTCTAATCCAACATTTTTATTCAAATGTTATTTTTAGTGGATACTTTTGAGTAGATACGCAGTTTTGTTTTTTAACAGTGTTTATATGAAAATGAAATACTGTTTAAAATATGGAGCACCTACTCAAATACAGTATCCACTAAAAATAACATTTGAAGTCATGTTGATTGCCCCATCTTCACAGATGACTGCCATCTTACACAGAAACACCTACATTCAATCTAAATCATTGTTTCCTCTTGAATGACTTTGAAGGTTGCTCTTCAAATCAACAGCTGATTTGCAAGGCCTATAGCACAGATGTGCTCCAGAGTCTTCACAGGGTTAAACAGATGTTGCTGTGGTAGGTCATCCTTGTGTACAGCCATATGCCTCTTCAATCCAAATGTTGATTCATATACTTCCCTGCAGATCATACATGTAGTATCACTAGGTCATAGAGATAACAGAGTGAGGTCGTCTCTCATGATTTCAGATGATTAACATATCCAGCTTCTGGCTGTAGGATACAACCACGTATTGCATTTCCAGCTTGCAATTCTGTCGTCGAAGCTCCTGGTAATACCTTTTCAGTGTTGCATGTACTAAATTCTCTTCCTCTTCTGACTTCTACATCGTTCTTCAACAGCCCTGTGCCACTTATTGCAATCACTAACAAGGTTTTCCCAGTCGTCCACTCCCACCCTCTTTCAAGTTAATCCTCACAGTCTTTAAATCTCTTTTTTGGTTTATGCTTATCATTTGTAAGCTCACCATAAAATAGCTGCTTCAGCAAATTACTGTCATCCATGTGTATCACATGTCCAGCCCATCTCATTTTTAATCAATAAGTTTTTCTATGCTTGGACAACAGGCCCTGAGAAGATCAGTGGTGTCTGGTATCATAGACTGCCATTTTATGTTAAGGATTCTCCTTAGACAATTTTGATGAAAGTGCTCAAGCCATTTCAGATGATGACAATAAATCATCCAGACTTCTGAAGAGTACAACAGGGCGGTCAGTACATAAGTTTGATAAACTGTCACTTTAGTACTGCTGGTGATGCTTCTGTCTGACTACAAATGAAACCAAGGCCTTTTGGATTTGAGTATGTACTTCAGCATCAAGGGATCTGTCTTGAGACAATGTACTGCCAAGGTACACAAATGAAGTTATACACACAATGACACTTTTTGGTTCAGTAGTAATAGAGTAATAATCATTTTTAAATTCCAGAGTTTAGAAGAAAAAAAATTGTTATTCCTCTTGACACAAACAAATATTTAGTAAGAGGTATATAATAAATGAAAATTACAGTAATATTTTCTTTCTATATTGATAAGAAAAGGAAAAATAAGTTTTTTACTAATTGATCCAATATCAGAACAATATAAAGTGTATTTATGAAGAGGTGCTGAAAAGCTCTCAGACTAATCCACTTAACAAAATCTTACTAAATGTCAGAAGTATTATTTCTAATCCCTTCTTGATCCAGTTCAGAACTTGTTAGCACCTTTTTGTATAATTTTTTTTAATTAAAAATCTACACTTAAATCTTAAAATCTCTAAATTTATACAGTAAAGAATTTAAGAATTTTAGGGCAAAAATTACTATCTAGTTAATTGGGAAACAAAATCCCCCATTACCATTTTAAGTACATATACGAATGTAAGCATATTGTATTCATCCAGAGAAATGTATTGGTTAATAAGTGAATGATTTTAAGTCATTAATGAGTAAAATTTATAAATTTGCTCTATACGAAAGGGTTTTAATGGTAAAATGTTTGCTATATAATTAATTTCAAAAGGTGAACGTTTTCATTTGAGAATGTTTATAATTGCAGATCATTCAAAAAACCGAAAGATAGCATAAAAATGCTATCTTGTGGTTTATTTGTTTGTTCAAATGTAACTAACAATTGTATTTACTTCATCTTTGCCAAATATAACTCTGGTTGATATCAAAGGATTTTTCTGGCCTTCAACAGTGTTCTCAGGATAGACATGGATCTGAAATTGAGAGATGAAAAACATTTAAAGGACAACAGTAAGTTTGAGTGTTTTGCTATCTGCACCAGTATGCTCCTCTTGATTGTAAGTTTCACAATATTTCAGCCATTGTACGTTTTTGCTTCCTTCAGATGGTGATGTTGTGCTTAGTAATCTATTAGAAATTTATTTAATTCATAGGGGTAAATTGTTCTCCTGCTTTCCATGTTGAGGGTACTAAGTCAGGACACTGGTATAGCCCCACCACCTGAGCATACACATTAGGCTTTAGGCTACAGAACTTCACCATCAGTTCCTTAGCAGTTGTGAGTTCAGTCTGTGTGTCTGGTGGTACTGAAACATCATATACATTGGAAGAAATAATTAATAAGACTGGTGAATATTAACTGATACAACAGACATTTGAAGAAGACTGGTGGGTATAATACCTGAAATGTGAGTATTAACAACCAAGATGAGTATACTGGTCCAAATAATAAAGCACATAATGATGATAATTCCTCAGCTCACAAATTTCAACAAATATCTGGAAGACTATTTAGTCATTTTCAAGTAGTATCTATTTGCAATCTTTTTAATTAGGCCCTCCAGGTGCTGGTAAGCTCGGATGTGTGGGTAGTGTAATGGATAACTGCTCAGAATTGGAAATCAGCAAGCCAAGTTTCAATTCCAGTCAAGTTCATTATATTCCCTTATGAATCCACCTCCAACAATGTATGGATTAATTAATAGGACTTGCACCAATAAATCATTATTAATCACCCTAAAATTTCTTACAATCTAAAAATACTTTTCTGGTTTTAAATAACTTACAAAAGGTTGATAAACCATGAAAAAACAAATCAATTACTTCCCTTGGATGCCATATTTTTTAAGCCACATTAGTACTATATCTTGAAAGTTTTATTAGTATTTTTACAATAGAATTGGTATTAACTGATACTAACTCACACACACACACACACACACACACATAAGTATGGCAAAGGAATTTCTATAGTAAGCTACAAGTGTAATAACTTGAAATAGCAGAAAAACATTTTAGGAAAAAAGCTTTTTAAATATGTTTGCATGTGACAGTGTGTATAGCTTAGAAAAGTTGAGAGGAAAGATATAAAGGACAAATTAATAAGAAACTAAGTGGGCAAATCAGTTCTGATAAATTGATCCCATGAAATGATCTAACTCAGACTTAATTTACAGTTAACTAGACAGAGTATAAACCAAGCACACTTCTCCCAAACTTTACAACCACTTGGGTTGGGTGAGCTGGGAAAATGTGACACTAGCCAAATGGTCAGCTTTCGAATAAGTTAGCTCAAGAAAATTCTAAAATTGAAATATTTACATAAAATACTAACCAGCAAAATGCTCCTATTTTTTTAGGTGGTCAACCAGAGAACTGAGTCAGTTAAAAGTTGGTTTATTGGTAGAATCAGAACACACAAACACAGTGAGCTGCCATGCAGACATATGAACTTTTTACAACTTTTTCAAAATGATTTGAGACCTAAAAATTTGGAAATTTCATTCTCATTTGTTTTCTAACTCCAAATACTTTTCAAGATATGGTCATTTGAATTTCAGATTTTAATGTGAAAGGATTTTGTTCTGACCCTTTGGAAAATTATGGCCTCAATTTTAAGGCATTTTGAAGTCTACAGACACACAAGATTGAAATATATGCATGGATTAGGGTTATTTCTTCTTGGTTTTAGCAATTTTTGCAGAAATTAGCCTGAACAATACACATTTGGGTCTGGAGGTCTACATTTAAGGAATGAGTGCAAAAAAGCCCCAAGATTAATTTTTTTTTAAGGTTCACAATTTAAAATTGAGAGTTGGCAACAATTCTGAAAAGGCCTGGTTGAAAAATATTTACTCTCAGGAACATTACTAAAATCTGTTCCATAGAAAAATTTTGCTTGTAAAATTTTATCCCTTTTCTTGGTATCAAATGGAGGGTCTTGGATATACAAAAAACATAATTCATCTAATTTTTGGCCAAATGTAATGACCAAAGACCTATCTATATGTTTTCGAAGGTGCTGAATCTATTTTTAGCACTTATGAGTTGATATCTGGTCATCTAGGGCATGAAACCTCCATTTGATAGTATTTTAGCCCTCAAAACTGGCTCCTGGGGCCCCTCAATCTCAATTTCACAATAAAAAGTGTACATTCAAGTATTCCTGTCAACAACAGGAAGTTATGGAAACTGGAATGATGAAGGGCCATTCCTGTTTCATGAGCAAACAGGAAGTCAAATATTTCTTCAAGAGTTTGATGTTGTTCAGTATTTCTCTGGTGAATTTGCGAAGAAGTTCTTCGTGAGTTTTTGTAAAGTGACAAAAACGCTGAAGAAAGTTGCCTTAGTTGCATGGGGCAGTGATGCAATGGTTTAAGAAAACTGGGGGAGGGGATCAAACATGTTTGTGCCCACTGCCCATACACTGGAATTATGATGTCATGAAATTTTATTTCAACTCCGTCATGAAAAGAAAAATTATGCATGTGTCACAGACTGCTACTGTTCATTTTATCCTTTCTTGAAGTAAGCAAAAATACTTGTTCTCATACCCAGACATTAATGTTTGTAAAGGTGTTACCCAGGATTCTATTACCACCAAAGATATTAACAACCTTCATCCTCTACATAATCTATTGAGATGTTTTGGTTGGATCTTTAAAATATGCTATCATGCAACTGTAGCGCATTATTCTTGGTCTGAAGCAAAACTTGATGTATCAAACCGTATTTCCAGAGCCTTGGAGTTTTTGAAACAGGCAAAAATGCAGATCCAGGCCAAAGTGAAAGAAACATCAATCACTTTGGATAAACCTGATCGAACAGGTCATGGAGGCACCTCTACAACAGGTAACATTGCAAAAGTCATGCTTAACACCAGCAATAGGACTTTGTTGACACACAGAATTGATAACACTGAATTGAAGTTCAAAATTGACCAAATTATTCTCAAAATGGCAGTCATTCTCACCATCATTAACTCCAGTAAGAAGGTAAATGTTGCAGACTACAAAAAATTTTGTTGTACCACATCCCTTTTGGTAAAATCAGTTCCATGGATAGAGATTAATCCCAGTGCTCACATTGTACTTGCTCACAGTCCTGAACTTATTGAAGAGATTGACAACAGTGGAATGCTGAATTTTACAGAGTGTAGCATCAAGGCAAACAATAAGTATCGCATCAACTAGGCAAGGAAAACTAGCCAGTTTGATAACCTATCAGACTGCATAAACAGACTCTGGGACAAAAGTGACCCCATGGTGTTGAAAGTACATGAATGTTTACAGTGCTCCCATTGCAAAGCAAAAGGTCATACAACATGAAGTTCACAGATGTAACAATGAATATGCAGCATTGGTATCCTTCTTGTCTTATTGATTTCATTAAGTGTCATATTTGTGATGTACTGAAAAAAATGTTGTGCTTCCAAATATTCATGAATCATATTCGGTTAAATATCTCAGTGTATAAATACGATATCATTTAATATCTTACATGGTTTTATTAAGGATTTTGGCCAAATATACCCAAATTAAGGTATATTTTTGAATATTTCAAAAAAATTTGATTACATTGCATTGACTCCCTCCTATGCTTCCAATTAATTCCCAACCATCATCATACTATTATTATTTATCAAGATATGCCTACAAACATGTTTTCAGGATTTCGGCCCGATATCCCTAAGTTGGGGGTTTTGGGCCTCAGAACCCCAAAATTTTGGATTTTTTAAAAATTGATTTTTCTGTATTCCACTCCCTCATATGCTTCCAATGAGCACTTAAATCACTATAAACAAATGTGGGGTTCCCAAGTTATAGGCAAATGTCTGCTTGACCTCCAATATGAGCCAACTGTGCACAAGAAATTATCTTGGTTGTCCAAAGGGATATATCTCCCCATATATTCAGCATGCTTACAACTAAGTCAATGGTTCTGGCATTTAGCAGATAGATGTGCTAGCCAGGGTGAAATGTTGTCAGCAGAGTGCAGTGAGTTGCAGTAGTTATCTCCCAGAGCATCATGAGAACCGTCAAAGAGCACCAGAGAATTCGTAGTTTTCAGCAGGCACCCATGTACAGTGAAGTAAGGACATTTACACAAAAGGTGAATGTCAAGTAGAGAACTGAATGGAAAATAGAGCTGAAATTGTGGTAAATAAAAGAAAGCTCTGCACACACCAACTTGTAGAAGACAAATCTCCACAGGATGCAACAGAGTGTGAATGAAAAAACAAGTTAGCAGCCAACCCAAGATGGTAACAATGATTATACTATCACCACCAAAGGAATTGACTGATAGCAATATAATTCTTTAGATCAGTGACTGTAATCCTATCAATTAGTCAAGCTAGATCAAAAGTTCAATCCTTTAGCAAGCTGATAAAAGAGTAGATACAGTTGTGGGAATTTTATAACCAATGATGGTGAATAAAATGACACTCAGTCACTATTGTTAGATGTCAACTTGGTTTCTCATTCTTTATTTAAAATCCCAGAAAATATTAATGCTAATTGTAGTGTGTGGCTGGTAATAACTCAGGAACAATTCAACATTGAGCCTAGAGATCTCTCATGTTGAGTCTAAGATTTTGATCTGAAGGGAAGACTATTACCAGATTGTGATCAAGGATTGAATCTCCAAATGATAATTATGTTGACAGGTTACATTTATATGAGCAAGATTTTATCTAGAATCTGGTAACTTTCTGAGTAGAATATGGAAAAATATTCAAATT
Organism: Acanthosepion pharaonis; assembly: GCA_903632075.3. Classification (NCBI taxonomy): domain Eukaryota; kingdom Metazoa; phylum Mollusca; class Cephalopoda; order Sepiida; family Sepiidae; genus Acanthosepion; species Acanthosepion pharaonis. The sequence continues at coordinate 413,454 of CAHIKZ030001560.1, forward strand.
ATCTTCATTTTGTGAAAATTGTAAAAGATAGTAACTACTTTAAAAGAAGGTGTATAACTGGATTTACTAAACTAAGATAATATGAAACAAACAAAAATTTGAAGATTTTACTCCAAGGGATTCTGGTTAGCATGAAAATATTGATAGTTTGTTCCATACTGGGCCAAAAGTAGCTTAAATGTCTGTAAAGTTATCAGCTTATTTAATACTAATGAATTTAAAAATATAAGTTTAAGTTTTCAGTGTAACAAAGTAATCAGTGAATTTTAAAAGAATTACTACTCACCAAAGTTCCTAGTTTCATGTACTGGGTGACTATCAAGAAAATATAATCTTCAAAAGCACTGCAAACAACCTCTGTTTTGTTATTATTTATATAGGCACATGTCTACAATAAAAAGGAAAAAACATAAGAAAAGCAAAAATTATTTTCTGTTAGACTTTCATCAAAGGCTGTGGAGTTGGAAGCAATTAAGGCATCACTGGAGTCACTATACCATGTTTCGACTTCATAGCCCTGTTTTCATCTACATGAGGAGGGTGTGTCACTGTTTTAAAGAATTTTACCATAGGGACAACATTTAATGTGACTTAAAAAAAAAAAAAAAGAAAAAAAAAAAAAAAAAGAAAAGCAGGAATTATTGGCTCATGATGTTGATGGATGTTGTCTTCAAGAAACCAAAATCAAAGTATTTGATATTAATATCAGAGTTAGAGAACTCAAGTTAATAGCTTTGGAAACAGTAAATATTATGGAAATGGTTTTGCCATCAATATTTAAATGGAATAACATTCATTGACATTGGACCAACAACCATAGTAAACACATTGAGCAATGACATTGAAAGAACTATTAATAAAATTAAAATACTTTGAAGAACTTGGAAGACCTGCAGCATTTTAGCAAACAGGACTCCTGTTTGAAAAAGATGGAGGTACTGAAGTTGAGAAATCACAATGATTTGCAATGCGCCTTTAAGTTGGAATGGCTCTCATAATCATACAATAGTTTTCTTTTGACAATATAGATGGTTTTAAAATTGCTGTTGCTTTATTTGTGATTTGTACATAACTTGTTTTTCATTTTACTAGTTTGATCACATGTTGATAGGGAACTGAAATCAACATCTAGTGCATTTTGTTCTCTGAATGACATCAATTTATGCATCTGTTTATCTAAAAATTTATTACATGCATGAAAAAGAAAATTTTCTGTATTTATTAATTCACTTCAAAATTGGAATTTGAAACCTGAAAAAAATAAAATAAAAATAACATCAAATTTGATTACAATTACACTCATAAAAAGTTAAGCATCAGTAAATAAAAAGGTATTTTTTTATTAGTTAAAAAAAACCCAAAAAACTTGAATTTACAACAATGCACAAAAATCGAGCCAGACCAGATACTGAAATACAAGTGTGACAAACTGATTCCTGAGGAATATATGCTGCCAATCACTGGCCTGGAGAAAAATCCCAAATTTGATATGGATGGAGTGATGGTCACACAAAGGTTAGGAGACATTCAAATATAGCATGATGTCCCAGCTGAGTTATCTCAACTGGTTCTGTTATAGCATGGGACAGTTTCAGTTATGACAGAAAATGGAACTTTTTGTTGTGTTGCTACTCTAGGTTAACTTTGACAGCCTTTCACATTTATGCAAACTACTGAAAGAACCATGCTATTGGGATAAGATCAACTTAAATCACATTGTACTCCATATGAACATGATCCAGACCACAATCATATTCTAGTAAAGGATAATAATTCAATATACAAAACCAGGGTTACTCAGCAGGTCCTGCAGCATGGAATATGATCATACAAGTGCTAATCACCTCCAAAAGCTTTAAAGCATCATAGAGGAGTGAAACCAGATTCTTTCAGCCTACTTACAAAATTTGTAAATTCAAAAGTCATTTTTGAAAGCAAAAAGGTGGATATTGTGTGTGTTATTTTTATATTTGTTATATATAATTGTTTGATAAAAGTGGCCATTCTATTTTCTCTTTGCAATTTTAGATAAAGTGGGTATCAAATTTTATATAAATATAGTCATTTTTATAAAAAAGTAACTACTTAATTACTATTGAACAATTGTCAAAGTTAACCTAAAGTAGCAACACTGTTATTAGAAAGTAGTTTGCATAAATGTTCATTCTCTCTTCTGTTAATCATCTTGGTATACAGGAGACATTTTTGTTAAGATGCCTGGCAAAAGGACAGTGCAGGAAGAAGTGGTATCTTGTCTTTTTTAAGAACATTAAAATGAACATAAATTTTTAGCTTAAAGTTTAACTCAGTTTGATGATTTCTGTCTTCTGTGAGAAATGGACAAGTTTCTATTTGTCTTGCAAGAATTTTATGTATATCTAAGAATATAAAAAAGAAAATTACTTGCATTATTTACATTACTTGGAGTGTTATCCTCATTTTCATTTTCAGCTGTTGTATGCTCCAGCCTTCTTCGGGTGATTGGAATTTTGAACCAAACCCTTTATTTTGTCGATCAGAGTAGTTCTAGTTCCACGTGCCATGCCTCTTCCATATGTCTCAGTTATTTTGCTTTAACTCAATTCTCCAAGTTTTTGGTTCACCACTAGCTGTCTTTATCCACTGAATTTTTGGGACTTATAAACCTAATGACTCAGCAACCATTTTTTAACATATTGCAAAAACTTTTTACCATTATTTTTTACATATTGCAATTTTTTTTTTTGATATTATTATTGCATTTTTTACCATATCATTAAATGGTTCCCATATTGTATTCATTTCTATGTTTGGTTGGCTCAGATTTTTGTGGCCTAGTACATGTTCTGATTCCTTAAATTTTCATATTTTCCAGTGATGCTCTATTATTTAAACCTCATCCTACAGGGGGCAGTGATCTCCCTTTTCCCTCCATATGTGGTCAGTTACACCTGATTTTTCTCTTTCCCCTTGTGTTAATGCTTTATGATGTTGTTGTAGTCTTACCTTAAGGGGGCAGCCTGTTTCTCTTACCATTTCTCTTGTATTTCTTACCACAGCTGTACGGGATGGCATACACACACTCCTTAGTCATGTTCTCCTTTATGAGGTGGGTGGGTCTTACTCGGAAGGGGTGTCTGTGAAGTGTTGAACCACTTTTGAAGGTTGTCCTGATGTTATATGAACCACAGATCTTTTGAATTTTCTCTGATAATGCCTTCACATAGGGTAGGTAGACTGAAACTGTTTTCTGAGTGCTGTTATCCTCTTGCACCCTTCTATCCCAGTTTGCTAGAGCTGCTGCCATGTACCCAGGGTAGTTGTTACATTGTAGGGTACTGCTTATTTCTTGCTCAGTATGCCTCTGGGTCACTACTTATGACTTTTGCTTGATGCTGTCAGCGGACGATCCCTTTCTTTACACTGTATAGGTGGTGGGAGTTGAAGTTGAGGTATTATCCAGTGAATGTTGATTTGCAGTATATGGATGTCTTGAACTCCTGCCCTGTTCAAGATATTAGTACATTCACAAAGGTGTGTTTGTTGTTTTCTCACTCCATTGTGAACTGTATCAATGATCTTACGGAGTTCACATGGTCCAGTAGTAGCTGGATGTCTTCCTGGTGTGGTCAGAGTATCTCAGCCATAGGGTTGGCTTTAGTGGTGTAGATTTTAATGCCATTTCCTCAAAGTATTCCATATATAGGTTTGCCATTGCTGGTGATAATGGTGAGCCCATTGCTAAGCCCTCATCCTGTTGATATATGTATGATTCCATTCTGAAGTATGTTGTTTGCGTACAGAAAGTCAGCATCTCCATCGGTATATTGGTCTGTTCTCCTAGGGAGGAATCCGAGGCCAATCTGTTTCCGATTACTGAGAGTGCCTCTTCTGTGGGTACCTTGGTGAAATTCCAATCACCTGAAGAAGGCCAGAGCATACAACAGCCGAAATGTTGTGAATATGGCAATGAAGATGAGGATAACAGTCCGAGTAATGTAAATAATGCAAGTAATCATAATATCTCATCTCAGAGATATAAACAGATAAAAAAGAAAATCATTACAATTCAACATTAGAAAATTTGATAGCATTAAAAATGAAAACAGTAGTAAATGATGACAATAATGACAGCATACAAAGAAAAAAATGGTAAAACTTAACTTAGGTCCTAAATAATGCAGCAAAATTATTTTTTTTGTAAAGTATATTGTAATATTAAGAACTTTTAAGAGGGAACACCTAATTTTTAATGATCTTTTTGTTATCATTACCTTGTTGCATTTGTTTTGGCCAACTTTTGTATCTCTACTTATGAACTGAACTTTCAAGGAAATCCTTCAACAGCTGGAAACAAAAGATAACATTTTAAAACATCCTGAATGTCAAAAGCAAATATAAACCCAGCTCAGGCATCTTTGAATAGGAAATCAGTCAATGCACACAAAATATAAATATTTCAGTTTATTTTTCTAATTAATTATTTTCCTCTGTTGTTCTCACTTTTGCAACCATAAATAACTAAATCAAAGATGAGCACATATTTCTCTTACTGAACATTGACAAAAAGGATTAACAGAGAAAGAAGTGTTGAAAAAAAAAAAAAACAAACTTACATATATAGACAAGTCAATATTTCAGTTGGTTATTTTTACAAGGATCTATTATTGACAATGTTGACGGCCATGTTAGCTATTAAACTAGAGAGGAAAAAAGAAAAAGAATTAAGGTTTGAATTTCAGTTTTTATTTTTTTAATTCCATTTTTTTTTTTTTTTTTTTTTTTTTTTAAATCAAACCTGTAACTCAGCATTTTCATAAAAACTGACCCAGAGTCAATTAAAATATCTCTTAATACTGCCATGTTCTTTTCAGCACATTTTAATCAACAAGTTCTGTATACCTGTTTTGATAGTGTTGAACTTTATATTAGTGACAGGTTAAAAAAAAATATTACTACCATATTCTTCCTTGAGAATACATGTATGTATATATATATATATATGTTAGTTACCAATGTGTGTGTGTGAGATTTCCATTCTTTTATCAAACAGTAAATAAAAAGAGCATTTAAATTCAACATTTTTTATGTTAAAGAATCATATTTATTTATACACTAAAATTCAACAACTGCATAAAAAATATTTAATTTAAATAAATATTGTAATTTATATTATTATGTAGATGAGCAAAAGAATTGGAAAAAATCTTAATGAAACATTTTCAGACAAATAATTTTATTGATGGGATCAAATATATACATAAGAAATGTTTGGGGAAGAAAATACAAACAAATGCTGGTTACCATAAACATTGTAAACTTAGGTACAGAGACAGTCTTTAAATTTGAAGTTTAATATATCTCAATACTAACTTGTCCTATGTCATTCTGCTTTTTATCGCTTTTATTTTATCCTTATTGTTTTTAATTATACTACATTGTTTTAACAATAATTTTGTGATGGTGAATGATACATTGTCTGGTCTTGAATGTAAATTTATTGTAGAGGATTCTAAAATTAGAGCACTTTCAATATATTTTCTTCCTCTTCACATTTTTAAAGTGGAAATTATGATCAAATGTATTACAAAGGACATTTTTTCTAATCTCTCTCAATAAGAAATTAGCTTTTTCTTGGACTAGATGTTTCTTTAGTGGATTTAGTAACTAATTCAATAAATCAATTAGAAAGTTAATTAATAATAGTGAGGGCAAAGCATGGTCAAAATATCACCTTAAATAACACACAAAAGCATTCATATGCAACCTATAATATTTGAAATTGGCAGTTTCCATAGACAAACAAAAACTATAGTAACAATTTTAATCCTATTTCTTGGAACAATTAGTCCTTCATATATTAAAATTCCCATTAACCCCGTTGAAAGGCCTAAATATGAAAGAGAAATTCATGGCTCATTTAGATATTAAATCCTTATACATTATGCACCAGTTAAATGCTTATATTTCCTAAAGAAAAATCTGGTACAATCAAAACTTAACCTTTCCAATAGATAAAATTCTAAGGATTTGTGGACTTATTACAAACCAATGTTATTTCACTTTCAATCATTTTTAAAGACAGAAATTTGGCTTAACAATAGGATTGCTTCTAAGAGGCATATTAGTATCTCTTAACAATTTTTAGAAAATGATTGTTTCCAAAATATTTTAACTATATTTCTGATATGTTGATGATACTTTATCAATATATCCTTCCAAAACAATATTACTTGTTCTTGTAAATGAACTAAGCAACATTGAACATACATGAATTTACTTAGGCAACAGAAACAATGCTATATCTTGATATTATAAGCCACAATAATAATGCTCTAAAACTAAATGTCTGCCAAAAATCTAACAGAAACTATCTTTACTCCTATTCACATTATAACAACAAGGATAAAATCAGAATAATTATTTTGACTTAAGAGTACTTAGAATTTGTAGCCCCTAGTATTTAGATGATCATTAAAAATACTTTAAGCTCCTCCAATATCCTATTTCATATGATGCAAAGAGAAATCCAAAATTTATAAAAATCCATAAACACAAAGTGTTTATGAATTTTTATAAATTTTGGAGAAAATAACACAACGTTCATAATACTATCTACCAACACCATAACTACAAAAAAAAAAAAAAAAAAAAAATATAAACTTAATATAAAATTTGTTACAATTTCAAAAAACAGGTGATTTAATTAAAACAAAATAACATGAAATCTGAAGCAAGAAGTTACAAAATGTATTGCAAAAGATATCCCATGAAATAGTGAGGCATCTAGGAATTTAAAAGATTATATGAACACAAGAGGGATCTTTCACAAAATATACTCAATGCATACAGCAAGACCATGGCTCTTTTCTTGCTTACAGAATCTTTCATAAAACTGTACAAAGGATGACTGATATTTGACCGCATTAAATCAGGAATTCCATCTGGTTGCCGCTGGTACAAGGAGTAGTTTCACTTGTTCCTTAGGCAAGTAACCTTCAAGCCATTTTAAATATTGCTTTTTCTGACTAGGCTTTTTAAAAACAGGTTGACGATGAAAGTTTGTAGATGGGTAAAATTATCAATGCTGGCCAGTGTGGAAATACTTCACCAACAAGATTTAAAATCTGTGCTAAGCACAACGCATGGCAACTGTTAACAAAGACATTTGACATTTCCTTATGAGCTTTTTTTTTTGCAATAGGCTGAAGAATCTGTTACAAAGGGAATAATTTTCCACGAATGCTTGCAATTACATTCAAAATGCTGTGGTCATGACAGTTGTTTCATCTGTTATGATGCTGATTGATTGATTAGCAAGCTTGGCTTTCAGGGCAACAAAGTGACAAGCAAACAATTTTGGTAGATGAAGTTGCCTAACAAAATTGATACTTGGAATAGCATCACCTTCTTTACAATGTTTTAATATAAATGACTAGCTTGTCTAAACTTACCATCACACAGTGATTCTTCCAGATTAATAATTGTATTATCTGCAATGCTTGAGGCATTTTTTTCAATTTTATGTGGGGGAAGGTCAGACAAAGTGCACATTTTCAAAAAATCAAGGACAAAATCATCTCATACCTCTTTACTCTTAAACAAAGTTGTGACTGTCTTCTGTTTCAGTTGAGAGGAAATTTTTTTTGGCAAATGAGTTTTTGATTTGATGTGTAGTGATCTTTGTGTCAACTCTAAAAATGTCAACATTATGGAGACAGAATTTGCAAAATAACATACTTTCTTCTGCATAAAAGTCATCAGGAAATTGCTCTACTCTGGCTTTAGCACAAATTTTAGATACTGGGGTCATTTTCTTTTTTTTTTTTCTTTTGAGAGGAGCAGGCCCAACTTTTGAGGTTGATTCACTATATTGACTTGATTCACTTATCTTGGCAATTTGTTGTTTATTTATACAACTGTTTTAGATCACAAAATATAAATAAAATATAAAAAAATAATCATTGACAGTTATTAAAGGATTTTTTTGTCCAATTTAAATTTGCTTACAATGGTGAAGCACTGAAGATGATACAATTATTAATCTGGAAGAATCACTGTGTGATGGTAAGTTTAGACAAGCCAGTCATTTCATAGAATGGTGTTTTTGGAGAATTGTTTTTTCTTTATTTCTAAATTATATGGTAGGCACGTGATAGCATTTACTTTTTCATATTCATAAGACAAGCTTACAAGTTGTTTAGAATCTTTTACATGTAAATTGTGTGAGGCCTAAAGGAAATGAATTTCTTAAACTTATTGGTTTGATCTTCATCTCTCTCTCCCTCCTCCAATTTTGATATCAACTTGTGTCTGTCTTCCATTTCCACTTTAGCAATGAATTTCAGTGGTCATGACTGAGCCATGACCTTCTGACTTTCATCTCGTTTGCAATGTACAGTTTCTTAAAAAAGTTATAAAATATTTAAAAATAGACTAGCCAACATATTCTCCAAAAAATTGACAACCCACTTCTTTTTACGTTAATATTTTTGTTCTTAATTATTTTTCAAGTTTTATAAAGGTAAATACCTACAAAAATTTGTAAAAACAAATTTTAAGGAAATAACTGTTACATTGATTTATTAAAATGTTTAACAAAATTGGAGAGACAGTTATTAAGTTTTGAAAGAATTATAAAAGTAAAATCAGAAAAAAAAAAAAATTTGTTATTGAAAATTACATTAAAAACCCAGATTCCGTTTAAGATTAATGATTCCACTATTCCCTCCGCAATTCCATGATCACAGAAAATTTATTTCCCTACAAATGCCTTGTCTGGTGAACTAAAGATCTGTTGTAAGAAAAATTCTTTTAACAAGCCTTGTAAGTGAACATATAAATGTACAGTTTTTGTTATTGTATTATGAATAGTGTATAAACCAACTAACCAGTTTTACAAATGTAAATTTTTTAATGATTTTTGTATACCAATGTCTGATTTACCTTCTTTTATATCACATGTAAATATTTTAACTCATATTCCGAGCCTTATATTGGTTTGAGAAATAGAATTATTTCAACTATCTTGTTAATAAGTTTCAGAATTTGTAAAAACAAAAATAAATTTTGGCTTAAAGAAAGGACTTACTTCCATTTTGGATTTTTAACAAGTCATGCATTATAATTAAATGGAAAATACTATCTGGATTATAACAAATTTATTTCTTCTACTGCCAACAAAGTCCATTTTCACCTCTTATTTTGTCTGTGTCCCCCACCTTACATTAGTAGAACAAAACAGCCTGTGTTATTAGCATGGGTGTAGATGCTTGGGTGAGGTACATTAACCCAACTTTGTGTCACATCATGGGGAAAGAGGTAAATACCAATTAACACAAACAATCATTTTAATATCAGCTTTTATATATGATTAAACAAACTACTTTTACAACATAAGTATTAACATTTTATTTGCATAACACTTTTGAAAAATTGTTTATTTTTAGTTCAAAATTTAAAAATTGCTATATATAAGCAATGCTTCTATTGATAAAGAATTTCTTAAATTCATGTTTGTATAGAAAGAATTTATATCTGCCTTGTTAAAATTTAATTGTAAATTAGCAGAAAAATATCAGTGTTTACATATAAAGAAAATGTAAAATAAATGTAATCTTGACTTCTAATTAATTTTTTAGCAGACAAAAAGTAAATAATTTTAAAATATATTAAAATATTTACAGAATTCTATAAGTTTAAGCCCAGTTGTGTTTATAGTAACCATACCATTGTTGTCATCTGGCATTTCACATTATTACAAATTTGTTGAGCAGAGATTAAAAAATATATGGAATTATCTAAATAAGTCAAAATAATGTTTAACTAGATTTTTTTAAAAGTATCAAATTATTTAGACAATTGAAAAAAAATAGTAATTTTACTGAATTAATTTAGATCATTATTAGTGATAGGATGATACCAATATTTTAATAATACAATTCCTGATAGTGTTCTAAATTTGATTCGATAACTACAATGATTAAAATTCATTATTTTCAGGCACCACTGTTGGTTTGGGAAATTTAATGAACAAAGTACATTTAGTAATAAAACATTTAGTAGAAAAATGAATACAAAAGTTTATGAAATAAAGTTAAATATGCTTTTTATTTAAAAAATTGGGTAAGAGTTTAAACAATAAAGAGAACAATTTCTTTAGATTGAATCACTTAAGTTAGCTACAGTTGACATATTGCTTTACTTTGGTCATCATAAGAAATCTTTAAAAAATTCCAAATTACACTTTTCTGCTTGGCATTGGATACATTTGCTATAATTGGGGTCTGAAAATAATAAACATCAGTTAAAATTTAAAGTTTTCACTGTTAGAAAATGTTTCTAGTTTTCTAATGTGTATAATTTGTAAAGTTTCAACTAATGGTTTATTAATTGTAAAACAAAAAGGGTCTATTTTTTGTCAACCTTATTTTAAGGTGCCCTAAATATTATGCAATCTTCTTAAAATTTTATGTGGCATTTTTCAATGAATCGAACAAATTTAAGAGTGACAATTCAATTTTGGCATGCACTTCAAAAATAAGAGACATTCTAATATATATATATATATATATATATATATATATATATATATATATATAAATAATGCAACATTTTTTTCTTTTTTATAAAAAAAAAAAAAAAAATATTAAAATTGTCTTAAAAGAGAGCCAGGCAGAACAACAATGTAAATTCATTTTATGGTTATATTACATAATCTTGATTATGATTATTAAATTAAAAATTTATAATATTAAATGGATGAATTAACAAGGTTTAAAAAGAAATTAAAATTAAAAATTTTATTTTGAACTGAATCAGACTTTAAACTAGCAAACTTTAGGGAAAGTTTGAGAACTGAGTAGAAACTTGCACTTTTTTTTTTTAAAACAAGTAAAATAAATTTCCATTATACTTAACTTAGGTGTTATTATGATATATAGATTTTCATTTTACTGATACTTTAAAAATCAATAAATATTGATATCTTTTTATCATTAGTACCAGGAATGGAAAATTAAGTTAAAAAAAAAAAAAAAAAAAAAAAAATGCTATCCACTATTTTAAAAAGTTTGCTAAAAATCAAGGAATTATCTGATTTTTCCACATTGCTGTCAGCTGATTTGTGCAAATCTTGTTTGCAACTTTCAAGCTTGTGCTTTTTTGGTCTTCAGCTCTTCACTTTCCATAAGCATGGATTTATGTTTTTGTCCAGCTGCTTCTTCCTGCCTTTTTTTCTTCTCAGCCTCAAGGAATTGGTTGTATCCTGTTCTGGCATTGGAAGTACTGTAGAGAAGAGCCTTAGTTATGTGAACATTCCCACCACCTATAACTGTGACCAAATGGTCCATGATAATGTGCTGTGCAACCAGATTCTACTGTTTCATATTGTCAGTGGAAATTTTCTTATTGACTGAGAAACCCCTCTCCATTGAGGCCTGTCCATAAGAGATTACTAGCAATCTGGAAACAACTTTCTACAGATTTTGGTATTCTTTGTTGCTAGACAAAGAAGAGTAGAACAAAGTGTCCAAACAGTTTTTTTCATGTTTGCTGAAATTCTTGAAAGCAATATTTCCAGCAGCCTCCTCCTTGAACTCTTTGTACTGACTGATAATGTCATCACAATCAAACTTGCATCATGTAGGAAAAAATCTTTTTAGACTGTCTTCCGTGGCAGATTTTTCACAAATGGATCCAGGGTTCTCTTTACAAGAGAGTATCTAAGGGGAGATTTTGCCAGAAATTTCGTAATGATGGTGATGAACATTGTTGCAATTCTGCATGCAAACAGATCTTTTGTTGACACATTTTCTTTTTTGGATAAATTTTTCATAGCCCTATCTGCCAGTAATCCACACTTGATCTTTGCAGCAACTTTATGCATGTTTGCGTTTGACAAAATTCTTACAAATTGATTCAGTTTGGAAAATGTAATTATTTTTTTTAGTGTGCTCTTCCTTTACAAATCTTAAGTTTCATGCTAAATAGATCATCTGCAAGGAAAGGAAGCAATGATATATTGCTCTGATATTTTATCAGAAACTGTTCAATGTCTTTTGAAACAGGCACAAAAGTCTGCAGTTTCACTGGAAATAAAATGTCATTCACGTTTGACAGCACCACAGAGAAGGATATAGTTTGGGGACATTTTTCTGTTTTTTTTTCTTTAAGTTCACAAATTTAATGACATCTAGGAGTCGTTCACATGTTTGTACATTTTCTAGTCATTTGTAGCAGAAATACAAAAATAAAGGAACAGGGTTGCCAGATTGAACTTTTAAAGCCAAGCAATAAAAGCCAAATAAGTTTTAATATATTTCATTATTTTTTTACACTTACAACAAATGCTAAAAATACAGGTCATTGTTAGTTTGCAAACTTTAAAAATAACATTCTTTTATTTTCTATCATCTTTCCTGTCTACACTTTGAATCAAATCTGATTCTCAAACTTGTTACTTTTGGCAATAATTTAGACAAAGATACAATTTAGACAATAGATACACATTGACACATAAAGTCTATTTTTTTCAGCATGAACTTACCTACCATTGACTAGAGACCAAAAACACTTACTTTTGAAATTGATGTGTGAATAAAATCTTTTCAATTGTTCAAATTTTAAAAAACCTGATAACTTTTGAGATTCTACTAAAATGTATACTGTGAAATAATTTATTATTTTCCTCTCAGCTACAAATTCAATGAGGGTAAATTAATTTATGTTCGACCGAGATATTTATTTGTCTCTGACGACTTTTATCCTTGTTTTTCTTCTTTTCTTGTTGAGTGATAGTAGTAGCTAGAAGACACGCTTTCATGTTCTTTCTCTTCACCTAGATGAGAAAAATAAAATACAGAAGTATCTACGCGAGGTCATGAACTAATTCTAATCAAGGAAACAAACCACCGTTCGCAATAACTGCCAAATATTACTGATGACTAAAACAACATTTTTCTTAAAGGACAATTTTTACTTTTAAAAAAGCCAGATTTCTAGGATTTGGCATTTTGATTTACATGAATTGAGAAAAGGGATGTGTGGTTAGCCCAATTTAGAAAATTCCAGAACTTTTCAAGGTGGAAAAGGTACATCAAGATGAAATAATGGAAACTGACCATGAAAAACACAATTATGTGCAACAAGTTTTCAATCAATCAGGTAACTTCTAGATGTTTATAGGATCCAGATAGCTATTGTTTGCACAGGGAATTATTCACTGGTAATTAATCTTCGATTTGGCTTTGAAAAATGTCACTTGGGGGTTAGCGTTAAAAACTTATGGCCAATTTTCTAGAAAAAATTACCTTTGTTTTATGAAAAAATATTTTTTTTCACTTCAAAACAATTTTTTTCAAACTTCAATCCTTTAAGTTGGTGTGAACATCATTAAATAAAAGGAACCACTATATGACCTGATGATGGGAAACACAAAAGACATGCAGCGAAAAAAACAATGTGCACCCCTGGATACTGACAACAACACTTAGCAGACGAGGTGTTAAAAAACAAAACAAAATACATCAAGCCATTGTTCAAACATAGGTTTGGAAAAAAAAAAAAAAAAAAAAAAAAAAAAAAACAGACAAAAAAACCTATATCAAGCTCTTTTTACCAATATTTCCTTTTTTTTTTTTTTTTTCACTCTTTGCTCTTATCTTGTAATTGGTGGGATTTACAAGCTGATGACAGCTTGTTCAATATTTATCGCTAACTGGCCTTTGATCCAGACATGTCAAAGTCAATTTGGTATAATTTTCCTTATCACTGCTATTTAAAAAAAAAAAAAAAAAAATTCCTGGTTTCCAGTGGTCAGGAATTGCAGATAAATCTTTCACCTTTTACTAAAGATTTCCATGGCCGGGTGTCAATATTTTTAACCCCTGGCGGCTATATAATTGAAAATTACCAACAGACTTTGTTGCATTTTGACCCCTAGGAATGTTGTTTTCCTTCAAACTCTCAATTTTATGCCTGAAATAGCTTGATCATAATTTAGGCTGATTTTCAAAAAAAAAAAAAAAAAAAAAAAAAAAGGTTAATTTCCCATTATTGGAGAGATTTTTTGTTTAGAATGAGAAAAAAATGAAAAATTTCCACTATTTTTTCAAATTTTACACTCGAAAAAAAATTTCAAATCATTTACACCAGTCAATTTTACTTTTAAATGATAGAATATATCCTTTGCTTTTCAAAAACACCTAGTTTCATAGGGTTCAGATCAAAATTTTCCTTGATATTTTGTTCAGATGATGACAAAACAGTCATTTTTCAATATTTTACCCATAAAAGTATGAAAATCCATTTTTCAGAGAAAATAAGTTGTGACAAAATGACTTTCGCCATTTTTGTGATGATTTTTACTTGGGATAGAAAATTTTTACCATGGCAAACCTGAATTGACTTTATTTAAGTTGAGATGGGCTATAGTAGGACCGACCCTTCATGAGATCGCTAAAAACAGAGCATAGCATGATGAAAAAGATGCCAAACTTGATGAAAACAAAATTTTAGCATCTAAATGTTTGTTATTATTAAGAGGAAAGATCAAAGTATTTTTTGATTATTTTTAAAAATTTTTCCTTCTTTTTAGAACATTCTAAATTTTGATTAAAAAAAAAAAAAAAAAACTTGTTTCTCTTTGTATCACCAGAACTAGTAAAATAACAAAATTTTAGTGCGTTTTTTTCTGTATGACAAACATTAATTTTGAAAATCTTGCTAAAATGCAAATAATTGTCGGATTTTAATGAAACTTTCAGAAACTATTCACAAATGATGGAATTTATTATAAATATGTTTTCCTTTTTTAAAGTCATGGTAAAAATTTTTTTTTTCATATGTACCCCTACCCCATAACTAATTGTATAATTTTGGAAAGATTAGTGATTATATTAGTTAAAAGCACAAGGCTTTGAGGAAACCAAATAATGTTTTTTTTTTTAGTTGTGCCTTCTCTACCTGAAAATCAGCTCTGAATTGTAACATAAAAAACTCAATAAAACAAAAATATTTAATTTCAAAATCTTTTAATTGCTTTTATTTATTTTAATGAACATGGACATGTCTGAAAGGAAAAAGATATTTCGATGAAAAATGAATTTTTAAAACAATTGTTATTTCTGAAATACTTTATTATTTTTACATTAAATGTTGTTAATTCTTCTAAAATTAGGGAAAAGTTTGTAAAATTTAATGAATGTTGTTATTAAGTAGATATATATTTACAGATTATAATTTCCAAAGCTTCTTACAAACTAACAAACACCACTATATAAAAAAAATATAATTTGTGTCAATAATAAGACTGCAAATCAAATCTACGGAAGACCAGAAGTATCATGCATGCAATAAAATAAATGTCACGTGGATTGAGTTTCTGTCTAGTATTTAACTTAAATAATGAATTTTTAATACAATTATTTATTTCTTTAATTAACATAGATTTTTACATTTAAGTTGTTAAAATATTATAAAATTAGTTAAAAGCCGCATTCAGTTTTGTAAATTTCCTTTTATTTTTATGAAACGTGTGAAGTTAATTTGATTTTTCAATTTCAACTGAGAAGGGTACCTACAAATATCATCTTATGAAATTTAAATTTGTATTTTATGTACACTTCTGATAAAATTTAATAAGAAAGGTACCTATAATTAGATACCTTTCTTATGAAATTTAATCTCACTCTGTCTTATTTTAATTTCTTTATAATATATTTTCCATAAAGCATCATAAATGTAAAAATGAAAACTAAGTACAAAAAAAATATTAGAGTGCTGAAAGTTTTCCTTAAAAATAACGAGGTAAATAATTTGTTCACTTAAATCTAAATAATTTCACTTCTCTCCTTCCGTAGAAGGAATTATCCTCATGTAAGCTATCAATATGTATTTCATCACCTGTCAAGTGCTTTGTTTTATTTTCAGACTACATCTTTTCGGCGCAGAATCTAAGTTAAGCTTGTTTCAAAATATTTTAAATAAACATTATAATTTCTGATTTTCTTAAAATAAGTTTTGAAAAAATGATAATTGATTTTTAAAAGAATTTCAAACTGAAATTTTAATTTTTATAAAATGAAAAAAAAAAATGGTTGACATAAGTGATTATCTGTCAATTTTGCTGACTAAAAAAAACAGATTTTTAACGAAAATCTTGGACGTGCTAGGAACGATTAAAAAATGTAAAAAAATACCCCCAAAATACTTTGATCTTTCCTCTTAATAATGACAAACATTTAGACGATAAAATTTTGTTTTCGTCAAGTTTGGCATCTTTTTTGTCATACTATGCTTTTTTTTAGTGATCTCGTGGAGGTATGATGAAGGAGTTAAAATTGTAGCAAATGAATGGGTTGTGAATCTGATTAGCTAGGCAGTGTCAACCAGCCTTGTGCTACAATTACTGTATTAAATTGTAGACATTAATTTGCGTTTCTCGTTTTTGTTATTTAACTGAACATTAAAAAAAATTATTCACATATTTCTCTCATGGTCAGCTACGTCCAGAGTTGAAATTCAAGTGTACTTCTTAGCATCATGACAAAAAGAACTTTAGAAAATAGATATCTTGTTGAAAATGTTTATCTAGAAAGTTACAAAACTTCTATTACAATTCACTTTTCGCTGTCCGTAGGACGTGTATTTGGCTCACATAATTATGATAAAATAAAATTTCTTTGATGAAACGTGAGGTTTCTTGGATGAAGTCAAAACTAGATTTGGGAAGTTAAATTGCTATTGAAAGAAAGATATTTAATTTGAAAATAAATTGACTTATTTTTGCTTTTTTGAATGTTATTGGTTACATATGCTGAAATTATTTTAAGTTTTTATGTGAAAAATAGAAGAAACATTGCATTTTATTTTTTATGACAGGCTCAAAATGTAAGTCTCGTTAAAAAAACAATTTCCGTGATGTAAGGGAAATAATACAGTATTTTGTATGTAAAATTATTTGAAACGCTAAAATAAAAAAAAATAAACATCTTAGAAATCACATACTTGTAATTTAAAATTTTACGGGAAATGTGATGCAGTCCATTCACATGAAATCGGCTTCTAAAAATTGACTTCTTGCATCTCAGATTCTGTTTTTATAGGAAAGATGTTTTAAACTTTTACCTGGATTGAAAAAAGGTTATAGCACTAGTTTTTTTTTTTTTTTTTACTTTGTGTAAAAAATATGTATTGAAAATCTTATTTTTTTTTTAAGCGAGCAATTTCTACAATTCTACATTTTTACAAATATTTTGGCGTGGAAAAGTTTTTTTAAAAATGAATACAACAAACAAAAAAATATACGAAACAAAATTGCATTTAAAAACATGTAACAGTTGTAACTTTTATAAGGGGATAAATACGAAATGCTTTGCGTTTTTACTTTTTCTGATATGATTATTGTTGAAAGGCTTCAAAACCCAATAATACATTTAAAGAAATAAATGAAAATTATATTTTTTAATTTAACTTGTCAGATAAAGCATAAAGATGCGATCTTTTGCGGTATCGAGGTGAAGAAAATTTAGAAAAGCGTGCAAATAATTGTTGTTAACTAAATTATGCCCAAATGGCATCAGAAATGATTATAATTAATTCAGAGGAAAGAAAAGCTGATTCATGTACAATCTGTTAAATAAGTTTTTCAACCAACCTGTTTTGTTTTAACTAAGAATTGAGAATGACTATCAGCGGAAATGCCAGTCTCCATACCAGTTGCAATCACTACAGCCATCATAAAATTAAATCGAGGCTTAACCACTTCCGGCTAGCAGCTGAACTGTATGAAATTCTATGGAGAACCAACATGGAAACATTTTATTTTTACATGACTTATTTGCGTGTGTATAGAGTTGAAATACAGAACCATTAAAATTTTTAAAATTCCCACACGCATCAAAGAAGATAAAAGTAAGTGGTGGCATTCTAGTTTACTCATATGGTAAATGACACGTTAAATTATCGAATTTTACACACCTTTAGAGACTATTTCAGACTATTCTAAATTCAAATGTAGTGTCAATTATTCTTGTTTTTGTAATGCTACAAGGTAATCGATAACAAATCATAAACATATAAAGATATTCAATAGAAAAAAATCAATATACTTCGGGAATAAGGATGTATCCGGATCAGATGATTCTCGTTCATGTTGGCAGTCTTCAACACCTTCTTGACATCTATATTTATTACTGTAATTATACAATAATTATGCCACATGGTCGAAAGGGGAAGTGGGGAGAGGCTGGTTTTCACTAACTATCTTATACCTAGCTAATCTGATTCACAACACATTCGCTCATTACCATTTCCACATTCACCATCACCAATCAATCCTCCATACACCATAATACCGCATCCTCTCAAGGGGCCCTACAAAACGCGCCCCATGCCATAAAAATCTAATGATGGTAAAATTTATAATTAAAAATCTATGGATGACTAAAATGAGAGGGGAGGGAATGAACCCCAAAACAAACTAAACATGAACACAAATTAAACATAACTGATGTTAATAGGACCCGTCCAACCCTCAAAATAGGAGAGGCCGTTGTATTCTGTTCACTGGACAAAATCAAAAAGCTCTCTCACTAAGGGAGTGGGAAAAGAGAAAATATATACGGGCATGGGAAATATAAAAGCTGACCCAGTCGAAATGAAAGAGGTGGGGCCAAAACAAACTGGGGAGGTTGAGAATCTTGACTTGGATCATAACCAAAGATCCAACCGAGAGCAGGCCAGAAACAACACTTACTCACATTAACTAGGTACACAAAGCTTATATAACCTAACTAAAGGGAGGGCTCCACAGGAAAACACTCCGATGTGACGTAGGTTGACCTAAAAGAGAAAATCAAGGCTAGCCCCGTTCAAACGAACCAAGCTCGCCTCAGTTACCCACCTTTCGCTGAATGTCGAATGCAAGCGTTTTCTATCAGTTCTAATCTTCATCTCGAGCTGATGCTGAAAGAATCGAATTAGATCCTGACAGGGGCGGACTGAGAGTATTACGGGCCCTCGGGCCGAAAATGCAATGGGCCCCCTTTCCCAATTTTTTACAGTTAAATGCCACATATAGAGGCTGTGCAGCAGGTGATCTGTGCATATTGGCTTAAATAAGAAAAAACTTTAGTTTATTATTAGTGTTGGGACGATTCCTAATTTTTTTCCGATTCCGATTCCAGGAAAATGTTGATTCCGATACCAAGACGATTCCGATTCCTTGCCTACTTAGGTTCTACCTGTATGTGTAGGGAACTCCAATTTTCAGCGATCACGGGAATCGATTACGGGAATCGATCACGGGAATCGCGGAATTGTTATCTAGATTTATTAAAAAAAAATAGTTAAGAAACTGTTTGTAGGAAGGAGATCAAAGTCAGGTAGTCCCCCTCCCACTCCAAATATACTGTGTCTGTTTCACTGATTAAGTTAAGTGTAAGTGGGATTTATAGATAGTAAGTTTGACCTAAAAAAAAATGAAAGAAAGAAAAAAAGAGCAAATCAAATACATTTGATTTTAATACCGTATTTCTTTGGTTTCATTATGTAACTTGTTATTTTTATGAAATGGTACATTTCTCTTTTACCGGTTAGAAATATGGATAAAAAGTTTTTTTTTCAACATCAGACTAAATAAGTTTAAGAGAAACGTAATGAAAGAATCGGAATTAACGATGCAATTCCGATTTCCCCCAAAATACACGATTCTTACGATTAACGATTCCGATTAAACGTCCCATCACTATTTAAGATATGTATGCGTTTATATGAATCAAAAGATTTGAAAACTTGAAGCTCATAAAGATGTTCATGGACACATAATGATAGTAACAACAAAGCCGCGTAATGACATGTCAAACAAAAATTTTGTTTGACATGTCATTACTGCGAGTCAACACGTAAACAATGTACTAGATTGTAAAATTTATAATAGATATTAAAAACAAATAAAAAAATGTGTTAACATACACTTTTAAAAATATTACTTACATTTTAATACGTCTTAATATAAGATATACTGTTATGTCGTGTATCCCTTAGTTCTTATTCCACTTCCGTTCTCGTTGGTGTCCATTTATTATATATGAGCTACCTGCTCATATGCAAATTATACTAATTTGCATATCACTACATCTCCCTATAACGGAGGGGCCTTATGCCGCGAGTACTTCTTGTACCCTCCTGAACATCTTCCTTTATCTCTCTCCTTTCCCTTGGATATCTAGATCTATCACGACTTTCCCTATAATCGAATTGTTCCTCTTGCATACTCTGGTCTTCCTCTTCTAACTCATCTCTCTCTACTTCTTCCTCCGCAGTTTCATTCTGCATTAACTCTTCTGATACATCAATAATGGGCATCTCTGAAGGCATTTCCTCATCAGATTCTTCTCCTTGGGATCTTATTTGGTCAGCATGAGCTAGAACACTGTTCCCATTTTCTTTATTTAATATTGCAGTATTATGTCCTTTCTGCATAATAAATTCGGCTGACTCTGGTTGCATATTCCTATTTCTTTTGTACCACATCTTTTGATTTGTGGCATATGACATAGTCAAAGGGGACCTTAATTGTCTGCCCATTAAGGCAGATGGACTTTCCGGCCTGCCTGCATGTGGAATTGTTCTGTAACTTAATAGTAATCTTGGTAGGAAAGCATCGATTTCCTCCTTCTGTTGCAAGCATGCTTTTATGCCCTTCTTTATCGTCTGGACCATCCTTTCCGCTGCCCCATTACTTTGAGGGTGGTAGGGTGGTAGGGAGGGGTCTTGTAAGGTCTGCATCCTATTTTTCTTAGCCATTCATGCAAATCAGCATCCACAAATTCTGGTGCGTTATCAGTCACCAATGTTCTCGGTGTCCCATTCCTCGAAAATATTACTCTTAATATTTGTTTTACGGTGGTACTTTTTTATCAGGTACTCTCACCACTTCAGGCCAACCTGAATATGCGTCTACTAATATTAATAATAGTCCTATCCCATTGACATAGGCATGGTCCATGTGTACTCTGCTCCATGGTTCTACTTCTCGGGGCCATACATGTATTTTCTTTTGCTTAAAATTCCTGAGTTCTGTGCATTTTTTGCATCTTTTACGTAGTCTTCTACGTCTCTTGAGTACCCCGGCCACCAGGCTTCCAATTTTAATCTTCTTTGCGTAGCTGCCACTCCACAATGTACGTCATCGTGTACACTTTTTATAACCTGTCTCCTCTGTGTTTCTGGGGAACTACCAAGTCTCCATTACATATTATCCCGTTTTCTATAGTCATTCTATGTCTAATTTCTTTGAATGGTCTTTCAGCCATTGAACAATTTCTCCAGCGATTCTGTTTTATCCTCGACATTATTCTATTTAACACTGGGTCATTTGTAGTTTCAGTAGCCATTTTATCTACAGATATTACATCGGTTTCTACAAGGTGCAAGAATGTGTCTTCAAATTCCTCGTCGTTTTTGTCCTCCTCTCTATAAAACCTCAATCTAGATAAGGCATCCACGTGCGGTATCGTATTCCCTTTAACATATTCAATGTCAAAGTCGAACGCCATCAGTCTAATCGCCCAACGTAATATTCTGGACGTTGTAACTTTCGGTAGCTCTTTTCTTGGGTTGAAAATAAATTCCAGTGGTCTATGATCACTTTTGAACAAGAATTTTTCCCCATCAAAACTGTCTTGCTCTATGCGTTGTCCACACTATGGCTAGTGCCTCCCTTTCTATATTCGAATAATTGTGTTCAGTTGTTGTTAATCTCCTTGATAAATACAATATGGGATGCCCATCTTGTGACAAAATACCAGATATGGACTGCTCACTAGCGTCAGTAGTTAGAGTTATGTCCTTCTTAGGGTCAAAAATTTGTACTATTGGCTTTTTTGCCAGAATCTGTTTTAAGTTTTCAAAGGCTTTCTGTTGGTGTTCTAACCAAATGAATTCCACATTTTTTTTTTTCTTAACTTAGCAAATGGCTCTGTCAACTCATATTTTGGTACATATTTTCTATAAAAAATTTACCAAACCTAAGAAGGACTCAATTTTTTTTTTATTTTTTGGTGTAGCAACTTTTAGAATTTTCTCTATTAGTACTTTATCTGGAGAGATCCTTCCTTTGATATTGAGTAACCCAAAAATGATATTTCATTACTGTTGGTTACACACTTTTTGTATTTATTGTCATACCAGCGTCTCTCGGCCGGTTCAGTATATTTTCAGTTTTTTTCTTTAAATCATCTTCATTTAAATCTCCAACACATATATCGTCTTGATAACAGATGGTATTTTCAACATTTCCTATTACTTTTTGAAAAATTGCACTTGCCGTTTTTATGCCATACGGCATTCTTTTCCACCTTAACAGGCCTATAGGTGTGTTTATAGTCGTCACTTCTTTAAAATTTTCATTTATCGGTATTTGGTGGTAAGCTGATTTTAGGTCTATCTTCGAAAATACTTTCATTCCAGCAAGCTTATGTAAAGCTACTTCCACATTTGGAATAGGGTACGAGTCAGCACAAACTTTATGGTTCACCCCTATTTTATAATCTCCACAAATTCTCAGGTCACCATCTTTTTTTTTCAATACCACGATGGGTGATGCCCATTTACTTCCTCCTGGAGGGGCAGGTTCTAATAAGTCTTTCTTTATTAGCTTTCGCAATTTAGCTATTACCAATGGTAATAAATGCACTGGTATTTTTCTCGCTTCGTAGTAGGGGGGGAAACATCTTTTAATTTCAGGCTAGCTTCATAGTTTTTAATTTTCCTGTTTTTTCTATTTCTATCTCATTAATCAACTTCGTTGAATTTATTTTTAATACGTCATTCCCCAGTAGTCCATGCGTTTTTCGGCAATTTGTAACTATAATGGGTACTATTTCACATTTTTCTTTTAATTCTATTGAACCTTCAAAGTAACCCATAATTGCTATAATCGAGCCATCAAACTGACGTAGTTGTAAGTTGTTTTTTTTTTAAAAACGGTTTTCCCATAAATTTCTGGGTACTATCGTGACGTCACTATCTGTGTCGATTTGCATTTCGACAATACAGTCGTTGATTTTCACTTTTATTTTTGTATCTCCGTTCTTAGATCCAGTATTTTGTATATTATCCTTTTTACATTAAAATCCATCTATTTTCATCCTCTACTCTTTTTCCACATTTTTCGTTTTACATACTTCTTTGAAGTGATTTTTTTTAAACACTTTGAACACGTCTTTCCAAAGGCTGGGCATTTTCTTTTTTTCATTTCATGAATTTTTCCACAGTAGGCACAATTTTTTCTTTTTGTTTGTACCGTATATGTTTCAGCCATTATTTCTTCGTAGGATTTATTTTATTTTGGTTGTAGGTATGTATCAATTCCTGCTGTTGTATAAATTCTATACACATATTCAAAGGCATGTTTGTCAGTTGTAACTGTTCCATTAACTTATATCTATGTGCCGAATTATGCATACCTTCAATTAATCTTAGTTGGATTAATTCTTCTTCCGTTGTCTGCTCGCCTGTTCCTAGTTTTCGAATTCACAGTATTTACTCGCACTTCTTAACCGGTGTAAATATTTTACTATCGGTTCATCCACTTCCTGCTTCATTGCCATAAACTTGGTCCTTTCTGCAATCACCAGTCTTTTCTTTGGCCTCATGTTTTTTAATAACCTGACATTTCTTCGAAAGTCATTTCTTCTAGTTCTCGAGGGTAAACCATTGTAGCAACCTTCATAATCGCTTCACAACCAGCGGTAGCCATGAACAAGTCGGTGATTTCATTTTCCCCTCCTCTGTTTTTGTTGTCTTTCAACTTTTTACATCTAGCATTAGCAGCAAAGCAACGAATCCACGTACTCTGGGTCTTCAAGGACCAAAGAGTATCCTATCGGCGACGCCATTGTTATGTCGTGTATCCCTTAGTTCTTATTCCACGATATTTATTCGTACAAAAGTACAAATTGTGGCACAAGGCCAAAAAGGGGAGGGGTAGAGGCTGGTCAACACTAACTATCTTATACCTAGCTAATCAGATTCACGACCCATTCATACATTACAATTTACTCATTCACCACAAGAACTCATCCATCACCATTCAATCCGCCATCCACCATAATACCACATCCTCTCCAGGGGAACCTGCAAAAACGCGCCCCACGCCATAAAAATTTGATGAAGATATACAATATACCTAAAATTCTAATAGTGATATAATGAGAGGGAGGGGGATGAACCCAATAATAAACTAAAATCAAAACAAAATGCAAACTAAATATAACTGATGTTAGTAGGGACCGTCCATCCCTAAAAAAAAGAGGGCCGCTGTATTCTGCCTAGAGGACAGAATCAAGAGGCGCTCTCGCTAAGGAGGTGGGAAAAGGATAAAATATTATGCGGGAGTGGGAAAGTATAAATCTGACCCAGTCGAGATGAAAAGGGGGCCAAAACAAACTGGGGAGGTTGGGAATCTCGACTTGGACCATAACCAAAGAGCAGCCGGGATACAGGCCAGGACCAACATTTACTCACATTAACTAGGTACACTGAAGCTTTTCTAATCCCTAACCAAGGGGAGGGTTCCACAGGAAACCACCCCGATGTGCCATAGGTTTGACCTAAAAGAGAAAATCAAGGCTAGCCCCGGTCACACGAACCAAGCTCGCCTCTTTTACCCAACTTTCGCTAAAGACTGTCGAATGCAATCGTTTTCTATCAGTTCTAATCTTCATCTTGAGCTGATGCTCAAAGAATCGGATCAGATCCTGATGAGAAAGACGGTCACCTCGCAAGACTTCCTCCTTCCGCGTCGTCCAAATCACCATTCGAGCCGTGGCCAGCAGCGTGAGAAACACCATCCGTTTCACCCCGGAATACGGGGGCGACACATTGTCACACGCGTATGCACGATCAATGAACACAAGCTGTTCGGGAGCGAGACGAGCCGTCAGCTCGCCGACATGGTCCCATAAGGGGCGGACCCGGGGGCAATGGTAGAAGGCGTGCGCAGCCGTTTCCTCTAAACCAAGGCCACACCGTTCACAGTCTGGCAAATCCGCCAAGCCCCATATGAAAACCTTGTCGTTGAGAGGCAGCCGATTCCGAGCCAATCGCCAGTTAAGCGAAAACTCAGGGTTACTGAGGTAATCCGCCGCTGGCGCCCAAGACCAGTAGGAGCGATACTCCTCCTCCGACAAGCCGAGCGTATCTCGTAGGGCATCCTTCGCGGGCCCCTCCACTAATTCACGATAGAAGACCTTCCTAGGCCGAGAAAGGTCACTGGACCGGGGAACGGCTCTCAAGGCCGACCGACACTCGCGAAGGAAAACCGATTGATCCCGGGGTTTACGACGGCGCTCAACCCGCGCGATGGGGGGACTGATGGTAAGGCTAGGGAAGGCGTCCCAACAATCCCTCCAGAATCGGATCTCCTCCAGTCAATGCGCGGCGTAGGAAAGCCAACCTAGAGGCACGGATGTGACTCAGCAGGTGCGGCATTCCCAGCCCCCATGACACGGACGTTTAGTGCAGACTCGTCTGTCGACCCGATTACCGCGTCCCTCCATAAAATGGAGGATAGCGATCGCTCGAGCGCCTTCCTGTGGGTCTTACAGAGAGGAAGTACGGACAATCGATAAAGAATCAGGGGAAAATGTATGTAGCACACACCTCCGCCCTGCCCTTCACGGACAACCTCCGTCGTTTCCAAGTCTGACCGGCGGAATCGACCTTTGCTCGTACTTCAGACCAATTCTTCTCCAGCTGGAGGTCGGGCCCAAACCACACTCCTAGAATGCGGACAGGACCGTCCGTCCAACCGAAGCGGCCCGGAAGAGCGACCCCTTCCAGGCACCTAACCGCAAGCCGGACGACTTGTCGCGGTTTATCTTGGCCCCTGTCACCTTCTCGTACCGATCAAGCGCCTTCTGCACCGCCTCAATGTCGCTGCGGGACGACACGAAAGCAGATACGTCATCGGCGTACGCGGAAACCCTGGCTCGAGACCCTCCAGGTACGGCGATTCCACGTAGGGCCGGACTGCACGTCTCGTCCTTCAGCCGGCGAAGGAGAGGCTCCAACGCCAAAGCATAAAGGAGAGGCGACAGCGGACAACCCTGACGAACCGACCTAGACAGCACAAAAGTGTCCGACAACCTTCCGTTCACCTGTACCACAGCACTGGGGGAGCGATACAGGAGGCTAATCCAACGGCAGAAGTTGGGTTCGAATCCAGTGGCCTGCAGGACAGTAGCAAGG
Organism: Acanthosepion pharaonis; assembly: GCA_903632075.3. Lineage (NCBI taxonomy): Eukaryota > Metazoa > Mollusca > Cephalopoda > Sepiida > Sepiidae > Acanthosepion > Acanthosepion pharaonis. The sequence goes on from CAHIKZ030001560.1 coordinate 439,689, forward strand.
TAGCGATGGTCAACCCTATCAAATGCCTTGGACTGATCCAAATTGATCAGCGCGGCTTGTTCGTCGTCTTTTACTCCCTCTATGATCGTGCGGATCAGATGCAGGTTGCTCTGAATTGTTCGGCCCCTCACAGAACAAGTCTGCTCAGGACCCAACAGAGACTCGGCAACTGACTGCAAACACTCCTGCAGGATCTTGGCCAAAATCTTAAACTCTGTGTTTAGCAGAGTTATGGGCCTGTAATCATCTAGGTTCCCCCACCACCTTTGCCTTTTTTTCAACAGAGTGATCACACCCTGGTGATCCGATTGGGGATGGACCCCGACCGAAACCAGTTGTTGAACACTGCAGTCAAAATCGGAACAAAGATGTGCGACAGCCTCAAGTACACTTCATAGGGCAAACCATCCAGACCGGGCGACTTGCCTCTGCCGACCTTCTTCAATGCCGCGTAGACTTCGCCCTCCGTAATCTCTCCCTCGCAGCTAGCCGCTTCAGTCGGCGAAAGCCGAGGAAAGTCAGCCAAATAGCTGCGAAACTCCTCCTCACGGAGACCAGGCTCCTTGGTAAACCGGTCTCGAAATGGCGCCGAAACGCCTCGCACATGTCGTCAGTGGCCCGAAGAGTGTGCCCCTCCGGGGATTTGACTTCACGAATGCAACGATCGCCACCTCGACGGACCTCTTCCCTGCGCAGATCTGCGCCCAAATTCACAGCTTCGGAAGACATCTTGCTTAACTTATGTCTAATTACCTGGCCCATGTACCGCTCGCTATTCAAACGATCCAGGGCTTCCCTAGCTAAGGCTATCTCTAGGGGATCCCCCCAGCCACCGCCCGGGAATAGCTAGCTTTAAGCGTCTTCACCTTTTCAGCTCTATCTAGAGCGAGCCGTTTGCCGAAATCAGTGGTGAAAGACCTAATCCTACACTCAAGTCGCTCCCACCACCTATTCCCGATAACCGCCCCCACTAGCTCCCGCTGCACTAATCTAGTTAGCTGTTCCTGGAAGTCCCGCCTGTCCAGTAAGGACAGATTGAACTTCCAGTACCCAGCCATTCTAGGCCTAGTTCCTAACGCCACCCGGGCACAAACGAGTTTGTGGTCCGAATAGCCTACCCAGTGGAACGTGGGACAATCTAAAAGATCTACATCGGCTCTTCTAACTAACATTCTGTCAAGGTAGCTAACTACCTTGTCACAAGGCCAATTAAGAGCCCACGTCCACATTTGCCCCCCGGGATGATCGACCCGGTATCTATCGACAAGACCATAATCGTCGATCAGATCAACCAGGCTACGATCGCCCCTTCTCCCACTAGCACCCCTGCCCCTGTTCAACTTGGGGTCCAGGATGGCATTCCAGTCCCCATTAAAAACTAGGCGCGTCGAATCCACCAGGAACGGCCCCAACCGCCGAAAAACGAGACCTGCTCCTCCCGGTCATTGGGCGCATAAACCGCAACGACTCGGAACGAACCACTTTTCACGGCAATATCGGCCACGATCAACCGGCCCTCGGCATCGGTATGCACAAGGTCCACCTTCGCATCAAGAGTACGTCTGACAAGCAAAGAAACTCCTCTGGCAAACCGGTCCCCATATGCTGAATAGACGGCAAAGTCATCCTCCAGCACACACGCATCGGAAGTGCAAACAAAGTGGGTCTCTTCGATCGCGGCAACATCCACACCAAAGGACAAGAGGTCCCGGAGCAGGCGGGCAGCCTTACCCCGACTCCTCAAGCCCTTCGCATTCAACGTCGCTATCTTAATTTCCATCTTCTAAGTCCTGTAAAATATAAAGAACAGAATTAACCTATTCACATACCGGGCGGAAATCTGCAGCGGTAAGGACCCTGACGGATTGTCCCAGGTTTCCTGTACCCAACTCGGTCGTCATACGACCCCCAGGACAACACCGCCAACGTCCGTGGGGTAAATTAATTTTATGGCCCTATACAAAGAGGGATGGAGCAGAACCAGGACCCTCCCAGAGCAAAAATGTCTCATCTTTTTTTGAGGTCTTCATTATTTTCCTCCATTACCCTTATTTTCGGATAAGCTTCTCGAGCCTCATATATATGGCTCCACACTTTCAGGTATGCCCCGGTGTCCCTTACGACGGTGATGACTCCTGGGGCGTTAGGGAAGTTTCGTGGATCTTCTACCGATTTCCCATCCACCTCGTCAAGCTTAAACAGGAGCCCCAAGAGGGCCTTTTTTTTTGTTTTGATAGGCCTTTTTTTTTGCCTCCTCCTTATCTACTTTACAGATCCCATCTGGACCCGGGAAGTATTTTTCTTTTTCTTTTCCTTCTCCCTATCACGATGGGGAGGGGTGGAAGTGGACGCGTGCGGGGAAGTAGCCGGTGAACTTAGGGGTGTAATGGGGAAGAGGGGTTGGAAAACGGGAAGGGGAAGAAGGGACGCCCTAACTTTGGGGAGCTGGAATCTCTTATTGGCGAAGCCGGGAAGGAGCGCCGCCTGGTTCTGTCCATGCTTCGCTCCCTCTGCTTCGGCCAGACTGTTCTGTTTCCTCAGGATCTTCCTCCCTGCTCCTTTTCAGGGACGGAGTTCGCGGTGGAGGCATTTTATCTACCTCCATTGATGTTTCTTCCTCCACCTGCTTCTCCTTGTGGAGGTGTTGCTGCCTTTTTGCTGCTGCTTCTGCTGTTCCAGGTTTTGCTGTTTCTGCTGATCTTGTTGCTGCAGTTTTTGTTGCTGTTTCGAATGCTGGTGTTTCTGTTGCTGATGAGGTTGTTGCTGTTGAATCTTCTCTTGCTGCTGGGGCTTCTGCTGTGGCTGATGCTGCTGGGGTTTTTGTTGTTCTTGTTTCTCCTTCCGCACTGGAGGAGAGGGTGGAACTGCCACTTTTCCCCTTTCCCCACCTCCGTCCAGGCTCCTGGTCCAGCCTTTTCCTTTGTTGGAGCCACTTCTGTCACTGCTGTTACTGCTGCTGGAGTATCTTTTGTAGTCTGCTGAGCCTTTCCGGGGGCACTCCTTTTGCCATGTGCCCCACCGCACCACACGCCCAACAACACGGCTTCCTGCCCTCCACTACCACCAGCATCTTCTTCTCCCGGCAAGTCAACACATTTGGTATGTCCCTGAAGTTGTCCCTATCCAGGACTACCTGGAGCACCATGTTCCTGTTGCTATGCCAGACTTGCTTCTGAGCGCGCTGACTTCCTCTACTTGGCCAAATTTGGCGAAAAACGCTCCTATTCTGTCCTGGGTAATGTCGACAGGAACGCCGTGAACAGTAATCCGCGTCTTTCTCGTCCCCATGTATTCTGTTTGGAGGCGCAAGTTTGTTGTGGACAAGATGTTTCCGGCCAGCTGCTTCGCCTCTTGCTCCGAACCAAGCAGAATGTCCCACATGGCATTGCTTCTGCGGGCTAACATTTTGGGGGCAATCTTGAGGGTCTTTAGAGCATCCTCTACATTGTCTCTGCTGACTCCAATCAGTCTATGGGTTTTGACATCCGATGTTAGCAGAGAGATAACTTTGACCTTGATAGCGTCCAAGGCCTCCTGAATTGTAATAAACTCATTCCCTTCACGTACTCTTCGTATTTCTGTCGTTGTTCTTCGTAATACGAAGAGTCTTTTTTCTTCGGTCCACTCTCGGACCAGGCCTGACTTTTCGCTGGCGACAAATTTTGACTTTGCACCGGCGGTGTTGGTCGAGACATGTTTACGTTTGTGTCGTCGGCCATTTTGGCCGCGACCAAACGAATATAACTGTATTTTTTTTTTTTTTTTTTTTTTTTTTAAATTTTTAAAACTGTTTTTTTTCCAAAAAGTATCAAACAGAAAATAAAATGATCATGGCAGAAATTTGCACTGAAAACATCCCTGCATTTTTCACCTCCTTCACAATTTCGTTTTTAACCATGTCTGAAATAATATTTATTATCTTATTGACAGTTGTTTTACTTAAAAAAGTAACAAATTTTCCACGCCCTTTCTTAGATGGATCTTTTTGTTTGCCTTGCAAAACCACCTTCTGCAAATGTTCCTGCAGGTGTGGATTGTACCCTGCAAGAAGCTTTATAGCCTCTAAAAAATTCCCTGCATTGTCCTGATTATTTTCATCAAATGCAGTTGCAACAGCTTCTCCATATTTGCCGCGGTAAGACAAAACTTGAAACCCAATGTAAAATATTGCATCACTTATACACTTTAAAACAGAGCGATACTGAAGAACTTGTTGGGTTCTTAAGGAGAGTTGTTCCTTTAAAAAATTGTGCTTGGCTGATCTTTCACAAGCATTCAGAAAATATGCATCAGTAGAATGCTTATGACACTGGCTCTTTTCATGTTCCAAAAGTCTCGTTGCGATGTGTCTCCAATCAGAACAGCCTTGGATCATCTGTATATTTCGACTTTTTTCGGGAGCATACATCAGCCAAAATGAGCAATGTAAACTCTTATTTTCTTCATTGTATGTTACCCACTTTCTGTTAATATTCATGCCCTGAATGCCTTGTCTGTCATATACAACAACACTATTACATACAGGCTGGTTTGGATGAAATTTCCAGAACATCTCCTGTGAAATTGACGCATTATGGCTGGTATTCGGTTTTAAAAAATACGCACTTTCTGCATGTATAACCTGCGTACTGGTTGTCATGGAATCAGGCCTTAAAATCTTAGATGGTGACTCATCGAATTCGCTTTCATCAGGTGTGATTTCAAATTCAGATGGTGCTTCTGCACATGTTGATGTTTTATCTTGTAAGCCAAAGTCAGTTGTAACTTTGTCTTGTTCAGAGGATGTAGCTGTCTTAGCAAAAAATGTATCAATTTTATTTGTTGTCTTCTTTATCATGGATATTTTATCTTTTTTCTCTTTTCTCTTTTGAGCACCAGCTTGTAGTCAGACATCATTAAATAGGGTTTTTAGCTACCTGTACACTAGACAAATAGTTTCTTCTCGGTAAAATCTGTTTGGGGACAATTTTATAAAGAGCAAGTAAATACACTGTAACAAAGAAAATACAATCGATAGCAAGTATTTATGTAGAATATCAGGTTTTAAAATTATAAAATGAAAATAAAATAATACGTAATTTCAATATTTCAGAACCTAAACGAAAACTAAAGTTTCCATTAATGTAAACATAGAATTCAAGTCTATTCATTCACCCTGAAATCCATGAATAAGATTGCAAAATTAGGAATGTCAAAAATCCCTGAAATTTGCGAAATATATGAATAATTTCTGTTTCTTTATTAAAAAAAAAGTATCTTTTACTTAGAATAACATCTATCGGTAAGTAAAAAAATCGAACTTTTATTAACGTGAACACTTACCGTCACTTCTCTACATTTATCTAAAATATGAACGCGGGTTAGTTTTATATTCGATGTATATTTGCATATTGATAGGGGGATAGATTTTTTGGACGCTCCTTCATTGTGAAATTGTTGTTAGTTAAACTAGGCACATTTCAAATATTTGAATTATTTTACTAATTTAGATCATACAAAGGTAATTTTTTAATTACACATTACATATTTGTTCATTAATGGTTATTAACTAACAAAAGGATAGCATTTTATCGCATTTGGTTTTTTTTTAAATTTAATTAATTTTACTTGCCTTCTTTTCACGAATCAATAAAATACAATTATCGGCTAAATTCGAAAGTTGAGTTTTTCGTAAATTTACTTTTTTGATTTATTATTTCGAGTACGTATTTACAAATAATAGTTCTATTTTTTATTTATTTGGAAGTTTGTTCTCTATGAGTTAAGTAATAATTTTCTCTTTAATTTTTTTTCGAAGGAGTTAAAAAACAGACTTCCAAAAGACAGCGACTATACTTAATGTCTGAAGAGCAAAACAAGATAACAGACACGACTGCAATTGCACAGTCACACTGAGTGCACATATACGTATAAATATCTTATCAACTGAAATTATATCAATGATTTAGAAGAATGTGGTAAGATATAATGCACTCACTGGCATAAATTGACTGTTAGTATTAAACACCTTCGTCAATTTAAAAACAATATTGATTAAAAAATTTTAAAAAATATTTTGCTTGAATTCGCATTAAACCCTCTTAGTCTTATTGGCATTTTAAAAAAAATGACTTAAGAAATTACATAATGCGAATTTAAATTTACTCAATATTTGTAACAAATTAGCATAATTACAGATGTAAACAAAATAATTAGTCAATATTTTTAACTTACTGAAATGCTTGGCAATGGCAACAGACAGGAATTTATAAGGTGTCCTTTCTTTGGAAATTCTAAATAAATATCATGAAAATTTTAGTGTCTTTTGGGAGTGACGGGAATGGGAGAGAGAGTTCGCTAAGACTTGACCGGTACAACAGACTACAGGCGCCAGATTTATGGTCACCAGAATATTTTTAATATTAAAATAATTTATTGCGTGTTTTCGGCCAGGCAAGGGGTGCGGGTGCGGCAAATCAAAAAGGATAAAGCTATGCCTTGCAGTCTAGCTGGGAACCAGGTTTGAACTTACCAGTCCCAAAAAACAGACATTTTTTTTTACTGCGTTCATTCGTAAGGTTTCTTCGTTTTCTTTTACTTTCTTTGTTTTTCTTTCTTTCTTCACAAATTTAGTTTGATTGCTAACGAAGATACTTTTTCTTCTCCAAATTTTCATTTTTGCACGGTCACGGATCTGTCCGTACTTGTGTCCGGCAGTCCGCACGGCCATGAGAACACACAAGGGGGCCTGAGTCAGGCGGGCCCCTTGCAGTGTTGGGCCCTCGGACCAGGTCCGATTGGACCGATGGCTCAGTCCGCCCCTGGATCCTGATGAGAAAGACAATTGCCACGCAATACTTCCTCCTGTCGCGTCGTCCAAATCACCATTCGGGCCGTGGCCAGTAACGATAGAAACACAATTCGTTTCACCCCAGAATACGGGGGCGACGCATTGTCACACGCGTATGCGCGATCAATGAGCATGTGATGATGATCATCATCACACACATACATACATACATACATACCTACACAAATTCAAATTTCAATAACAATCATTCATTGGATAGAAATCAACGCTGCTATCTTATGCGACAATTTTGAAATCGCTATATTTTTGTATAGTAGATTTTGTGCACTTTTGGGAAAATCGGCTCCCAGAAATCTCCCCAAAACTCATGCACTGATTTGTCAGTATCGATCAATCAGATTCTCTGCATGTAGAGAAGGATTTTTCCCGCGCAGCACTCCTGATCCATTGACCATCTATATAAACAAACACGAGTTTGCCTCTCTCTCTCTCTCTCTTTCTTCTCTATTCTTGCTGCAAAATGTAGTCCCAGAGAATTATCGTCTTGACCTTGCGGTCAGACGTTAAAGAACATCCCAACATACACGTACGAACTCTTACGAACTTCTCCAAAATACGAACGTTCACACACACACACAAACACAATGTTAACTGTCTATGTGCTTTGTAAATGCTTTGTTTAATACATATATTTGTTTATATATATCGGTCTTGTTTGTTTGTCTTCCTTATCTTTAGTTGGACTTAATCCAAGTCTAACATTCTAATGTAGCTGGACCTTCCAGCAGGAAATATAAATGGACGTGTTTTCTTTAAATCTTCACACCCCTGGTCCTCTACATTAATGGTGACAGCCGACGTGATTTTGTTAAGGAAAGCCAATAATGGCCCCCCCTACAAGCACAAGCTGTTCGGAAGCGAGACGAGCCGTCAACTCGCCGACATGGTCCCATAAGGGGCGGACCCGGGGACAATGGTAGAAGGCGTGCGAAGCCGTTTCTTCTAAACCAAGGTCACACCATTCACAGTCTGGCAAATCCGCCAAGCCCCGTATGAAGGCCTTATCAGGTAAGCGAAAACTCAGTGTTACTGAGATAATCTGCCGCTGGCGCCCAAGACCAGAAAGAGCGAAACTCCTCCTCCGAGACGCTCACGTAGAGGATCCTTTACGACCCCTTCTACTAAATAACGATAGGAGAACTTCCTAGGCCGTGAAAGGTCACTGGACCGAGGAATGATCGTCAAGGTGTACCAACACTCGCAAAGGAAACCCGATTGATCCCGGGGTTTACGATGGCGCTCAGCCCCCGCGAGATAGAGGGGGGGCTGATAGTAAGGAAAGGAAACCGTCCCTAACAATCCCCGCCATAATCGAATCTCCTGTCAATGCGCAGCGTAGGAAAGTCAAACTCGAGGCGAGTTTGTGGCTCGCCAAGTGTGGCATTCCCAGCTCCCTATGACACGGACGTTGTGCACAGACTTCTCTGTCGACCTGATGCTTGCGCCCCCTCCATAAAACGGAGGATAGCGAGCGCTAGAGCGTCTTCTTATGACCTTTACAGAGAGGAAGTCCTCCTTGCCTTTCATGGACAACCTCCATCGACGCCAAGTCTGACCGGCCGCTTCGACCTTTGCTCGTACTCCAGACCAATTTTTCTCCAGCTGGAGTTCGGGCCCAAACCACACTCCAAGCGTCGCGGAAGATCGCCCCCACCCCACTTCCAGGCACCTAACCGCCAGCCGGACGACTTGTCGCGGTTTATCTTGGCCCCTGGCACCTTTTCGTACCAATCAAGCGCCTTCAGTACCATCTCAATTTCGCTGCGGGACGACACGAAAGTAGATACGTCATCAGCGTACGTGGAAACCCTGGCTCGAGCCCCTCCAGGAACGGCGATTCCACGTAGGGCCGGACTGCACGCCCTGTCTCTCAGCCGGCGAAGGAGAGGCTCCAACACCAAAGCATAAAGAAGGGGTGACAGTGGACAACCCTGACGAACCGACCTAGACAGTGCAAAAGCGCCCGACAGCTTACCGTTCACCTGTACCAAAACACTGGTGGAGCGATACAGGAGGCTAATCCAGCGGCAGAAGTTGTGTTCGAATCCAGCGGCCTGCAGGACAGCAGCAAGGTCGCAATAGTCAACCCTATCAAATGCCTTGGACTAATCTAAATTCATCAGCGCGGTCTCATCGTCGTCTTTTACACCCTCTATGATCGTGCCGATCAGATGCAGGTTGCTCTGAATTGTTCGACCCCTCACAGCGCAAGTCTCTCAGGTCCCAACAGAGACTCGGCAACTGACTGCAAATGCTCCTGCAGGATCTTGGCCAAAATCTTTAACTCTGTGTTTAGCAGAGTTATGGACCTGTAATCATCTAATTCCCGTCCAACATCCTTGCCCTTTTTCAACAGCGTGATCACACCTCTGGTAAACCGGTCAGGAATGGCCCTCTGCCGGAACCAGTTGTTGAACACAACCGTAAAAATCGGAACAAAGATGTGCGACAGCCTCAAGTAAAATTCATAGGGCAAACCATCCAGATTGAGTGACTTGCCTCTGGCGACCTTCTTCAAGGCCGCGTAGACTTCACCCTCCGTAATCTCTCCCTCGCAGCTAGCCACTTCAGTCGACGAAAGCCGAGGAAAGTCAGCCAAATTGATTACGAAAGACCAGGCTACTTGGCAAACCGTTTCTCGAAATGCAGCCGAAACGCTTCGCACATGTCGTCAGTGGCCCGAAGAGTGTGCCCCTTGCGGTGTTTTGACTTCACGAATGTGCCGATCGGACCCTCGACGGATCTCTTCCTTACGTAATTCTGCGCCCAGGTAAAACTAGCCTTAAGTGTCTTCACCTTTTCAAATCTATCTAGGGCGAGCCGCTTGCTGAAATCAGTGGTGAACGACCTAATCATATCCTTAAGTCTCTCCCACCACTTATTCCCGATAATCGCCCCCACTAGCTCCCGCTGCACTAAGCTAGTTAGCTGATCCTGGAAGTCCCGCATGTCCAGTAAAGACAGATTGAACTTCCAGTAGCCAGCCATTCTAGACATACGATCTAAGATCTAACGCACTCCGGGTACGAAGGAGTTTGTGATCCGAATAGCCTACCCAGTGGAACGTGGGACAATCTAATAAATCTACATCGGCCCCTCTAACTAACATTCTATCCAGGTAACTAACCACCTGGTTAAAAGGCCAATTAAGAGCCCACGTCCACATCTATCCCCCACCCCGGGGTGATCGACCCGGTATCTATCGGCGAGACCAAACTCTTCGATCAGATCAACCAGGCTACGATCGCCCCTTCTTCCGCTAGCTCCCCGCCCTCTGGAGACTATTATGACGGAAATCGTGTTTCTTTTTCGCTTTTTGAGATTTTTAAACAAAAATAAATTTCACAAAAGTAAAAACTTAAAAATATTTAAACGATTGAATTTAAAGAAAGAAAAACGGAGTCCAGGATGAATAAACTAAACAAACTTAGCTTGCCAAAAACAAGACAAATGTAAGAAATTAAATGAACGAAAGGACGGGAGGAGGGTAACACAAAAAGAAAATGCGGTTTGCAAATACACAAAGAAAACAAACTGAAAATAGAATACAAAAGCGTTCAAAAATAACAAAAATTAGAAATGAAAAACTTAGCGTAGATTTGTAGCGGACCCTTTGGAGGGGGCGCGATATGAAACCACGATCCGAGCGCCCCCGTCTGATGAAGTCGCAAGAGGCCCGCTAACGTTTTTCATGTTAAAGACGTGAAATCTTACAAGGTGAAACAACATGGACAACAGAACGAGGATATATATGATTAATGCTAAGTTTATTTTATAAAGAAAATGGGGTATATTGATGGGGTATATTGGTCTGGCAATCGTGGTAATGGTGGTCGGACTGGTCGTGTCGATGGTCGGAGTCAAGGTGCAGACGTTCCGGTCGTGTCGACGGTTGGAAAAAGATTGCGGACGTTCCGGTCATGTCGTCGGTTGGACGTTAAGGTCGACGACGGATGCTGAGGTGCGTTCGTCCCGGTCGTGTCGACGGTTGGAGTCAAGGTGCAGACGTTCCGGTCGTGTCGACGGTTGGAAAGAGATTGCGGACGTTCCGGTCGTGTGGACGGTTGGAAAGAGATAGCGGACGTTCCGGTCGTGTTAATGGTTGGGTGTTGAGGTCGACGACGGGATGCTGAGGTGCGTTCGTTCCGGTCGTGTCGACGGTTGGACGTTGAGGTCGACGACGGGATGCTGAGGTGCGTTCGTTCCGGTCGTGTCGACGGTTGGACGTTGAGGTCGACGACGGGATGCTGAGGTGCGTTCGTTCCGGTCGTGTCGACGGTTGGACGTTGAGGTCGACGACGGGATGCTGAGGTGCGTTCGTTCCGGTCGTGTCGACGGAAGGACGGGAGATCGACGACGGGATGCTGAGGTGCGTTCGTTCCGGTCGTGTCGACGGTTGGACGTTGAGGTGCAGACGTTCCTGTCATGTCGACGGTTGGAAAGAGCTTGCGGATGTTCCGGTCGAGTCGACTGTTGGACGTTGAGGTCGATGATGGGATGCTGAGGTGCGTTCGTTCCGGTCGTGTCGACGGTTGGAGTCGAGGTGCAGACGTTCCGGTCGTGTCGATGGTTGGACGTTGCAGTGCAGGCATTGCTGGTCGAGGTCGGTGTCGAAACATCACGTAGTAATTACAACCCATAGTATACGGGAAAGGTTGGTCGTTGCAGATGATAGCTGCTGATCGTCGCAGGTGATCGTTGGTCGAGGCAGATGATCGCTGCTGGTCGTTGCAGATGATCGCTGCTGGTTAGCTGTTTTTGTTTCGGACTGGACGTGTCGGGCTGGAACGGGGAGCTGGCGTTGTGATGTTGTTGGGCATATCGAATGTCCAGTTGCGTGTCTGCTGGTCGAGTCCGATATCGAAACCTCCCGTAGTAATCATAACTGTAGTGTACGGGAGGGAAAGGTTGCGGACGACGTGCGGGCAGCCAGTAGGGACGGAATGCTGAGAGTCGAACATGGGCAGGGAGCCAGAAGTAAGAAGGCGAAGTAAAGAGATAAAGATCCAACTCGGGTCCAGTTGTCAGACAAAAAAAAAAAAAAAAAAAAATGGAGCGTAACCTAATACGCAGCCTGAGTCGGCGTCCTGGCCACAAACTCCAGGAGCCTGCCTACCGACCGTTCAGGCGCCTGGGTGCCGACCATTCAGACGCCTGGGTGCCGACCTTAAATTCGGCGTGAAGTCGCTGCGTTATGTTAAGGAAGACCAACTACAGACACGGTCTCGCAAAAATGCTAAAAAAAATCTCTCAAAAAATGAGTTGAGATTCTCTACGAAAAAACAAACGTCTAAAAATGCTAAGGTGTATTACGACTAGTTTCGTAACACCAACGGAACTAAAAAGTAATTATCTCAATTCTAAAACTAAATTTCCAGCGTGTAGGGAACACGATCAAAAGGTCATTGTCGAAAAGCCTTGTTCTCTTCCGTTTTAGGGAGCGGCCAAAGGCGGCCGCGACAGATTTGTTCGCGAACTTCTGCTGAACCAAAACAAACACTCCGGCAAAAGTCACTTGAAATTGAATCTAGCTCAGAAAATCCAATCTGTCCTTCAACACCTTGACATCGTGGGGTCACTGATTGGTCTCTCCTAGATTTAGTATCCAAGATATTCAAATTAGGAAGTCACATGCAGATAACATGATAGTGAAAATTCTCGTGATAAAACTTCTGTGTTGTGTCTCTACGGACCGCCGGCGTATCGTCGCGGCAATGTTACCACTGGCGGACTGCTAGAGGCCCACTAGTGGCTTGATATCAGTCATCCATTTTTTTGGTGGACTCTTTCTGACCTTTTCTGACTGGTGTTTGCCGCCTGACTGTTTTAACTGTTTTACATTTTTTTTTGAACTACATTTTTTTGGTTGAGTTTGATTTTATTACCTTCATTTTTTGTGTTTTTTACGACTGTTTTGAAAAAGATTTGATTTTTTTTTTTTTTTTTTTTTTACCCTCATTTCCCATTTTTTTTTTTTTTTTTTTTATTTTTTGCAGTTAGATTTTTTTTTTTTTTTAGTTTTTTTTTTTTTTTGATTTTCTTTTTCTTTTAATTTCTCTTTTAAATATATTTCGTTTTTTTTATTTTTTAACCCCCTGCCAGTGTTTTTTTTTTTTTTTTTTTTTTTGACTGACTTTAATTTTTTACGTGTTATTTCTTTATTTGTTTCTTTCCTTTTAATATCCTTTAAGTTTTCCGTGTTTTTTTTTTTTAAAATTTTTCTGTGCCATATTTGTTCTAATCTTTGTATTGTCTAATTTTATTTATTTTCTTTTGTTTATTTGTTTATCGGGTTGACTCGCTTTCGTAGCATCGTTTTTCGTTTTTTTTGTTTTGTGATTAGCTCAGTCTATTGTTGTAAGTTTTTGTATTTTTCTTTGTATAACGTTTTTTTTTTTTCTTTGTCTAGCGTTTTCGTTTTATTTTTTTTTTTTTTTTTTTTTTTTTTTTAAATTTATTGTTTTTGCCTTTAGGCGTGTTTTTTGTTTTTTTTTTTTTGTCTAATTTTTTTTTTTTTTTGTTTTTTGTTTTGTCAGCCATTTTGTTTTTTTTTTTTTTTTTTTCGTCATTTGTCAATTTTTTTGTAATTTTTTTTTTTATTTTTTTTTGTTTTTTTTTTTTTTTTTTTTTTTTTTTTTTTTTTTTTTCTCATCTTTTTTTTTTTGTTTTTCATTTTTTTTTTTTCTATATTTTTTTTGTTTTTTTTTTCAATTTTTTTTTTTTTTTTTTTGTTTTTTTTCTTTTTTTTTATTTTTTTTTTTTTTTCTATAAGGCGAATTTTTTTTTTTTTTTTTTTTTTTTTTCACCCCCTCCCCTTCCCTTTAAAAATGGAAAAGAAGGAAAAAAAGTAACCTTCTTCTTTTTTTTAAAAAAAAAAACCTAAAATGGCTGACTTTCAAGAGATCAGTTAAAAACATTTTTTTAATCCAAAAAAGACCCACCTGATAAAAACAGTTTAGAGGAGTACCCAGCCTTATCAAATACATTCCTGAAACAAAGTTATTTAAAAATGGAGGCCAAAAAAAAAGAAAAAACCAAAAAATCTAAAAGCCAAAATGGCAAAAAAAAAAAAAAAAAGTACGGAGGCCAAAAAAGTAAAAAATAAAGAAAAAAAGAAGAAATAATGGCCAAAAATGGCCAAAAGAATCAAGGAAAAATACAGAGAGCTGGGGAATCGCCCTCTTGTTGGAAGTCCCCACCTAAATGCATTATCGATATTGCGGAGTTCTTGGAGCGTGCCAAGAGTTACGCACACCTTGTGGTAGAAGGTGGGCTCTTGGAGGATCCAATTGAACTTAAGAAAATCGAAAAAAAGAATAGTGTCCGTTTTGTCGTCGACAAGCGTTCGCGCAAAATTTGTCGTTCGACGAAAGACACAGTGGTAAAACACTGGAGTCCCTGGGGTTTAAGCCCCTCAGAATCGTTAAGGGTAAAGGCTTTTTCATGTGGGACGTATTGTTACCCACTGCCGAAGACTGCGTTAAAAGCATCAAGTAGGGATTTAATCACAAAAGATTTAATTCTCCGTACAGAGTACGAAGGCAGGAAGAAGGACCCGTAGCAATATATGAGGTCCCTCCTCAGGTTATCGGGGAGCACCTGGCGGCTTTCTTGTCCCAGTACGGCGAAATTCTGGGTGCTTCCTGTGATAGCCTGACTGGGGATGGAGTTTTTTCGACATTATTAGATCGATAAGGCCTTCATCTCCATCCCCAACTGTCTTGATGTTGGTGGCCTGAAGCTGCCGGTCATAGTGACCGGCCGTAAACCAGTTTGTTGGAAGTGTGGAGAGACTGGTCACCTCTCCTCTTCCTGTCCAGAGAAGAAGGCCTCTGGAAGTCAGGCCCCAGTCGACCAAACTCCCCCCTCTGACCGAGTCTTTAAAAACCGCCTCGCCTGTAATGGGCATGCCAGCTTCCGGGACCGGAGTGGTTAAACCCCCCGGTTGGGCCAACACCAAAGCCCCCATTCCCCAAAGAGCCTTTCTTCCACTGCAAGTGCAGTTGTGGAGGAGGGAGAGGGGAATGGCAGGTTGCTGGCAGGGCCAGAGGGAAGCGTCAGACAGCGGGTCCTCAGTCCCCTGAAGCCCCCTGGGACAAAAAGGCACACACAGCCCCACTCCCTCTGTCAACAGTAAGGGCGACGCCCCTGGCCTCAATACCGACATTAAAAAAGATCTACAAAAAAAAAATACGACCCTGGATTTGAAAAAACGGAAAAATCAAAAAATTTAAAAAAAAAAACTAGACCAACAAAGGAAAAAAAAAATCCTCCCCCCAAAAAAAAACACCTTCCCCGCATCCACTGTCCAACATTCAGCACAGTCTCCTCAGCCCCTCTACATCCAGTCAGCAAAAGTCCATCTCTTCAAAGAAGGCCACTCCCTCCACATCCTCTGACCCACCACTTTCTTCCCATCCCTTAACCCCTCTTTGTAGAGGGAAGTCCTCACCTGCCTCTCCTTCCACTTCTTTTTCCCAATCCTCAATCCCTCTCAGTAGTGACCCCAGCCCTTTTAGACAAACATACACACCCCGCCACACCCCCAGTCCTTCTCCCATTAAAATCCCAGAGATTCCCCCTCCCCAATACAAAAGGCTTAGAAGCCCCCACACACAACTTAAAAAAAAAAAAAAAAAAAAAAAAACATATTTTCAACCCCGGTGAAGATGTTTAAAAATTTCCCCATCCAAGCTGAAAAAGCAAGAGACTATGGAAACAGGAATAAAAACTTAAAATACCTGTTATCAATCAAACAATTTGCAGACAGGACATAGAAGAACCCAAAAAACTTCCCTAATGCGGAAAGGGTTCTAACTGTGATAAGAACTGGGGGGGGGGGGCAAAGCAGATTTGGGCTATGCTGGATGAAGCTATAGCCTCTTTTAAAATGTCCTCGCCAAATGCAATAGTACAAAATGAAAAAAAAAAAAATGAAACAATTTGGTGCTGGGAGGGTCCCTGTTTTTGTTCACCCCTCCCTCTATAGAGCACTAAAATTGACTTTCCCTTGGGATATAGGTGGCCTCTCCCAAGACGGCACCATCAAGACTGAGATGGGCCATGGGTCGATGGGGGAGGCGGTCGGTATCCTCACCCCGTCCATGTTCAATTCAGGAAAGCAACCCTAATCGGTTAGATAAATGTCTCTTTGGTTAGCTAGCTTGAATGTCCGAGGCCTGAGGTCGGAGTCTCGCAGGGCGAGGCTCTCTCGCGACCTTCAGCGCCTCGGGGTTAATGTTTGTTGCGTACAAGATACCCGGTTTTCTTCTCATGACTATGAGGATATACTGTCTAAGGGGTTCTCCTTTTATTCAGCATGTTTTGATGGTCGTTCGAGAGGTGTCTCTTGGCTGGTGAGCAAGTCTTTGAAGGCTGCATGTACTCTTGTCTTCGCAGATCCGGCGGGCAGGCTTTGCGTGCTGGATGTTACCATAAAGGATAAGGCTCTGCGTCTCATTGGGGTTTATGCGCCCAATAACCATTCTGAGCGGCCTGCTTTGTTTCGGCAGATCGAGCCGTTCTTGACGACATCTCGTCGGGTAGTTTTAGCGGGGGATTGGAATGCCGTCCTTGACCCCGATATAGATCGTATAGGGCAAAATCCGGGTACTAACAACCGGGATGTGAAACCATTTCGGGACTTTATCGACGGGTTTGATCTTGTCGATAAGTACCGGAATGAGCACCCTCGGGAGGTAGCATGGACTTGGACAAATAGTGGCAACTCGGCTCCTGGGACGCTTGCTAGCTACCTCGACCGAGTCTTAGTTAGGAGAGTCGATGTAGGGCTCTTAGGGTGTCCAAGTTTCCATTATATAGTTTATTCGGATCATAGGCTTGTCCGGGTCCGTGTAAACTTAGATAAGCCTAAGGTTAGGTTGGCTGGCTACTGGAAATTAAACTGTTCATTATTTGGTGAGCAGGATTTCCGGGACCAGCTGCTACTAATGATACAGAGGGAATTGACGGGGGCGGTTGTAGGGAACGCCTGGTGGGATAAATTAAAATCCAAAATTAGAACGTTTGCTGCCGATTTTAGTCGTCGACTCAATCTAGATAGATTAGCGGCGCAAACGGCTTTAGAACAAAAAGTTGATCGGGCAGTGAAATCCCGTGATAGTGGGGAAATAGCCTTAGCTAAGGCAGAGTTGTCCTCCTTGCTTATCAAGAAGGATCAAGCTCTGGTAGTTAGGGCTAGGTTAAAAAGAATGTCCTCTGAGGCGACGAATATGGCCGCTGAATTGCGTGCAGAGGAAAATCGGAGCGCGTCTCGGCGACATATCGCGTGCGTCACATTGCCGGATAAGCGGACCGTGACTACAAACGCGGGCATATGCGAGGCCTTTCGGGATTACTTTCAGGAACTTTTCACCAGGGAGCCCGGTCTGAGCCCTGCTCAGTTCGACGCCTATTTAGCCGACTTTCCCTGCCTCGAGGCAGCTGAAGCGGCTGGGTGCGAGGGTCCCATCACAGAGTCGGAAATCTGGGAAGCGCTGAAACAGGTTGACCTGGATAAATCTCCGGGACTAGATGGTCTTCCCTACGAAGTTTACTTGAGGCAGTCGCCCGTTTTTGTTCCTTTGCTGGAACTGATTTTCAACAACTGGATGAAGCAGGGGTCTATACCTCAACGCTTCACCAGGGGTGTGATCAAGTTGCTGCGTAAGGACAAGAACGGTGGGGATGGGTTAGATAACTTTCGCCCTTTAACCATGTTAAACACAGAGTTAAAGATTTTGGCGAAGATCTTAGCCAACCGTTTGCAGCTTGTCCTGTCTAGTCTGATTGGCTCCGAACAGACTTGTGCTGTGAAGGGCAGGACTATTCAGGACAACCTTCATATGGTACGCTTGATCTTAGAACAAGTCGTCAGTGAAGCCGCGCTGATCAGTTTAGATCAGCCCAAGGCCTTCGATAGGGTTGACCATCGTTTTTTGGAGGCTGTCCTTTCGGCGGCCGGTTTCGGACCCGACTTTCGCTCCTGGATCCGACTTTTGTATGCGACTCCCGGTGCGCTGGTGGAAGTGAATGGGGTAAGATCGGAGCCTTTCGTATTGTCTCGCTCCATTCGTCAAGGTTGTCCGCTTTCGCCTTTGCTTTACGTTCTTGCGTTGGAACCTTTCCTTCGCAAGTTAAAGGCGAATCCGGTCCTGCGCGGAATTTCCCTGCCTGGGGCTACCACCTCAGCCAGGTATTCTGCCTATGCTGATGACGTTTCGGTTCTTGTGTCGAGCAGAGCCGAGATTGACGAAGTCAGCAAAGAGATCAGTGGTTATGAGATGGTGACAGGGGCCAAGATCAACCGCGATAAGTCTGTTGGCTTGCGGTTGGGTGCGTGGAAGGGAGTTTCTCTTCCCGGACCTTTCCTCTGGACGGATGGGCCGGTCAAGATACTCGGCGTCTGGTTCGGTCCTGATCTCCAGTTGGAAATGAATTGGTCGGAGGTACAAGGGAAGGCCGAGATCGCGGTTAATCTGTGGTCTCGGAGGAATCTTTCCTTGAAGGGGAGGGCGGAAGTATGTGTTTCACACATCTACCCGATTCTCCTTTACCGACTCTCTGTACTTCCACTTCCGTATACCACACTAATGTCATTAGTAAGGCTCTTGTTCTCTTTCTTGTGGAGAGACAAGGCCGCTATGGTATCTCGGGAGATCTGTTGCCTTCATCCATCTGAAGGCGGTCTGGGTATGCCTAGCATTGAGATTCGTCAATATATGCTTCGCATCGCCTTCCTAGACCGAATGTGTCGCGAATCGGATGAGGAGGGCGCCTTCTGGAAGGAAGACGTCCGTAGAAACTTCCCATCCCTGAGAAGTGTGCACTCGTGCGAGGAGGAGGCCGGCCGTACACCCCGAGCCGAATGCTCCTTCTACCGCGAATGTCGTCGTGCTCTGAAACGCCTCTTATGGGCGTCGGATGGCCTCTCCAACGTCCAGGCGTTGTCTCGTAGGGCATTGTATCAACTATTAGTCAGGGGGTCCGTTCGTGATGATCTGATTGACGAGCTCGGTCTTACGAAGCAGGAGGCTCGCTCGATATGGCCTTGGGCGCCTGGGTTGAAATGCCTCAATAACGATGAGGCATCACTCACCTGGCTGGTGATTCGTGGGGCCCTCTGGGTCGCCAAAAGACTTTGTTCAGCGGGCTTGGAGAAATCTCCAAACTGCCGTCGCTGTATTGGGGAAGTCGAGACCATTGGTCACGCCTTCTTTCATTGCAGGGTGGTAGTGCCGTTGTGCAAGTTTGTTGAAGGCCTCATGGTCCGCATGCTGCAAGGAAAGTTCTTTGTCCTTGAGGCCAGTTCTGTTTGTAGCAATGTGGTGCCGCAGATGACGAAGGCTGAACATTATGTGTTCTTTTGCTTACTAGGTGTTATGAGAGTCGTGATTTGGACGACGCGTCAGAAGGAATTCTATGATGGCGAGAAGTTCACTTCTTCCCAACTGATCTTGTTCTTTAAGCATCAGCTTAAAGTCAAGATTAGGACGGAAAGGCGGCGGCTCACCTCATCAGAATTTGGCAAAAGGTGGGTGAATCTTGCGCGTTTGTGCCGAGTAAAAGGGGCTGACCTGGAGTGGCATTTTGATGCCGGTTAGGCATCAGAATATTGTTTTCCTGGGTTGAACTTGGGCAACCCATCCCTGGATTTAGGCTAGATTAGGTTTTTTGTATTTGATTCTTTGTTTTTTTTTTTTTTTTTCCAGTAAACTTTAGGGGGTGTGTTTGCTCATTGGCCTTTTTTTTTTTATTTCTGTCCCTTTTTTTCCTTTTAGTTTAACTCCCCATCCCCTCCCTCGTTAGGTGGTCAGTGATGTCAGTTCTCTGGTGGATGCGGGGCGCCTTTCGTTTCGTTGTGTGTTTTTTTTTTCGTATTTGTTGTTGTGCCAGTATGAATGCGCGGTTGTGTGAGTGCTTGGGATGGATGAATGTTTTATTATATTTTTATAGTCCCGCATCGATTTCGTCCAGTTAACTGATATTCCTGCCACATTTAAAGTTTTGTGTTTTTTTTTATTTCTAACATGAATTTGTTTAGTTTTTTGTTTATAACCATATTGTATATATATCATTGGGGTGTTTTAGCTTGTTGTCTTTTATTCCCCTCCCCTCACAGACAACGATTTGTACATATGGGGACTATTTAGGATTTTCATTGAGACAATGAGGTATTTTGGTGGATGTAGTAAGAAAGGTAAGTATGAATGTGTTGTTTTGGTGGTAGGAATATTGTTTTGTATGATTGGGTCAGTGGTTGTGGCTAGCTAAGTTTTAAAATTAAGACAAATGATGACCGTCCTTTTCCTTACCCCCCCTTTTTCGGCCTTGTGCCACATTTGCTGTATTTTTACAGGAATAAATATTATCAGCTACCGGATTTCAACGAGATGCTACCAAACTTCAAGCATGACAATTCACTGACTCACACACCACATTGAAATATCAACAAACTCAACAAACTTTCATCAACCATTGTCCGCGTGTTAACCAACATCTACAGTTGACTTGAAAAGTGAAACAATTTCACTACTAAAAAGTAATTGTATATTTCACCAACTTAGCCCTACACAGACAAAAAGGCAAGCAACTCTTGATAACATTTATTCTTACTTGTAAATTACACACGTACACACACTGATAAATGAACGAACACATATAATTTCTTTTTTCCTTGCAGAAACCAAATCATTTTAAATTTCTTAACAAGAAAAAAAAGTACCAACATTTTTAACAACATTCCTGCACAAACATTCCTTATGACATTGTCTTAATTATCACAACAGCAAACATTGTAATTGTCGTTACATGTATATTTTATTGTTGATATAAAAATTTCTTTAATGTTAAATTTTTAACAACAGTATTTAGTAGTTTCTTGCCTTTTTTTTGCCTTCTGATATATTTCACTCCATGTAAAAAACAGTGTTATAATGGAATAATTCTCTTGCAACCTGGTCAGTTCATCATGGCATGATGAGAATTTTAAAAATATCAAAACTGACGTCTCTGTTATTTCTTAGCGAATATTTTATTCATTTGCATCTTTTAATTAAAAAATGTGTTAATTCTTCTTAATCATTGTAGTCGATCTATTTTAAATTTTTTTACAGTTTTCAGCCTTTAAATTTTTTCTATTGAATTTTTTTTTATTTTTTTAAAGTGGATTAGCTGCAAAAAAGGTTCGTCTTTGTTGACTTGAGCTTCATACCGGTACGTTGACAACCTCAAAAAAAGTATTTGCATTATTGTATTTTTTAATGTTTTTGTTGCTTTATGCATGGCATCTGCATTCTTGGAGGAAAAAGAAAAATCAGAACTGTCGAACTTTTTTTTTGTCATCCGTTAAAAAACATAAAACTATTTACCCCATCAGTTGGATTGTTTCATTTAAATTCTTTTTAAGTTTTCAGTTTTAACAAAGTGTAAAAAAATACTAAGTTCAGACTCCTTATTGGGATAAAATTAAAAAAAAAAAAAAAAAAAGTACACAAACTTTTATTTTTCTTTTTGATTTATGATAACTTTATGCACTAATTTTTTTTGTTTTATTTTTCTTGATATGATTATTTTTTTACCGGAAACGTTTATTTTTGTTACATATTTTTTAGGCTTTCGTTTTTTTCTTTTTACCTTTGTTGAGTAACAAACATTAAGAAGAATATAAAACTGAAGAAACTTTATAGCACACCCACACACGTAACACTACTACAGCATTTTTATTTACTATTTAGAAAATCGAGAGAGAAATTTCTTTTGGAACAAAATAAAAATGTAATAATTTACAGTTACTCGAATTAAAAAGTTTGCAAACTTATATGACGTTTTCATTGAAATGAAAACAATGCAAAGTTCTAAGCTTAAACAAAGTTACAAAATCCATGCTGTTTTTTATGGTTTCATTGTCAAGAGACGAGAAAGGTTTTTTTTTTTTTACGGTTTTTACCGTTGCCACTATTATATACAATTTGAAGTCTTTTTCCAAATTTAGTTGCCAAACTGCAAAATAAACATGTTTTACTTGAGTGTAAATTCAATGATTTTTATTTAAATAAAAAGTCAAAAATACTTTTTTTATGTGGTCGTAAGTGGCTGATTTTTTTCTACAGTTTATAAAATATGTTTTTGATCATCTTGTATATTTCAATAGTTAACAAAAGCATTTTATTAAATTGAAATTTCCTTTTATAAAGTAAAGAAAAAAGTTTGCTTTGTTCGACGTTATGTTCTGTTGCAGTTTTAGTTAGTGTTTTAAGTAAAAATGTTGTTTTTTTTTCTTCTTTATGCCATCTAGAGTTGGATTTTATTAATTAAAATTAAATAAAATAAATAAAAAAGATTTGAACTTTAAATTGTATTTTTATTTTTTAAATATCTGAAGAAAATTTTTTTTGATTAACTGTATTTAACGAACCGAAAAGAAACTAAAAAAAAAGCAAAAACAAACGGCTCTCAGAAGAAAATCAAAATAAAAGCATTTTCTCTTTTCATTCAGGTTGAGTTTGTCAGGATTTTCTTTGTTCACCAGATTAGAATTTGCATGATTCAGTCTTTTTATCATCTCTTTAGCTAGCTTTTTAAATTTTAAACTTTTCTATTTTTTAAATAAAAGTTTTGATAAAACTTTTTCAAAGAATTTTTTTGTACATGTAAATTTTGATTCAGTACCAGCGTCGTTCATATTTTCAAATTTGTACTTTTTTCAAAAAAATAATTTTCTCAAACTTGTGACTAACTAACAGTAGTAACACGTACGTACAATGAGGTAGAGAGAATTTTGAAGACGGCTGGGAATCGTTCATTCAGTTTAATTTACGTAACAAACAAAAAAAGTCGATAAAAAATAAAATCAATATCAGCAGAAGCGGCATTTATTTTAAAATTTAAATTTTAAAATGATTTGTAATAGTTTTTGTAAAAAAAAAACACAGAAAAATATCCAGCAAACTACCATGAAAACATTTTTTTTTGGTGGTGACAAAATGATAGAATTTTAATTTTTTAAATTAATGTTTTTTACTTTTAGTTTTAAGTTTTTTTTTTAATCTATGAAAATACGAGAAAATTATATACTTTCTTGTAAAAGATTTCTCGCAATGTAGAATGGTCAAAAAAAACTTTTGACATCTTTCTTTATTTCATGAAATAAATTGGAAAATAAATTTCACTAAGAATTAATTACAATTTTATTATTTCATATAAAAGATAAAAAGGATTTTTCTTTAAATAATTTAAATTATATGTAAAACTGGAGTTTCTTTTTAAACAGTAGAAACTAGAAAGTCATTTTTAATTTAGAATTAAAATTAATCAAAGGCACCACGAAAACCGTGACTAACTGAAAAAGAAAGAATGAAACACTCACAAATTCAGTGTTTCGACATGTAAATAAAAAACGAAATACTATTTCGATTTGATTTTTATTAGAAACAGTCGAAAAAGATCTAATATTTTCATAAAAATGGACACATGGTAAGAAGAGTTTTTTTTACACAAGTGAGCAAAATCGCACCCACCCGACAAAAAACCTTAAAAACTTTATTTCTCAAAAATCAAAATTCTATTCCATATGATTTATCATTTGTATATCCAGACTGTTCGCAACGTTTCAGACGTTTTAAGAGCTAAAAAAATGTAAACATTAGAATATGTATAAATATTTTCAGATGGAGTATCTGTAGAAGAGACAAAAAATAAATGAAGATAAGAGGAAAACTATACACATCGGCTAAAAACTAAGTACAGTTTTCCTCGTCTTTTCATTCATATATGAAACAAAAACAAACAACTTTTTAATGAGGTAAAAAAACTAAGTATCTATCATCAACAAATAAAAATGACCTCATAAATTTCTATTCTTTAACATTAAACAACAAAATAAAATCTGGAATGATTATTAGATTCTATTTAATTAAGAGCACTCAGAATTTGTAGCCCTCTCATGAATTGAAAGGAGAAATATATTGAAAATACTTTTATATTTAACATGAAACAAAGTTTGTGAAATATTCTACCATTCATCATTGCTTTGAACAACATCTGGTCTGGTACTCTTGCTATACATTTAGAGACTCTTGATAAAATCCAAAGAAGAATCTGGTATGTTATTGGTCCTAACCTGGCATCTCAGCTTCAGTCAATTTCCCACTGCTGTAATGTAGCTTCCCTGTGCTTTTTCTATGAATACTTTCTTGGTAATTGTTCTGAAGAACTTTCTTCTATGGTAAATCTATCAGACTTTAAATAAAAGATTATATGAACACAAAAAGAATCATTTGCAAAATAACATACTCAATGCACTAGTTGCTCACTTTAATGAGGCTGACCATAATTTAAAAAAAAATTCTGCTTTAATTAAAAGAGAAAGCTGTTTATTAAGGTGAAAGAGTATAGAAAGTGCTTTGATTGCTAGATTATTCAGAGTAAATTTGCACCCAGGTTCTTACAACATTTCCCTCTCTTGGCAGATCTATTATCACAATGTGGAATACTTCATAATAAAAGTGATAAAAACCAAAGCATAATGAAAGTGAATGAAATCAGCTAGACTATATGCCCAAACACATAAAAAGAAATTAAATTTAAAAATTAAAAATTTAAGTGTTCCAACATCTTCAGCATTTCCTGTCAGTGCATAATTATAAGTGATGTTCATGTTTTATATCTCCTCCTCTCCTTCCAAATCTATAATTCCATCAATAGAAACATTACTTTAGTCTGATAAAGTTTTTCTATAGGACAAAATGTGTTACACAGAATTTTTTCCACTTTGTCATTCATTTATCTTATATATATATATATATATATATATATATTAAAGCTTTAAACACAAACATTTTAAAAGTATAAATATATGCAAAAATATGAACCAAAAGAGGAAGAGCAATGAAAGAAAAAAATTCTCACCAAAAAGTAATAGTCTGTCTATATTTCTGAGATGAGGTATTATGTACAGTATTTACATTATTCGAACTATTTTCCTCATCTTGTTGCCATATTTATCACAACGTTTCGGCTGTTGTACGCTCCGGCCATCTTCAGACTGTGTGTATGCTATCCCGTGCAGCTGCGGAAAGGAATATAAAGGAGAGACAGACCGCCCCCTCAAGGTAAGGCTTCAAGAACACCAGAAGGCTGCAACACAAGGGGAAGTAGAAAAATCAGGTGTGGCTGACCACATATGGAGAGAGAGAAGGAGATCACCCCCCTCTGTGGGATCATGTTGAGATCATAGACAAGGAACACCATTGGAAAATTCGTAAACTTAAGGAATCAGCACATATGCTAGGCCACAAAAATCTCCTGAGCCGACCAAGCATAGAAATAAATACAATATGGGAACCAGTAATAAGGAGTGCCAGAGAAAAGCAATGATAACAGCAAAGTTGCAATATGAGCTCTGGTAAAAAATATGCAATGATAACTGCAAAATTGCAATATGAGCACTGGTAAAAATGGTTGCTGAAGACATTAGGTTTATAATACCCAGAAATTCATCCTCAAGGACACATGGTACAGTGGATAAAGGCGTTGGTTAGATCCAGTGACAGGACCCAAAGAGTGTGAGTTCAATACCCGGTTAAGGCATTGGAGAACTTTCAGAGGGAAATTAGCAGGAGATAACTGATAACTGACATCTATCAAACATGGCACCCCAGTGAGCGAAATAAAGGGTTCAGTTCGACATTCCAACCACTTGAAATGTTGTGATAAATATGGCGACAAAGATGAGGGCAATAGTCAATATGAATAATGTAAATAAAAAGTAATAGCTTGAAAAATATAATGACAAAAAAGAAATAACTAGTTATCACTCCTCACTCTTTATTCACAAGCATATTCACAGATCTTAGTTGATCAGAATATCAGACTTCAAGACCATTACAAAGCCATGAAATCAGGTAATGTAGTGTAAAGAGAATTTGGAAGATTTGAAAATTGAAAGAATCAGTAAATATGGTAACATCAAAATTCTCTTTTCCATCAAAGATACACAAGTTTAAAAGTAACAAATCAGTAATATGTCATAATTCAATATTGTCCATGATGTGAATATGGCTTCATCATCATCAAGTTGAGAATTCTTCTCAGATTCTCCTGACTCGTTCTTTCCAACAAGTTGGCCAATGTAGGTGTGATAATGTCTTCCAACCGATCTTTTGTCACGCAATAGGTTTCAAAGGAGGGTGTCACTCAAGTTCCGACTTACTTCTTCAGGTGTGACCAGCTTTCTCTCTCTTAGCTAAACTGAAATAGAGGGAAGGTGTCCATATGTGTTTCTTTGTTGGGTGTTTCTTCCAGCTGATGAATATGGCTTACTCATAGGGAAAAAGAAAAATCACCATCTCTACTGGAATAGAGTTTCAATAAGTAGTTGGCTTACATGGTATTACTAAAGAAAAAGTGAAATATAGTGAACACTTTTTTTGAGATTGTTTTGAATTCTGATAAAAATGCTTACTGTTTTGAGAAAAAAAATGATCATTTGATAATGAAAAGCTTAATGATCTATTGGTCCATATAAATTTCAAACAATATTTAATTTTTCAAACAGGTTTAGTTTTCTTACAATGCTAGAATTCTTATCTTGATAATATTTCAGCATGGCTCTGGTTAAAAACAAGAAACAAGATAAGTAAGAAACAATACTGAAACATAACAGTAGATGCATGTATTTAAATACATTTTTTTTATAAAACTTTTCATTGCATATTTTTAATAGTCACAGAAATATCTACCGGAATTTCATGTATATATCATATAAAACATTTACTTTTTATAACATTTTAAGTCTAGGGTTTTGTGTAAATAGACTATTTCAATTTATTTTTGTTGATTTACCTAATAATAATTGCCTTTATTAATGCTTCTTATACCAGTTGCGATCTTTAAGTAGGGATTAACTGTAGTCATAAACTACTAGAATTGAGCAACTTAAAGTATAAGCAAATGTTACATTCTATAAGAATGTAACTAAACATATATTTATATTTATAAATGTTTAGAGGCTAAATTATTATTGCCAATTATGTTTTTTTTGTATGTTGTTCACTATTTCTAATTTATATTTGTCATATTAGAAGACATATAAAACTTATCATTTTTTGATTATATATATATATATATATATATATATATATATATATATATATATATATTAATATACTAATTAATACAAATTATTGATCTACATAGCTAGAAAATATAAAACTAGTTTTGTACTAAATTTGTAAACATCATGTGCACTTTATTTTAAAACGTATTGAATATATGGAAAATATGTTTTTGTTGATTTTTGTGTCTTGCCAACTTAAATTAACTACTCACAAAAAACAGTAAACTTTATTAAAATATCCTTTTTTATTGAGACTAAATTTGTGGACATCATAAAGATTATGTACTTTTCTTTCAGTCTGAAACTGGGTACATGATGATTACAAAAACCTTTCATTTTTATGATCACAACAAGTTTAACTTTTACTTACCTGAAATCATTTACTTTGATCATGCTTCTAAAAGGATTAACTATAAATTTGAATTTATAATAAATTTGATTTTGATAAACTTAAAATCATAAACTCAGTTTTTAAGCTTGAAATGATTGAATCACAATATACATTCTTGTTTATTTTTGTAACATACATTTTTTATTATAGGCTTCACAGAGAGGACAGTCTGCTGTGGTGAGTAACATTAATAATGGCTTAATTACATAAAATGTCTATATTTTTATTCTTAAAACTATCAGGATAATTGTCCCAGTCAATAAATGTTGTCAGATGTACAATTATTTACACTGTTTGGCTTACTTTCCAAACACATTTTCTCATGATACCTTTAAATATCCACAACTTATCTAAAGAAGAAACTTTCTCACTTTTGTCTGTAGTATTACATTTTTTTCACATTTTACCCTAAGCAAGGCAATAAAGACACTAAAACACAAGTTACCGAGTGTGAGAGAATATGATAAGAAAGCATTATTAAGGAGCGAGAACAATAAAAGAACAGGAATTAAGAAAACAAGATAACAATTGAAATTGCATTTAAATTTTTGAAGATCAAAGTTGACTGGAAAGCAAGAAGTCAGAAGAGTGTTCCACAAATGAGAAGCATGACATAAGAAACTGTTAGCATAGAACATATGGCTATGTCTAGCCATTTCAACTGTAAAATGATGAGACCTTGCCACCAATCTAGTACTGCACTTAAATTCATAAAGTCTAGGAAAGGTCAGTTACCATGAAAATATATAGAAAAGCACAGGGGAAACTATATTATGGTGATGAGAATGTGATTGAAATCAAGATGCCATTTCAGGAGCTATAACGTTGCAGATTCTTCTTTGGATTTTATCAATAATCAATAAATATATAGCAGAAGCACCAGATGTGGCAGCAATATTCAGTGCATGGATGAATAGTAGACTCATAAATGTGTAAGATAGATTCTGGCGAGAAGAATTGTCAAGCATGACACAGTGAACCAATTTTCCTTGCAGAAGCCCTAGCAATTGATTCAATTGATTCTTTCCACTTCATGTCAGTGGAAAACAGCCTGAGAAGGTACAATGATTCACTCTCCTGGAGGTTAGCATCAGCCATGCTGGTGGAGAGCAATTATTATAAGAGAGAAGTTTTGTTTTGCAGGCATTAAAATTAACAAGCCATTCCTTGCCCCAATTAAAAACAGATTCTAAGTCATTTTTGAGATCAGCTGCCAATTCGACCTTATCGAACCAATCAGATTTACTATTAAGACAGGAATAAATAGTTGTGTCATCAGCATAGATACTGAGTTGAGAACTGATGACATCAGGAAGGTTGTTGATGAAAGATTTAGAAGACTGGCCATTCAAGATAACTTTTATTTTGTGATTAGATAAGAAAGATTGAATAAGTTCAAAAATTTGTCCAGAAATAATATAACCTTTCAGCTTGGGAAGAAGACCAGCATACCAAACACTGTCAAATACTTTGAGTTATCTAAAGTAACAGCCTAAGGTTCACTATTCTTATCTAAAACTTAATAGGCTCTTTCAGCAATATTCATTAATGCATCAGCAGTTGACCTAGGGAAGTAAAGGTCATATTGTGAGATGAGATGCTTAATTAATTCAGCATTCAGAGTTGATTAGAGCCTCTAGTACTTTGCCAAAAGGAAGTAGAAAGCTAATAGGCTGGTAGTTAGAAGGCTCAGACCATTTGCCTGAGTTCTTTAAAGATTAGAACTGTAGAAGAGGATTTCTAACAAGCAGGAAAGCGAGAATCAGCAAGGTATTGATTAATATAAAGCAGCAAGGCATGTGTCCTATTCATATTGATGTATTTTCTACGTCAAAGCAGTTGACATTTTGGCATGCCAATACAACAGGTTGGAGGTTAATGATGATAATTGTAGATAATTCAGGTCTAAGTTAAGAAAGGAAGAAAAATAAATAATATGACTTTTGAGAAGATTTGATGTTAACTACCATTTCTTTTTTAATAAAATGGCTTCCCTCTGTCTTTTCTACAAATATTTTCATGGCAACTGTTCTGATGAGTTT
This sequence comes from Acanthosepion pharaonis, assembly GCA_903632075.3. Classification (NCBI taxonomy): domain Eukaryota; kingdom Metazoa; phylum Mollusca; class Cephalopoda; order Sepiida; family Sepiidae; genus Acanthosepion; species Acanthosepion pharaonis. Next base: position 469,088 of record CAHIKZ030001560.1, read on the forward strand.
TTTCCCTTGGTGCCCCAATGACATGAATTTAAGTGTGCTACTAGATTGGCAACTAGGTCCCACTGTTTTACTGTTGAAATAACTAAATGCAACTGCCAATTCTACAATTCTTTTCTCACACTTCCCACCTGTGGAACTTCCTTCTATTTTCTTGCTTCCCTGATAATTAAAATCTTCAAAAATTAAAATTCAAGGTCAATTGCTATTTTCTGTTCTTTTTTTAACCATGTTCATTTTTTGTTCTTTCAATCCTTCCTATTCCCTAGTCTTCTCATTCTCTTTCATTCCCTGTACCTGCCCCCTGCATCCTAGTGGCATTCTCGCCTTGTTTGGGGTGAAATGTTTAAAAGAAAAAAAAATTATAAGCTTCCTTTTATTTACAAATCTTGTTCTTGAAGTGAAAAATCCATTGTGTTTCATTCCAAATGTTTCTCATTATTTGATTGAAGATATAATTATTAAATAACAATGGTAGATTTTAATCAGTAAACAATAGCTTTGGGGGATTTTATTAATGAATATTTATATTTTATCTATATGGTAAGATCTTGCTTTGCCTCTGCATTTATCCATATCAGTAAGCATGGCGAAGGTCATATTATCTTTCATAATATAAGAAAAAACTCTGCAAAATATTATAAACATTTTATCTTTATTATACACCGATTTATTTAGGGTTTTGGTTATTATGGTATTAATATTTCAACCATTATACTCGTTGGAATCTTCTTTTATTTAGTAGCCTCCTGAAACTTTTGAACTGAACTCTTTAATTCAATTTATACAAGTAGTGTGTTCTCATTCCACTCAGAGATATCTTGTATCAGTTAATAATTTGCAATAGTGTGACCAATTTGTTTTTTTTTTCTACTGAACCATAGTATATGACAGCCTGATCTAGGAATTGAACACATAACCACCAGCCAACTAGATACACTTAACTGATGCACTAGGCCATTTTTTGGATAATGCTAAGATTTGAAAATTGTCAAACCATTTTGGAAAATATCTAAATTTTTAGTAAAAAAAAATACTTCAGGTTACTGGTCAGAGGATAGTGGCCAAGAACTGTTATAAATAAGGACTGTTAGAATGAATCTATCAGTATTGAGTGGTATTGCAAACTTTTAGTTTAAAGGACTTCTGATAAGATCTTAGTTTAGAACAAACATAGGTAATCATTAGTATTCTGACATGTAAAGTATTATAATGAGAGTAATGATTCTGTAATGTAGTAAATAACCAAAGGAAATAATTGATATTTAAAGTGGTTATTGTACATTTTATATATTCAAGATTATACAAAGCAAAATATTCAAGATATATTACAAGGCAAAATAACTCTTCTGAATTTTAGTAACTAGCTTGACAGGATTAAATCACATCTTCATGGAAATAGTATGTTCATACTAGAGAAAGGTAGACATTATTATTTTTATTTTACCTGGATAGCTGTTTCTGATTTATTTTCTTATGAAGAATTATTTTGCATTTGGGATGCAGAAATATTTAACAAAGACCATATTGATCCTTTTATGTGTACATGCTAATGCCAGAATTTTACACTGACATGCCAAATGTCATGACATAGGTGACTAGTATCATGTAGAACCCCCTCATGTTTGGGAAATGTGGTTATTTCATTTGTCAGAAATCTTTAAAATGCTTCTCAAACCAATTCTGGACAACTTGTGCCTGATGACACAATGCATTACCCTACCAGAATAACTCATCCTTGTTGGGGAACATGGAGTGCATGAAAGAGTGCAAATATGTAAAAAGTAGTGCAATGTCACTGTCAGCATTCAGTGCTGTGTTTAAGCAGAGAAGTGGACCCAATCTATGTCCTGTCTCCATATAGAACCACCACTAACCTACATGGTGCTTTATTTTTAAATCGAGCCCATAAGCTCACAAGGTCTACACCACAATGAATCATACTTTCAGCCTGAACTTTGGCATCAGACTACGTCACATATTGATAGTCCTCCAGGGTCCAATTAGTGATGTTATAAGCTCAGGTGAGGTACTGTATCCAGTGTTGTAGTGTTAACAATAGCATGCTAGTGGCTCTTCTGCTCCCATGGAAGCTGACAATTGATCAGCTGGAGAATGTATCTCTGGTACCTCCTGCATGGAATGTGGATGTGATTTGAGCCAGTGACACTTGTTTGCTAATGCAAATAGTTCTGATGTTTCTAGTCAGCATTATTAAGGACCTATTGTCCATGGTGGGCAATAATGTCTTCTATCAGGTGATGCCAAAGATAGATGGATATCAAATGTACTTACAATTACAGAAATGGCCTGTTCAAACTCCAATAGAACACACTGGGTAGTTTATCTGATGTTCACACTGACTCACCAGATGTCAGAGCACAACTGATATTATTATGGACATTTGTATGATGGTGCCACCTATCATTACCTTTATATACTGCATATGACAATGTATGTCTGAATGAGCATATAATGAAATGGGTTAAAAAAGTAAAATTTCAAAAATAGTTGATAATTTTGTTATAGTATTTTAGCTAAAGCAAGAATAAATTAATAGATATATTATTATAAAATTTGCATTTTGATTAACTATGGATATTTTTAACTTCATGGGTTAGAAGTTGAAATGATTGAAAAGTTAGGATTTAGATATGTAAACTCATGGGAAACTGTGAGTTTATTTTCTTGTAGGTTTTAGAACATTCTCTGGTATAATTTGCATTATACACTAAGTAGATTTTTTTATAGTTTCAAAATTTCCTCCAGTAGTCTTTCAAAGAATAAAAATATAAAAACAAAATAAAAAATACCTGAATTTAAATAAATACAAAGTAAATCTTTGAACATAGTATTTTGGGTTATTTTGATAGAAATGCTGTTGGAATTTTTGCTGACATATTTATAACAAATATAAAAATGCAATGATGAATGCTATTTTTTCTACTTGAAATGGAATTGAGCATTTTTCAAAAACCGTGTCAGGATTAGTATTGAGTAATGTAAAAAGTTACTTGTTCAGTTTATTAAGTAAAAAGTAAAATATTTTATTTTAAATTTTTGACATTAACTTTATTAAACAATATTTTAGCTCACTCCATAATTCTGTTCTCCTAGAGCTACATTTTTTCTTACCAGAGAATTGCTCTTGGTTCATTTTGCAATCTTACAAACAATTTAAATTGTTTTTTTTATGAAGAAAATTTTTAAAAAACCAAAATAAATGGTAATCCAAAGGTGTAATACCTGATGAGTATAGTGGATGAATGAAAACTTTGCAGCAAAGCTATAACAATTTTTACCTTGTTACCTTTCTCTTAACAAAGTTCAAATTCTTTGCATTGATTGCTGCCTTTATTTGGTCTAATTGGGGTAAGTATTTGTTTGAATCCATCATCTGGTTCTCTAGAAATAGATTATAACACAAGATTCCTACCAATGCTATATATATATATATATATATATATATATATATATATATCATCACATTCTTTGGATGAAAACTGGCCTTGAGTACAATTGTGATTCATTTTTGTAAGGTAGCAGCGAGACGACGTGTATCTGCCGAGATACTCGTTGCCGTGAATGTCTTGTTTAAGTAGCCCACTCTCGCCTCTCATGTAAGCGGGCGAGTCTACTTCTATGGGGTGTGACGCCAAGACCATTCTGGTCTTGTAACTGGGCGTCTTAGGTTCGATTCCACCTCTACACGCCCCTCCCTTCCGGGGCCACAAGATACTCGCGTTGTGGTCCAATGTTTTGAGGCTCTGGAGTAGTCGTGCGACGTGCCCCACGTCTGTGGGGATAGGTTCCTGGGTGGTCGCGTCACCCTTCTGCTACGACGCACCGGTTGGTCTTCCTCAACCTCCATCATTCCAGGGGATGCTGTGTCATCTACCTCCATCGGTTCTGGTAGAGTGTCGGATGTTTCTGGCTGGTTTTGATCCATATCAGTGGTGGACCATTCTCCCGGTATTTCGGGCCCTGTTGGGTTGTCTATGGTATCCAACATTCCTGGGGGCACCTCAGGTATCGAGTGGCAAGGAGTATCTACTACTGGGTTTATTTTTTGGAGGAATCTGCGATTGCGACGGGTTACCCGGTTACTCCCATCCATGCGTACATTATACTGCCGGTTACCCAGTGTTTCCACCACCCTTCCTGTCTTTGCCCATCGGCGCGGGTATGGACCAACTTGGTTCTGTATCTGCACCGTTTCCCCGATTTTCAGTTCCTGAAGTGGGTGACTTTTTAGATTGTATTCTCTTTCATTCCTTAAGTGTCTTTTTGCCATCGCTGTTTCCCTATAATGACTGATTTCTCTCCAGTGTTTGTGGATTCGATATCGGTCCTGGAGCACTGGAGATGGTCCTTTATCACGCGACCGTAGAGCATCATCGCTGGAGACATATGTAGGTCTCGTACCGGGGTGTTGCGATGAGTCAGTAGGGACCTAGCTGCCTGGTCATGGCATAGGCGACCGCAACTGTCCGTGCTATCAACAAGTATCCTTTTAGCCGTTTTAACTGCCAGTTCTGCTCTCCCGTTGCTTTGAGGGTAATATGCCGATGATGTTCGTTTCCTTATGCCCCAATTATCTAGGAACCGGTTAAATTCACTGGAGTCAAACGGTGGTCCGCCATCGGTTGAAAGTTCCTCCGGTACGCCATACGTGCAGAACCAGTTTTGTAGGGCGTCACATGTAGCCTTGGCATTCCCGGACGACATCAGAGTGACTTCTACCCATCCGGTGTATCTATCTGCATATACTAGATAGTCCTTCCCTCGTAAATCGAAGAAGTCCGTCACAGTTTTCTGAAATGGGAACTCGGGGTTCGAGGGCGCCATTAGGGGTTCCTTGGGTTGTGATGGAGCTATTACGTTGCATACTTTGCACTGGGCCCGGGTTTGACGAATGCTCGCGTCCAGTCCTGGCCAAAACAGCCGCTGTCTAGCGTTTGCCAACATTCCATTGACGCCCTGATGCGCTGAATGGAGCGATTCCAGTACCTCCGCACGTAGCTTTCTGGGTATGAGATTTTTATTTTCCATTATCGTCACCCCTTCAAGCAATATAACTCCTCTTTCATATGCCAAAACCGGCGAATTGTCTCCGGCAGTTCGTGCCGAGATTTAGGGAAGCCATTTTGTATGAATTCGGCGAGGAACGGCATTCCTCGTCAGTAGCAGCTGCAGCCACAATCCTGTCCCATGTTATTGCTCTTAATTTAGGGTCCTGCTCATAGGTGGAGTTAAATGACGCTCTTATGGCGCTATCCATAGTTTGTGCGATGTCCTTTTCGTTTGCTTCCTCCTGGCTTAACGCCACTGGGCATCTCGATGTACAGTCTGGTGCCGCATTGAGTTTGCCAGGGAGATGCTTTATTCGAAATTTGTACATCAAGGACCGTTCTTTGAAGTTAAACAGTCTTGGGTTCTTTATGTCCTCCAGAGCTTTGTCCGAGAAGATCTTCACCAGGGGCTTATGGTCCACGGTGACTAACAGCTCTGGGCACCCCAAAACGAACATCCGGCATGCTTCCAGTCCGTAGACTAATGCCAATGCTTCTCCCCTTCCACTGGTGCATATCGGGACTCTGCGTCATTAGTGAATCGGGAGCCGGCCAGGATTAACTTCCAGTGGTCCTCACCACACTTCGGTCCAGCTTCGGTGGCACAGTTGCAGTGCTTCTGGAAAAGAAAATATCCTAAGCCTGTTTTGCTGAAGTCCGTCGACAAACAAGTTGGCCTATTCACTTCGAAGGTTCTTACACCGTTCTCGATTTCTTCTGTGATCCTTCTTTTTTCGACTCTTCGAAGATTCGATCGAGTGCACACTCGATCGAATCTTCGAAGAGTCGAAAAGAACTTCCCAGTAGAACTTCCGATTTTTTGTCTTTAGCAGCTCCCGGAACGGGGCCATTACCTCGGCCTGAGAAAAAGCGTAGGCTACCTGGTTTACCATTCCAAACCAGGATCTTATGTCAGTTATATTTTTTGGTGTCGGGAAATTCCGTATTGTTTCAGTCATTTTTTGGTGGGTTTTATCCCGTCTTCTGTTATCAGAACCCGGCAAATTCCACCTCTTTTTTCCGCGAAGTGAAATTTTTTGGGGGTTGAATACGATACCATTTTGCTGCAGTTATTTATGTACTCTATAGTATGCCAAAATGATGATTCAACAGAGTTGTCCCATAGTATCGTATCGTCAATACATCTTGTTTTCCTGGGCATATCTACAGTAATATTGTCGAACCTGCGTGTATATGCGTCTCCTGACGCTTGGAATCCTTGTGGTGCCCGAAGATAACGGTATCTACCCCATTCCGTGATGAAGGTAGTTGCATCTCTTGCCGATGGAGAGAGGGTTAGGCTATGATAGCCATTCCATGCATCCAAAACGGTTTTTTCTAGTTTTCGCAGGCACCAGCGATGCCTGATTGAAAGGAGACGGTGTATGATGGGTTTCTCGTAGGGTAGCGGTGTTGAGCTTCTGTAGGTCCACCGTACGCCTCGGTGACCCGTCCTTTTCGGTGCAACCACCATTCTGGAGCACCATGTTGTAGGTGTACCCACTGATACAGGTTCTATGATGCCCAATGCCACGTCTCGGTCGAGGTCCTCCTTGACTCTTTTCTTCAATGGTGTGGGACCGGGATTGGGGTGTGGACACAGCTGAGGGTTTGGCCGCCGGGATGAACGTGATGTCCATGGGTTTTCCTTCCATCGCCTGCAGCCGTTGATGTGGGCATACATTGAATGCACTGGACTCAAAATGCTCCTTCATCCATCGTTCCAATCGGGGTCTGTTTTCTTCCATAGGAGCGAAAGGGATACTGTCCCGCTTAGGTGGGACATTAGTTCTTTTGTGGGCACCCACATGGTGCCTTTCCGCTGTCACTAGTTGCCACGTTCTGCTGGGAAGTTGGGTCTGGAAAGTTATCTGGCACCAGACCAAGGTCTTTTAGAGCCGACTCGGACAGGCAGAAATCTGATGTATTTTTTTATACATATATAATCTGACGTGTTTCCGCGATCCTACTCTGACTTTAGCGAATATCACGCCTTTTATGTTTAGTAGGTTATCCGTGATTCCCCGAATTCGGTGACTAGTCGGTACTAGACATTTGTATGGACACTTCAGAATTTTTGGATTTCTGGTCCGCTAGAGCATGTCTGTGCCCCAGTGTCTGCGATCGCCTCGATCCGGTGAGTATGGAGGCCAGCTTGTCCTATGGATATGTGCCCGAATTCGCATGGGCCTCTGGAATCAGAGTTATCTCTACCATCAGGGTTGGTGCTGGATCAGGAGTACCTCTTCGGAACTTACTTTTGTTCCAAATCAGGTGCGGCACGGCCTTTGGTTTTGTCAGGTTGATTTCACCTCTCCTTTTTCACTTGTCCATCTTGGACGATCATCCAGTTACGACCCTTCTTGTGTCTTTGGGTGGTGAGAGTTCTGGATTCTGCTCCGACCACACCCGCTGTAGATTTGTTGCTGGACCCCTGCTTCGGTTTCCTGCAAACCCCTTTTAAATGTCCGGTTAAGCCGCAATTGTGACAAGTCATCTTTGCTGCTGGGCAACCCCTTCATTCATTCGAGCCGTCAGGGGTGTGAGCTCTTCCCACACAATTTACAGGGTTCAGTGTCTCGGGGTTGATACGGTCTGGTTCTCCCAAGGCCGCTGCCTGCGGCCCGATCTCTGTGTGCTCGTTGTAGTAGGGTATACGTTACTATGGAGATGGGGTGTAGACTTGTCCGTGGTCTCTAGGCTGACAAGCCTGTTGAATTTTCTTCCAGTGTCGTAAGTGTCGCAGCCTCAGACAACACCTTGCTTTGATGCTCCAGGTTTGCCAGCCCAGCCACCATTTGTCCTGCTACCATATCGTTGGGTAGCTGACTTTCCGACCGCATCCTCTCCCGTTCGGACAAGTCACTGAAAAGTCGCAGAATTTTGCGACTGATCGAAATCGTGCCACGAAGTCCGTAATCGATTCCCCTCCTTCTGCCTTACGGGTGGAATTCTTGCCGGTACACTTCTTTGTGTAGGCTTTCTGACTTCTACGAACAAGCTTTATGTCAGTCGTTTTCTTAACAGCTCTTCCTCCGTGACAGAGGTCTGTCGGGTTTAGTACTTCTGCTCCTACCATATCGAACAACAGTCTGTTCACTTCTTTAACAGGCCGTTCTCAATGTGGAATATTTTTCACATTTGTAGATCAAGGTAACTGGAGATGTCGATTGACATTACATTTGAATAGTTGGAGATTATAGCTCTCAGGGAAACAGTAATTGGGAAGGGTGTTCCACAGGCGAGAGGTGCGAGGTATGAAGCTATTGGAGTAGAAGAGACGGCTACATTTAAAAAGTTTCTACAGTGTAAGGGTGGGAGCGGGATGCCAGCCTCGTAGGGCGCTTGAATTCATGGAGTCTGGGGAACCAGTGAAAGCAGCTCATCGGAGCAATTACCATGAAAGTATTTGTAGAAAAAAACAGAGAGAGAGGCGACGGCGCGTCTGTGAGAGAGTGACTGTAGACGAGACGCCAGATCAGGGCCAATTATATTACATATCCGTCTCTGGATCTTGTCAAGAACTCCGAGGTAAACAGAAGGTGCCCCAGACCATATATGGCAGCAATACTCCATGCAAGGGCGAATGGTTGATTTGTATATTTGAAGTATCGATTCCGGGGAGAAAAATTTCCTGGCGCGGCACAGAGAGCCAACTTTCCTCGCGGTGGAAGAAGCAATTGACTCAATGTATTTGTTCCATCTCAGGTCAGCAGTCAACGTGAGACCGAGCAGACGCAGGGAGTTGCTCTCAAGAAGTTGACTATCAGACATTCTAATGGGGGGGGGCAGGGAAGGATCTCTATGGTGATTAATAGAGAGTAGTTTAGTTTTTGAGGCGTTAAAGTTGACCAGCCAATTCTTGCCCCAATTAACAACCGATTGGAGGTCCATTTCAAGACGCACGGCCAGGTTAGTTTTGTCACCGACACTAGATTTGTTTTTGAGGCAGGAGTAAATTGTAGTGTCGTCCGCGTAGATGCCAACTTGGGAATCTATGGCGTCAGGAAGGTCGTTGATGAAAATAAGGAATAGAGTGGGGCCAAGGATGGAGCCTTGGGGAACACCTGCGTTCGTGGGATAGGAACTGGAGGAGAATCCGTTGAGAACGACCTTCAATTCACGGTTTGACAGGAATGATTGTATTAGATCAAACAATCGACCTGTAATACCATAACCCTGGAGCTTACGAAGAAGGCCGGCATGCCAAACCCTATCAAACGCTTTGGAGATGTCTAGGGCCACGGCACGAGCCTCACCGTTATTTTGAAGGGCTTGGTAGACGGTTTCAGTGATGGCCGTAAGCACATCAGCTGTAGATCGGGCGTAGTGGAAACCATATTGCTTGTCTGAGAGTAGATCATGGGATGTAAGGTGGTTAACCACTTCGGCATTGATTAGGGCTTCGAAGACTTTGCCGAAGAGGGGTAGGAGACTAATAGGACGGTAATTAGAGGGGTCAGAGGGGTCTCCAGAGTTCTTAAAGACAGGAACAATGGATGAGGACTTCCAGCAGTCAGGAAAACAGGATTCCTTGAGGCAGTAATTATATAGTTTAGAGAGGGCGGGCGCTAGCTCAGGCGCGCATTTCTTCAAGACAATGGCTGGTATGCCATCTCCACCACTAGCCTTGTGGGGGGTCTAAATTGGAGATAATGCCCAATACCAATGACGGGGTTATGTGTAACCCGCTCAATAGGGCCTCAGTTCTTAGAGGGAAGTCTGGTATGGGTACACCGGAGGAGTCGAGCGTTGAATTAAATGAGAATTTCCGAGCAAAGCATTCAGCCTTGTCGGTAGAGGAGGTCAAGACCTCGAACTGGTTGAATAAAGGAGGTATGGAGGGTTTTCTATTGTTCAGGACACTCTTGCAGAGCCGCCAATAATCTTTGGAGCCAAATTTGCGAGATGCAATACGCTCCTTCATCCGAGCAGCAAATATTGACTTAGCTTCGTTGAGGACACGCTTACACTCGTTACGGGCGGAGGCAAAGAGACGTCTATTGCAGTCCGACATGTCGCTACGAAATAGGTGAAAGAAGTGGTTCCTATGGGCAATGGCGGCTGAGCAAGCAGCGGAGAACCAAGGGGAGGAGTGCGACTTGACCTTAAATTTCCTTGAGGGGATGAAAGCGTCGATTCCAGCTTTAACCCAGGATGAGACCTCAGAAGCACATTCTTGGACAGGGAGTGTAAAGACAACATCCCAGGGGACATCGCGGAGGAAGTCACGGAACGAGTCCCAATCCGCTCGTTGATAGTAGAACGAGGTTCTAGTGATGGGAGGTTCTTTGCGGGGGTGGAGTTGAAGGAAATGTTAACAGATACCACAGCATGATCGGAGTTACCAAGAGGGCAGAGCTGCGTGGCGCTACAAGATTCGGGGATGGAGGTAAAACACAGATCGAGAAGGGAGGCCTTACCTGCCAGGTTGAGGGCAAAACGCGTGGGGAAGTTAACTATCTGCGTGAGGGATTGAGAAATTGAGAAATTAAGTGTTTGAATGCCAGCCCGGTCAGTAGTAGCATTCTCGAGCCACTTGGTATGATGGGCGTTAAAGTCACCAAACACGAATATGTGAGCAAACGGGTGGAGAGAGAGGGCCTTGTCTATGCTGTCAGATATGCTATCGAGTATCCCACAGTCTTGAGAGGATGGAGAGCGATAGAGGAAGAAGAGATAGCTTACGGCATTGAGGAGAGATAGTCGGAGACACATGTACGAATGGTCTGGCGATTCGAGAGACAACTCTCTGGCCAGAGGGAGATGGTCCTTGACATAGACACCAAGGCCGTGCATGTGGGTTAGAGAGTCTTTCCTGAGGAGAGGAAGGTAGCCGGGGATCGAGAGATCAGAGGAGGGAATAGACGAGACAAGGTTTGTCTCACACAGAGCCAGTATATCCGGGCAGTTTGCAGTGAGGAAAGATTCCATACTGCAGAAATTTGTTCTAATGCCACGGATGTTGGAGAACGAAATGTTGAGGGGTTTAGGTGATTTTTGAGGGGCTGGTTTAGGTTTACTTTTTTGGTTCTTTTGAGTCTTCATGTGGAGTAATTGTTGGAAGATGAGAAGGCCTGAAGTAAGAGAAGCAGATGGTTTTCGACCGCAACATGAGCAGAGAGGAGTTGGCACAGCCTGCATCATAATGTGGCCTCAGGGTTGCCCACCGGAGGTGACTGCAGGGACACCTTTCCATGCGCGTCATGGCACTACAAACACCCCGGTATTATACAACTGTTGATCAGAGCGGCCGCTCAAGACGCTACGCAAGAGTTAGGGCTCCTAACTACCAGTCGGAAACAGCAACCAGTGAACTGTCAACCGTGTACCCTCAAAATGAAGAGGCAATGCCACAGACTGCACACGTCACGGGGAAAAACACATCAGCACTAGTAGTACAGAGGCCAGAGAGAGAGAGAGAGAGAAGTAGAGGGAACCCCTTCTTAGACAAGAAACAAGGTGTGAGCCTCTGCTCATGTCCAGGAGAAGGGGGGAGGAGTGTTGACCGGGCGGTAGGAGGGTCTACCTACTCCTATTACATATAACACATACAACAAACAAAAAAAAAAACAGAGGGATAAGGGCGGGGAAGTAGTTGACAGTGCCCAGGCTGACACTAGTTGTATGTTCAGGGGGATAGGATGGAATTTATTAGTATTTTATCCTTACACAACACTAAGTTTTAACTTAGTATAAGTCCCATTGTTCTATTCTAAAGAGAGAAATGAAAAAATATGATTATCCACCTTTTTGCGGATATGGCATAAATGCTAGCTCACTTGTGGCAGTGGGTGATATTGGTAGTCCGCATGCATTCTGATGGTCACCAGTGAGTGTTCCACGTTAGTACATTTTATCAAGCAAAAGACAAGGCCACTGGACCATAAGAATACTGAAGACATACTAACGCCTGGTGAAGAGACATTTTTTCCCTTCTTTCGAGGTGGTGGGGAGGATTTCCAACTACACAAACATATATAAGTTAGGTTAGAATGGTTAGAACAAGTATCAATGTTAAATTAGTCAAACACAGAGTGGGGGGGGGAGAGATAAGAAAAAAAAATTAGATAAATAAAAAATAAAAAAATAAATAAATAAATATATATATATATATATATATATATATATATATATATATATATATATATATATATATAGATAGAGAGAGAGAGAGAGATGCTTTTGGATGCGTCTCTGGTAGAATGAATTTATACTCACACATGGCAGAAAGTTAATGTCCGCTTCCATTCTGATGGACGCCAGTGAGTGTACAGCCAGCTCATATCTTTCAGTGCCCAAGCATCAGGTTACAGATAACGCAGTGTTTCTCGTTCTGTCTTGGTCAGCGACCATTCTCTAGAATTTTCTTTCCACCAGCAGTGGGCTTGGGAAAATTTGCTTTTAATAAAATTTTTAAACCACGAGGAGAAACGAACGGCTTTTAAAAATTCCACGTTAGATCAAATTTTTTTCAAATTAAAATTGACAAGGCCACTGGACCATATCTTTTTAATTTGTTTATTTTTTCCAACAAATTTAGTGTTAAATTTTGTCAAATGTCTTTATAAATTTGACCTGATGAAATGGTAATGGATACAAATATATATAAATAAATGTATTCATTGTCTATATGTCTTCAAGTGTGTATTCTCAATGGCGTCTTCTGTTACCTTTCCAAGTACTTTCTTTCTTTAACATTTTCTCTCCCATTATTAGTGAGCCCTAATCAAAATAATTATGAAAATAAATATACTTATTGTGTTTAAAATAAAAATAAATAGGATATTAAAATTGGATATTAATTGACACAACTCTCTCTATTTTTCACTAATCCATACAAAATTTCTTTTGGGGTAAAATTGTTTTCAACCGGCTAAAAATTGTATATTAAGACCTTGATTTGTCAGTTCCTAAGATCTACCAAAATAAAGATTTTAGGGAAAACACATTAGACTTTGGCCAATGTATTATAATATCTTTTGGTGTTATGACCAAACTTTTTTTATTCAATAAAAAAAACTTTATTCATTAAAAGTTCCAGAAATTTATCTAAGAAAAATATTATTTCAAAGCAAAGCTTTCAAAGAAACTCTTTCTGAAATTTTTATTTTTAAATTTAATATCGGACTTTTTCTTTTCATTCTTTACTGGAACCAATCATTAGGAGAAATTTTGGATATTCTGTTTGAATATAAAAGTCTTGAAATGTTTCATTCTTTGCAGAGATTCTTGTCTTTGCATAAACCATAATTGTATATGTTCAAAATGCAATTGATTCTTCAGTTAAAATGGATTCTTTTAACAGTCATTTTTTAACAAACATTGTTGTAATTTCTATTTTGATCCTTAGAACTGAAAAAAAAAAAATACTTTTATAAAATTTTTTATAAATTTAAAATATAAATGTAAGTTTTTATTTTCATAAAGGGGATATAATAAGTTTTAAATTTTGACGTTTTAAAATTTTTTATATTTTTATGATGATATCTGCTTTTACAAATTTGTTATTTTGAGTTCTGTATGCCCTTTTCCTCATAATTGCCTTAAAATCCGTTTTTATCTCATGATATTTAGTTATCAAAACCAAAATAGTTTTGGAAGTTTTCTGTTTAGTCCATCATCACTAATTTTCATGGGGAAATGTAGATGTCAAATTTTTTTCAGTTTAAAAACAAAACTAGGTAAGATTTTAAAATTGACTTCTTGCATTTATTTCTTTGCATTAAAAAAAATTTTTTTTTAAAATTCCCATAACAATTCTTCAATAAACTTGCCGATTCAATTTAAAGGCAATTTGATGTACGAAATCCTTCTTTTCGTACAAACAATTATTTTTCACCATCATTTACTTTTGCAATTAATTTCATAAAAAAAAAACAAAATATATATCTCAAATTATAAAATTGAATATCATACAAAAAATTATGCAAAAAAGCATAAAAAATCGCCGAAAACTTTTAATAAGTTTGAAAACTTGGGAATTTTTTTTCAGGATTTTTTTCGGCCCTGCCCAGAATGTTTTAAATTTACTTCTTAGTTCTTCTGATTCAAATTTTTTAGTCTTAGAGCTACAGCCTCTAGGGTAAAATTTTGAAAAAGTTATCAGTGACATTGTTTTTATTTTCAACGTTCATCTTGTTTTTGCATACTTAGTATTTGCATAAAGAGGGTTACATAAAACTTCATGGTAAATGGGGATATTGGGGGAAGATAACGGTTTTAATAACTTGAAAAGATTAATATTGATCGTGAAACTTTCTCAAAAAAAAGCGGTTCGTGGAAAAAAAAAAAAAAAAATGGAATAAGAAAAAGTTAGTAAAAATTTTATTTCAATGCGATGACAAAAAAATTAGAATAATAAAATCATAAATATAGTTCGTTGGAATAAAATAACAAATAACTATTAGGAACGAAAGGTTTGCGGATTTTGTCTTTTGTTTCTTGGTTTTAGGTGGATTACTGAAGTCCGAAATTAAAGTTTTTCCATCAGATTTCAAGTTTTTTTTTTTTAATTTTTATTTAGATATTTCAAAATTTAGCTAAGGGAAGTTAATCCTAAACATTAGTAAATTTTATAAATTTATCATCCGGTTTTATTTTCTTTGTTCCGCAAAGGATTATCAATAATCTCAACAACTGAATATCTTTTGGCTTTTTGAACGTTTCATCCATTTCAAAAAAAAACACGTGTCTGTTAGCATATGAATAATGTTGGATCATCAATATTTTTGTAGTTCTTTTAATTTAATCAACCATTAAGACCACTACTAATTACTAAGATTCAAATTCTAAAATAACGATAACTGTCAAATAGATATCTTTTCTTTACAGTGAATATTTCTATTGTTTATTTCGATTATCATTTAACTATTAGCTAAGTTTCAAAGTTTAATTCTTTCACTCAACAATAAAATTTCAACGGTTTTTGCTACGGAATGATAGTTTTAATTTTCTTTGATTGTCTTATATTAAAATTTCATGCATATTCTCATGTGTGCGAAAGGATAAAAAAATTAATTATAATAAAATTATTCTTCGCCACTAAAATAGATTTTTAAATTTACCAAGTTTAAAGTTTTTATTAAAAAAGAAAAAGAAAAACCTAAGCCTTGTTTGAACGTTTTGAACAGATTGGTAGAAACAAGCTCTCTAGTGCTTAGTTGCAGCAATTTTTATCGAAATTTGTTCCAAGTTTTATTTGGAATAAAATAAAATAAAATATAAAAATATTCACAGTATTTTTTTAACAATACCATTTTTTTCATTCATGGGGGAATTTAATTCAAATTCTGTCTAGTCTGCATTTTTGTCAGAAAGAATAGTTTTTTTTGCGCACTATAGGTTGATTTGATTAGATTTTTTTTTTTGTTTCTGCAGTATTATAAATTATTATAATGCACAAACAAAAAATTTCAAAATATATTTTGAAATTTGCATTTCCCAACTTAACGTTGGTTAAACTTTTTTTTACCTATGCAAGCAAGAATTTCTTCGTGTGAATATTACAATGCTTCCTTTGTGGAAGCTGATAAGGAATTTTTTTTACAACAAATTTGTCTTTTTGAGAATAATGATTAAATCATGGATAAAAAAAGAAAAACTGATTGTAGACAGTCCTCTTTCAATTATGTAAAAAATAATACTACAGTTTAAGTAGCGGTCCCACGTGCCAGACTAAATTGAATCTGACCAAGAAAGAAATCCGATTTATTTTAATTAGCAGTAGCACCGAAGTAAGGAACAACAATGTCAACAACAGTAATTGTTATTTGTTATGAATTTATGTCTGTTGTAATACTTTTAAATTGAGAGTATTTTTAAAATTAAATTTGTACTTGTACTGGTTATGTCAGTCGGGGTTTTACTGATTCTATCCGCTGTAAATAAGTTGGTAGCGCAAACAAATTTTACAAACCAGAAGACTTCTTTACCTTACCAATTGTTGGGCTACAGAGCAATATCCGAATACGTTTACGTTACCGCGATTATAAAATTCACAATCATAAAGAAGAATCAAGAAGACTGACGTTACTTTTTCTTATAACAACTCGTACTTGGCATTGACATTGGCTGTTAGAGTAGTAGTAGTAGCTGAAGCACTACTATTAATGCCAGCTGTGAGATGCTCTGAGGGGGTTTTATTTCTGATAGACTACTATTGACTTTCTTTGTACTTCGGGGGCTGTTTGTACCCATAGGACAGCACATGTTTAAAGTACCTAACCAGCAACATATTAGGGACTTAATGTCAAGAAGTAATGGCTAGATAGCTGTTTCATCACTTCACTATATTTCCACACGTTTTCCTTTATTGGATGTTGTTGCTATTCTCACCATCTTGATGAAAGTAAGTTTCTTGTTTTGTTTATGCTCATCGTACCTTTCTTCTTATGTCATCACAAACATCAATTGTTGAAAATCGAAAAGAATGGATTTTAATTTTAATGGTAACTGATGTTATTAGTAACATTTTCTTAGTTGTTAGAGAAATCATGTGGTCAGCGTTCTTTTCAAACCAGTAATCAAGAATTAAGAAGTACATTGTGTAAATTTTAAGACTTAAATTTTAAGTGTACACGCGTACCACTTTAAGCACATTTCCTCTAAAATGGAAAGGATTATTTAAGAATATGCTTTTTTAAACTAATAAGGAAACTAAACCAATAAAAAGAATAAAAATCAATAATTGTTCTATAGTAGGTCGTATTTTTTTTTTTTAAAGATAAGTTCTTTTTTTGTTTTATTGTCATTGTTTACCCCTTTTACACCATTTTTTTTATCCATGTCTTTTTTTCTTTAAGTTACTTTACCATACGCTTTTTTGTTCGTGTGACATATTCTTTTTACTTTTATGAAGAATAATCAGAAAAAAAATTATCTTCTTTAAATGGTGCAAATGATTTTCAATATTCTTTTTAAATTAGTAGTTAAGTAATATTTAAAAAAAAAAATCATTTTATTTTTAAGTTTTTAAAACCCACACATTAATAATCTCTTCACTTCAGAGATAAGGAAATTTGTTTGTTAAAATTCATTCATAACCACTGATATTTTGGAGTTGTGCAATGTGCAGGAAGCCCAATCTTTACATGTTATTAAAAAAAAAAAGAAAAGAAATAGTCAAATCAAATTTATTGTATTATTCAGTAATTCGGCCTTGACCGGCGCAGAGGTTTTAACGTTTTCTTTCATTCAGCATCCTTTCGCGTACCTAGGCCCTTCCTCTTAGTCTTAAACAATAATCTTTTTTTTTTTTAATAACCCTAAGCCACTTGCACATGCAGAGAAATATTTTTTTTTACTTTTCTAAGGCATTGGTTTCTTTTATGACATAATAAAAGCGAAGTTAATATAGAGTTTTTTTTTTTCATTTTCTTAAGAGCATAACAAAAGAGAAAGTAAAAAAAAACAAAAAATTGTTTTCAATTTCATTATGCAGAATCACATCCTATCGGTGTGTGGGTGATGGGTAAATTTATCCCCCACTTCTTTTTTTGTGTAGTACGAAATTGAAATTCTTTAATTTTAATTAGGCTACACAACAACAAAACATTAACATTTAATTTTAACAATTAGTAAGCAAAATATGGGGGCGATGAAAAGTTCTCAGCTTGACTCATTTCTCAGTCCAAATCTAACCAAAGATTAATCTTATTTATTGTTGATCGAGCCGTGAACTTTTCAGCATTTTCACGTGCAAATATTGCAGAACTTGTTTTGTGATAATTCAAACTACCAATTTGCATCCCACCGGCTTCAGTGTTGGTGTTCAAGCCCGCATAATAAAACACTAAAAACCTTGCCTTTTTCAGGCAAACAGACCCTCAAATTGGCGAAAAACACAATCTCCACATTTTCCCTATTTGTTTGGCCCTGTGCCGGGTAAAGATACAAGTTAACCAGTAAGTAAACAATTGAATACTCAGTCAAATTCAATCAATCAATCAATCAATCAATCAATTCAATAGAGATATGAAATCCGCATATTCACTCACACAATATGACATGTTTAGCAAATAATGTAAATAACTAACATTGTGTTTTAGTTTTAGTTTTATCAACAAATATTTTTGAAACAATTCTCACTCATATTTCAAATGATAGATCAATCAAGCAAGACTTACTGTAATAAATTCTAAAAAGAAACACTTTTTAGTTTTTAGGTGACTGTATGCAATCAAGAGAAAATCACCAGTTGTTGGAAGGAAGCTTATGCCGAAATATTTCACGATTTCTAAGACTTCTAAAGAATCATGTGTTACTGATACGAAATTATTTAAAAAAAAACAAAAAAACTCTTTAACCATTTTGTCAGCAATGCAATCTTTAAACAATGGAAGATTGATAGTTTTCCATGTATTCAATACATGGAAAAAACTCTATCTTAGAAAACAAGTTACACTAGTGAATTTTTTTTTTATTACTGATATCCTTAAAATAAATTATCCTTAAAAAATAGGAATTAAATAACGAATTTTTATTTTACGATTTCATATATCGTTTTTAAAATTTTATAAATTTCAAGAGGACACATGTAATTATCGGATAATATTGTTAAATAACTTTGGTTGAACTAAAAAAAAATAAATAAAACCATTTAAAAATGTTAAAAAAAGTTTATTTGTTTAACATTTAATAAAACTTTATTTAACATTTTGTTTCTCTCTTCCAAGAAAATTCATTTCATCCTTCCAGGAGTTTTTATTTTTCCCAGCAAAAACTGCTCTCATTGCCTTGCAGTCTTCCGAGCAAATGAATAATTCATTAAGAGAATTTTATAAATGGTAATCCAAAGGTGTAATATTTGCTGCTTACAACAGATGAGTATAGATTCCCCAGACAAGCTGTAACTATTTTTCCTGCTCACCAAGAAAATGTCTTGATGAATTATGCTCTTTCTCTTTGAACATTCCAGATGTTTTCGATTTTCATTGAATCTGTTTTACTAATTTGAATCAATCATTTGGTTCTTTTTGAAGGAGCAGAAAAATGCTCATAGTAGGTAGCTGCCTTCAAGTCTCATCCTAACATCAGTATCACTTTCTTTGGATAAAGACTGGCAAGATTAGTGGTAATTCATTTTGCTTACCAGATGATCTCATTTACTACTTGTTGCAATTAGTTTCAAGAACATTTTCCTCATGTGGAACCACACATCAAAGTGACTAACCTAACTAAAGTGGTGCAAATGATTTTCAATACTTGATTTGGATGTTTTGAGTATGTTGGCCATCTCCCAAATTGTATAATGTTGGTTATTCACAAGTAATATCTTGATATGATCGTTATCAATTGCAATTTGCCTGTCTTGTTCAACAAGAAATCTCCTACAAGCCATTTTTGGCATATTTGATCATTTGCAGTACCTTCTTCATACACTATACAAATCTTTTGTTACAGTTGTTACATTTTGACCTGTCTTAAAAAAGCACAATATGTAGAATATATTACTTAGTTTTTCCTTATTCATTATTAAAATCACTAAACAAAAACGCCAAATATGATAAGTTAAAAAAATGCATACTGATACAATCAAAACAATTTTTTGTATGGAGTTAAAACTAAATACTCTTATTGCTATCTAATGACAAAAAAAGAATGATTTTTTTTTTTTTGACAATCTTATATATTAAGTAATTTTTTTAATACCAAGTCAATTTTTTTCTTCTGATTTCATATCCATATCTATATTATAGCCTATCACAAACTTTTCTCTTTTTTTTTTTTTTTTTTCAAACTTTTACTAAGCATTTATCAGGGCAGGAAGTTAGAAAGAGGTTGAGGAGGTTTGCCTGATCTCCCGTTATGTCTGGGACAGGTTCTTTGATAATCTGGGTTACTTCATAGGTGATGGAGAAGACTCTGCAACATCTGCCTTCATTGGTTTTGTTAGAGTGGACTAACCATTCTTTATGCTGGATATTGAAATCATTGCAGATATGAATGCTAGCTGAGGGAAATTGAGTGAGGTTTTAGCAATTTTCTCAGATATTTGATCAAAGATTACCATCCCTTTGTTCTGAGGGCGATAGCAGAAACAAATATGGTACTATGGATGAGTGCCCCATGGAAGCACATATACAGGAGATCAGGCTTCTCATTCTTTGCATTCTTGTGACAGGGAAACTCATCCTTGAAATGAGGATTTTTTTTTCATGAATTGATAAACAATTGCTAATTTTTATGAATAAGTTACAGTATAATTATGGCATACTAACATTTAATTTTAGACAATTTAATTCAATTGTTTTGTGATGTTAGAACGCTCACTTGTAACTTCCAAATGACCATTATCACTTTTGAAAATGCTCTTTGTAGTTGAGACTTGTAATGCAGATACTGGTAGTAGTAATGCCTTCAAATAATACTTGCACTAATAATATAGTAATTTTTATAATGATCAGTATAAAGAAATAGTATAGTGGATAGAATAAAGAAATGTAATCCGTATAGTAATAGAGGATATTATAGAAGTAGTGATCCATATAGTAATCGAGGATAGTATAGAAATAATGATCCATACTAGTGTAGTTAGTCATGAACACTTAGATGTTACACTATTTCCCATTTATATATTTCCTTATGATCATGTGATCTACTTAATTAAATAATGGAATCACCTGTGTTTGCTCACTGGTGATCTATGTTCAAACTACAGTGTTGGTAACAACACTTTACTCCTATACAACACCTCTCCTTTGAGATGACTTCCCTTGGAGTATATACTTCTTCGCTTTTGCAACATTATTCAGCAATCTTTCAATACATTCTCAACTGTATCAATTTACTTTTCACTAAAACTTTTTTTTTTTTTTTTTTTTAGTCATGCACATAATTCCCTTCATGTCAAGGTCTACATCACTTCCAGGCATGTATTTCATTATAACCTTTGGATGATTGTAATTTTCCATTATTTCTTTAATAGATATTTCTGCTGCTTGGGGAACATCATACTGGTGAGCTGGCTTTCACAAATGCCTTGTTCCAACATTTTTCATGTCGAACTTGACCGTTTGTCCACTAATTTCTTTCTCTAGTTTGTCCAATTCATTAATAATTGGATGTAAAGCCACAAAAGGTACCTTCCTTTTTAGTTTAACCATTGGTGTTACCTTGTTCTTTTTCACAATTGCTTCGTGCATGTCCCTAGACTTTCAAAGAAAACTTCTAGAAACATCTTTTTCAGTTCACTTTTCAATTTTTTAGTTGCTGTATTAGTACTGGTCATAATATTTATCTTATTGCAAAAAGAATTATTTGGGAGGTCCCAAAGTTCAAACAATACAATCTAAACGAATTTGCAGTATTTTTTTAATATGAATACGACTGCTTTTCTGATTTTTTCCACCAAAAGAAACGTTACAGTTGAATTTGCCGAAAAAGTTTAATCTCTTTACTGAGATTCCATAAGCAACTTTTTCGGTAGTTAATAACCTGGGTTTACCCGTTTTTCTCCAAGTCTGTTCGTTAATAATAGTGATATCCAATCCTGTGTCAAATTACAATTTTATCTTCACATCTTTAATTTGCACAAAAACGTATTTCCTCTTTTGCAAAGTGTTATTAATTTGACTTTGGGGTTTCTTATCATTACTGCATGTATTTATTCTATTCACATGTTTTATTTCTTCTCCATTTTTTTGATCTGCAATATGTACTCTTGTGTCCTAATCTCCCACACTCCTAGCATTTTTTGTTTTTGAAGAAAATCCTTTTTGAAATGCTTGCCTCCAGAGCCATGGCAAATATTAGGTATTACAGAGTGTTTATAGTCTTTATTTATAGTTCTATTAGGAGTTGAAAAATGTTTGTAGTTTTTCCTCTTAGCTGGTTTTGACACACTGTACATGTGAATTGTCTTTTTCCTCAATCCTCAGGTATTTAGTTTTAAATTCATAATACATTGACACTTTCCACTATTCTCTGGAGAATGTTGGTTCCATTTCTAATTTAGAAAGTATCCTGGATCTTATCTCTGTGTCCTTGTTAGATGTTAAACCCTGATATGAATATCAGGCATTTAAACAAATAAGGAGTTAGTTCATTTCATTTGAACATTTCATATTCTCAAATCATGACTCCTGTGTTTGTGACAGAACCTTCTTCAGACTTTACTAAATTAAGACATTGCCAATGTGTATTAAACAATGAATTCTTATTACCAAAGATTTTCGATACTATTAAGATGGTCTCATCAAAAGTTATTTCTCCTGGCTTTTTCAGCAAAATATAATTTACATATTTTTCATGTTCAGCAGGGTTAATTTCCTCAATAATAACCTAACTTTTTTTTCATCATTCCAATGTGAACAATCCCTTTTGAAGATTCCTTCATATCTTCTATAGTAAGATGGGGAAAGTTATCCCTTCATCTGGATTGTACATAAACTCGGTGATTTAATTAGCGACAGCATCAAGAGTTAACGAATCTGAAGTTTTTGTTTTTAGTGAACAACATGAAAAACTTTTGTTGCTGTAATTACAACATCTGTTCATGGTGCTGTTTTTGTTGTTGTAATTGTAGTTCATGTTGCTGCAACATTTGAACCATGATGGCCTTTAATTCTTCCATTTTTCTCTTGACCTCTGTTGAATATTTTTTGCAGATTAAATTTTTTCTGTCTGTGTAAGTTGAACAAATCCTCATGTAAGTTCCAGTAATCCTTGCCACCTCTTTTGTGATGTTAAAATGCTCACACCTAATTTCCATTAGGTCAACAAATACTCATTATCACTTCCAAAAATACTTATTGTAGTATAGACTTGTAATGCAGATACTGGTAGTAGTAACGCCTTCATAAATACTCGCACTAATAATATTTGTTCAAATAGTAATCGCTGAATAGTAATTCGTATAATAATTAGTATAGAAAAATAGGATAGAATAGAGAAACATGATCTGTATAGTAATAGAGGATGTGGTAGAAATGGTGACCATATAGTAATAGAGGATAAGTGTAGAAGTAGTGATCCGTAGAGTAATAGAGGATAGTATAGAAATGTGATCTGTACTAGTCATGAACATTTAGATGTTATGCTACTTCTGATTTATACATTTCCTTATGATCATGTGATCTACTTAATTAAATAATGGGATCAACCATGTTTGCTCACTGGCAATCTGTTCAAAGTACAGAGTTGGTATACAAATAGTTTTTTGGTTCAAGCTGGAATTATGGCATTTTCTTCTGTGTGGAAAATTCAATATAAATTATCATTACTTATATCATGAGAAGTACAACAAAAGCACCATTATCTTTATATAAGAATGTAATATTCAAAAATATTAACAAAAATCTTGAGGAATGAATGTGTAATAAAACAAAACTGATTGTTTAATTGATTCATTGTTCTCAAGAGTTAAGTATTACTTTGGATAATACTGAATGATTTAGTTTTTAAAATTAAAATAATGACAAAATTTAAGGGACCCAATACTTTTTTTTTTTTTTTTTTTTTTTTTGACACAAATTGTTTAACTTAAATTGAAATATTATTAAATTCGATGAAGCTTAATTTGTGTTTTAATATTAACATCTTAAATTAGCAGTAGAGAGACATGAAACTAGTACAATATTGTAGTTTGTGAAGAAATAAGATAAACATTTTAGAATCAGCAGTAACAATTATTTATTGTGAACTGATAAAGTGGTTTACCGAAGATAATATTAATGTCTCATAAAGTTTAATGCCAGAAATGAAGTTCTTTATTACAAAGTACAGGACTTAGTGTAAATGTAACTATATGGCATGTAGTTGTACATTGTAGTCAGTGAGTGATTCTGGAGGATGCCTATCTTATTACTTCAAGTGAGTCACAGACCTTACTCTAATATGTGCTTGTATTTAAGGATGTCAAAGTGGCTCCTTTCAATTGGTCAGAAAATATATTTTGTGTTCTGTCAAATTTTGCTTGTCGGTTACTATTTCAAATTGGCTGACATATCTAAGCAGCATAGCCACTTTGAAGGAATCTATAATGTATCAAGCTAATATTATTGCACCAAACATTCACCATAACTGTCTCAATAGGATAATGGGGTTTTGGGTGATATTTTTACTTCATATCCATGTCCAGAATATTGTGCTGATCTTGAAAAAAGTGATTTTTCATCACAAATTTTTTTCACTCAATGTGATTAATGGTTTTTACTTTGATACAATTCAGTTAGAATCTAGTTATCTATTTTTATTGCAGATCACTTTTAAATAATTTGTAATGGTTTCATGTTTGCTGTAAGTTCTCTTTTTTTTTTTCTTTTTTAAATCATTTTCTCCAGTTCTTAAATATATATCACTAACTAGAGTTTATTCTCCTTATCTCTTTGTTTTGTAAATTGAAAGCATTCATATGAAAATTTTATTTTAACTTAGTTTTATTATTTGGTCACTGATATTGTTCCCAGATTCAAAATTCTTGCCTTCAGCATTATATAATTTGGAAAAAAACAAAGTTTCTATATTTGACTAAAATAATGTAAAACTTAATGGCATGAAATTAAATTTTTATGAAATAATCAACAAGTAATATTTAAAAATAAAAATTTGATAATCAATAAAGATGCTATCACTTTTTTAAAAAATGGTAGAAATATCAAAAATGGAATATATCTGCATTTTCCTGTTGAACAAACTAATCACAAAAGCAACATTGTCTTTTTTTATGTACAGCTTACAGGATTTTTTACCATTCAGTTACTCTATATTAATGCATATTTACTTTTCATATTTATTGTTTCTTTAGTGCTAAAATTATTTTGTTAATAAAACTTTTTATGGTGTCAGTAATAATTTTACAAATTATTACAAAACCTATTAAGTAAATAGTCTACAAATCCAAACTGTCAGAACTCAAAACCTATTTATGACAGTGATCTGATTCATTTTTGTTTCTATTTTAATTTGGTTGAAGAAGAATGCCAGAAAAAGAAAAAAAATATTTATATTGCCTTTATGAAATGTTAAAGATTCATTCAGGTTGCCAAGTAGAAATATTAGTCTGTTTTTTGTGTCTGTTTATAAGCCAAAGTAAATTACTTTTTAATTAAAGGATATTTATAATATTTTTTGAATGTGTAAATAAAAAATTAGAATTCTATTTTGTAATCTTGCAACCTTTCTTGAAACTATGATACAATTAAAATATAGTTGTTTATTTGTAATTTATTGAAATTTGCAGCAAATTATATAACTATAGGTAGCACAGCAACCAAATTTTGTTTTACCATAGGCCATATTGTTTCCATTCTACTATGGTGGAATATGGTTAAAAACATTAGCACAACTGTTCAAACAGCAAATTTACATTGCACAATTCCTGCTCATCAGCCCAACTTGCATTTTGGAAATTTCTTGCACATGGTATAGCTACCATGAACATAGTCAAGAGTTCTATTCATGCACAAGATCCTGTACCTATACATTTCAGGGAGCTGTGGATATCTCCAGATGTCTTCTAACCATTCATGGAATTGATGTCATGTTAAGTTGCTGCATTTTGCTAGGCGAGAAGGAGTATTACATGAGACAACACTCTTAACCCATGAATTTTGGCAAATGTATATTGGCAGATTTACTCAATCATTTGTATTTTTGAGATAAGCTATTATCTTTATAAATTTAGTTAAACTTTTATTCTTTTTAAACCTGAAAGGCAAAATTTTGACCTGTGTCTATGGTAAATCCTACTTTTTCAAATGATATTGATTTTAAATTAGATATAATTCATGAAATTATTGAAATTTAATTGTAATAATTTGCTTCTTTTTTTTTTTTTCCTTTTTTTTTTTTCTTTCAAAGTCACTTCTCTATATGTTCAAGGTGTGGCATTGGGGACTGCTACATAAACTGTCCCGCTATAGAATATTTGAAAGTTCCTGCTATACTTTATATTTATCTTTATATATCAGACCAGAAATGGATTATTGCTGCCATTTCTAGGCTGGAGTTGCCCAGTTTTCACTTGCCTGTCTTGACAGCATTGTATACAGCCTTGTAGGTGATTATTTTTTATCCTACAATCCCTTTCCCACAGATAAAACATTGCAAACCTCTTGTTACTCTATTGCTATTTCCATATCAAGAATGTTCTGATGAGCAATGTTCTTTGGTTCCACTATCCAGAACACATGGACTGCACTTCTTGCCTTTTCTCATGCTCATACAATTTCACACAGTAACTCTCTAGCTTGATTGGATCTTGGGCCTTGTATTGAGTGAACATTAGCATAAAAAATAATAATCATTTTAATTGCTTAGAAGAATTCTTTGAATTCATTACATTACTTACAATGATATATTTTAATTCAAATTCTGTTATTTCAATTTAAAAAAAAATTCTTTGTACTTTCATCACCCAATATCATTTTATTACTATTTTTTTTTATTACTATTTTAGATTTGTTTATATTTCTAAAAGGCATATTTGTCTTAGTCTTGAGAACAAAAAAAAACTATTAACTGAAAGCTTAAAGCTGCTTTCATGACAGATTATTGATTGTAGTGATTTAATTTAATTAATATTTCTTATTAACTGTATTATTATTGGAATCTACTTGAGATTTCTCTGTTTTCCCTATTTTGCCCTTTAAATATAAGAGCTATGCTTAAAATCTGAAGACCCATTCTTGATATTTCTACAATCTTACTTGAATGCAGAATGTGCTTTGTAGGACACTGCTGGTGAGCAAAACAAGAACTTGCAAGTGATCTACTATTCTGGACATTGGAGTAAGATGAGTTGGTTTTCCTAGCAACCAGCTATGTTATGACACAGAATGCCTCCCTAATGACCTGACCTTGATGCAGAACCATGATTGGCATGATATCCTCATGAATATGAGTTAACTTGACTGAATAATAAGATCATATATGAATCTATAAATAAGACATTATTTGAATTTAAATTTGAATAAGGTTTATCTTTATTTGGAAAGTCTGGCAACTGTAGTAATAATCAGAATAAAGGATATTTTTCCCCTGATTCCTAAATAACACTCCTGCAATTGTAATACCAGCAGATAGATTTAGATGATGAAAATTTCAAACCAACTAAAATAGGCACCACTATGACATTGCTGGAAAATGAGCATAGCATAATAAAAACGGCTTTTAACTTAACGAAAAAATTTTAGCGTCAAAATGTCTGTTACTATTAAGAGGAAAGAACAAGGTAATTTTTAATTATTTTTTAAAAGTTTTATCTTTTTTAGAACATTCTAACTTTTGATTTAAAAAAAACCTTTTTTCTCTTCATCAGTGAATGTCCTAGTAAATAACAAAAAAAATAACAAAGTGCATTTTTTTAATAATAGACATTAATTTTGAAAATCTTGCAAAAATAACTGTCAGATTTTAATGAAACTTTCAGAAACTATTCACAAATGATGGAAATTATTATAAATATGTTTATTTTTATTTATTTATTTATTTTTTTTAAGTCATGGTAATTTTTTTTTATATTACCCCCCCCAACTAATTTTATGAAAACTCTAGAAATTCAAAAGTGTACTGTTTTAGTGATTAATTTGTTAAAAGCACAAGGCTTTGAGAAAAGTAAATCGTGTTTTTTTTTTTATTTAGTTGGACCCCCTCTATCTTAGAATCAGCTCTGAATTGTAACATACAAAAAATAAAACAAAGATATTATTTATTTTCAAAAGCTTTTAGTTGCTCTTAGTCATTTTTATGCACATGGATAATATTGTCTGAAAGCAAAAAAACTTTTTTGATGAAAAATAAATAAATTTTTACAACAATTATTTATTTCTTAAATTATTTTATTATTTTTACATTAAAGTTGTTAAATATTCTAAAATTAATGAAAATGGTGTACAGTTTAGTGGATTGTCTTATTAAGTAGATTTATCTTTACAGCATTATAACAATTAGCAAACCCCAACTAGATAAAAATCTAATATAACATGGTTTTATGTGTCCATAAAATGGCTGTAATTCAGATCTACGGAAGCACAATGAAAACAAACCGTCACATGGTTTGCATTGACATAAGTTGTTCTCCCACTGTTTTCAATACTGTCATATAACTTTAAGATTAAAAAAATTTGAAAAAATTAACAAAAGAGAAAAAAAATGTATAATATTTCAACTGATAAGGGTACCTACGAAGTATTATATACCTATCTTATGAAATATGGTCTTAATTTTATATGATCTAAGTTATGACATTTTTCCATAAATAAAATATCAAAATTAATAAAATGAGTGAAAATACAAATAATACTATAAATTGTAATAAATGTAGATAAAATTATAATATATTATATACATTTATGATAAAATTTCATAAGAAAGATACCTAATTAATTAGGTATCTTTCTTATGAAATATTATCTCACTCTCAACAGTCTTATTTTAAATTTTTTTTATAGTGTTATATTTTTTTCATAAAGCATTGTGAAGGTGGAAAGCTAAGTACCAAAAAACAAAAAAATTAGAGCGCTGAAACTTTCCTAAAAAATAACAAGGTAAATAAGTTGGTCCACTTAAAGCTAATTCATGTCACTTCTGTCCCTCCGTACAATAACTTTTACTTGCTTATGCTTTCAATACATGATGAAATCATTACTAATCACATGTCAATTATCACTGCTGTTAAGACCTGCTTTCTCTTTTTTTTAAACTTCATTTTTGCATCGTAGAAAGTAAGTAATGTTAGTCTTAAAATATATTAAATAAACTTTATAATTTCTAATTTTCTTAAAATAAATTAAAAAAAAAAAACAGTATAAATGATTTTTGACAGAATTTTAAATGGAAAAAATCACTTTTGTTTACAAAATTGAAAAAATGTATGACGATTGATTTTGTGTCAATTTTCCTGACTAAAAAAAAACATGATTTTTAACAAATTTTGGACGTGCTAGGAATGATTCAAAAATGTAAAAAAAAAAATAATCAAAAAATACTTTGATCTTTCTTCTTGATAATAACATAAACATTTAGACAATAAAAAATTATTTTTTCAAGTTTAAGGCCATTTTTTTTATCCTGCTATGCTCATTTTCTAAGCAATCTCATGCCAATACCTAAACTAAAAGTTATTGTACCTTATATTCAGAAGATTATCTTGTATATAAAGTACAGTGTATCTGTGTGTTTGTGCATGTGTGTGTTCAAGCAACTCCTCTGGTCTAATTTCAATGATTCACAAGTCCTAGAAAATTTAGGCACAGAGAATGATTTTCATTGACTCAGATTCAGGGTTGCCAGATTATGCAAGGTTAAAAATATATATTAATATACAGGGCTTTACATGCTCCACTATTTTTTGGAGCTGCTCTCACTCCTGCTCCCATACCCAAAATTGGAGCTGGCTCCTCTCACGCTCCTTGTTTTCAAAAAGGAGCTGCTCCAGCTCCAACTAAAAAAAGAGTTGCTCTCCTTTGGAGGTTCCATAATTAAAATGTACCTTCTTTCATAAACATTGGACATTTTTGCAATTAATAAGCTGGGTATTTTAGTACTCAAATTTAATAAGAACCAGCATTTAGTCTGTCAGCATACCCTTTACCCATAAAAACATACCAAAGTTCCCCCAGTGTGCTTCCTTATAAGGCATGTGTCATTCCTAACTCCAAAAGAATTACCTCAACAAACAGCAAATTTAGTTTTACAAATTTTATCATAAATTGGAGTTTAACTTTAGTAATAGTTGTTTTTCAAAATTTCCATCTTTCAAGCTGTGATTGTTTTTTTTCAAAAAATTCCTTCTCCAAGGCTGAACAGTCTTTCAACAGATGCTGATGAGGGAATGCCTGTTGAATTTACATAAAAATTCACACATTTCTGGATATTTGGCCAATTTCTCAATTGTTGCAGTTCTAGCACTTGTATATTGGTCCAAAATGTTTGCACTTGTCTGACCTGTTTTTTGGACACTTGGAAATAAGTAATTCTCAGACTTCTAATTGCTACTTGACCTGCAACCTGAATTGTCCCTTTTTAGGAAAATTTGGTAATGGAAAATTCTGCAATTTTGACAAGGTAGGAAAATTTAGTAACTATGAAATAAGTCTATTAAAAATTGATTTTAAGGCAGTTCTGTAGTGGGGATTTGGGTGTTAATCTCCCCTCCTATATTTTTAAATAACTGAAAATCATGGGGTCCATAAAAAAACCCTACCACAATAAAAGAGACATACTTGCAGAAAGGAGGTTTAGGGGGCTAGGCCTCCTTCCCCAATATTTTGTTTTTAAAAAGTATTATTAAAATAATAATTTGAAAAGAGGTTGCATGAACTTAACTTTAAATTGATTTTACTTTTTTAAAAAAATATTTTAAATATTAGAGGAAGTCTTAGCCCCTAACCCCACCATCCAGAAAGTAATATTGTTGCAGTGGTGCCCAGAAAATTTGGTATTGGAAGATTAGTTAACGTAAAATTCAGTAACTAACCGAATCTTCTGTTACCAAATTTTCTGGGCACCAAACATTTGACATAAAAGTTCAATTTTATGAATTTAGAAAAATTCAGTAAAGGAAAATTTGGTAATGGAACATTTGGTAATTTTGACGAAGTAGGAAAATTTGGTAACTATGAAATAAAAGTCGATTGAAAATTTAATTTTACAGCTGTTCTGGAGTTGGAATTTGGGGGCTAAGCTCTCCTTCTCTGTTTTTTATATAACAGTCGTGGGATCCAGATAAAACCCCACTACAACAATAGAAGGGCCGTATTTGCAGAAGGGTGTGCTTTGGAGCCTAGGCTGCTTCCTCAATATTTTTTTAAAAAGTATTACCTATGGGTGGTGTAGAAAAACCCCCACTGAAACAATATCAGAGTTGTGATGTCTGGATCAGTGGTTTAGGGGGCTAATTTATATATGTTTAAAAGTAAATTAGAATTTTATTTCAGGACAAAAAGTATCATTTCAGACCAAGAATCAATTTTATTCAACATTTGAATGAATATTGAGGGAAATAGGCGAGAAAAACAACGGAAGTTATTACCTGTAAAGATTACATTTATTTTTTTTAATAACTTTCTTTAAATAATGATGATGATAAAGAAGAAGAAATTGTGTACAAAAGTAAATTGTCAGTAAATTAAAAAGAAAACATTGGTTTATTTATTCATTCAGCAATGAAAATTTCTCATAAAAGCAAAAAAGGTCAAACATTTCTTCCCCTCTCTCTCTCTCACTGACACTCACACACACATACATATCTAATAAAAAATGATATCAAAGACTTTCCACAGAGTGACCGACTCTTGAAGACTTTTTTTTTTTTTTTTTTTTTCAGACCAAAAGAAATGTCCTGGACATCAGAACGGTAACACCTAGGTGTCAAAGTCACTTGCTTCTTTACCAAAACCCGGGTAGAAGTTGAAATACTTTCCATTTTCATGTGTAACTAACACAGACACACACTTTTCACTCTCTCACACATTTACCACAATATAAATAATAATAAAAAATAACTCAAAGAGTTTAGCTCAGATTTTCCTTTCTTTTCTTTTTTATTGTTGAATACAAACTAATGTTTAAAAAAATTAAAATAATTTTGGAGCATGGTATGCCCCCCCCCCGCGTTCTTTAGTCTCAAATAGAGCTGCTCATACTCCACTCTGGTAGAATATAAAGAACTCTCTTCTCCTTTGCTCCAGTAAAAAGGAGTGCACTCCTTTTTTGGAGGGCTCCGTAAAGCTCTGTTAATATATACTGGCCATTATTGTTGCTTTCATGGTTGAAGGGGAGTAACTTTTTGTACCCAAAATTGCAGTGCACATTTTATTATAAACTAGCTTAAAAGCTGCCCAATAGGGTGGCATTTAAGCCAGCTCCTGTGGAGGGATCTTGGTTTGGCCATCATCACAATAGCTAATGAGGAGTAGATATGATCGGCATCTATAAACTACAGAAGAACTCAAAATTTGTAGCTGCATTTATGTATTGAATTAATGTTTAAGCTTACCTTTGAAAAATTCAATGATAATTCTTCTGCTACCACTTTAAAGATGATTTGATGTTTGTAAATCCTTATTTTCCGTACAAACAATTATTTTTATTTCATGGGTGACAGCACAGGAAACAATTTATAAGATAAAATTAATATAGTGTAAAGATGGGGAAAATAGAATTAGTTATACATATTATTTATACATTCAACATTTGAAGAGTTAGAGAAACATAATAATAGCTAATTAAGTAAAACTTATCATGGAATCTATATGAATAAATGCAAAATTGGAGCTCAATTCTCCCATGAATTCTGAGATTAAAAAGTTCCAGCTCTACATTATAGTAATTTAGTATGTAAGAAATAAATATTGAAATGTTTGAAGGTTGAAAGTTTTAGATTTTTCAGATTAGTATAAAAGTAAGCAAGAAAATAATCAAGGGGAGAAAAAGAAAGAATGAAAGTAGAAGGTGAAGAGACTTGGAAGAGAAAGAATGAAAGTAGAAGGTGAAGAGACTTGGAAGAGAAAGAATGAAAGTAGAAGGTGAAGAGACTTGGAAGAGAAAGAATGAAAGAGAATTTGAACTGACTTGGAAGAGAAAGAATGAAATGTAAAAAAGAGACTTGGAAGAGAAAGAATGAAAGTAGAAGGTGAAGAGACTTGGAAGAGAAAGAATGAAAGTAGAAGGTGAAGAGACTTGGAAGAGAAAGAATGAAAGTAGAAGGTGAAGAGACTTGGAAGAGAAAGAATGAAAGTAGAAGGTGAAAATAGCATAAAAAGTAGAGACAAAGTGAATAGGGGAAAATTAAAAACTAAAGAAATATCTATCTTCATACCAAACATTTCTCTTTATAGATTAAAAATTGATTTTTCTATTTTATTGCAAAATCATTTTCTCTTGCTTATTTAATGACACAACATAGAAATGTGATATGCTTTTTTTCTTAGGTTTTAGAATCTTTTTTGTGGCTATTTTTCTTTACAAAAGAATACTGTATTTTTGTTTTCTACAGTTTTAGACCTAGGAATCCACTTAGATGTACGCTTAATTGATGGTACAAAGTTAAAGAAGGTCTACTTTGGATATGACTGTGGAGAGAGAAAAGTATATGTGTATGCACACAGATAACCTATGTATGTATAGGCATTTATACTCGCATACACTTGTTAGACATTTTGATTAAATGATTTAGGATTATTTTTCTGTCTAAAATGGAAAAATGCGCAGCAGTAAAGGAGCTAATAGTAGGATTTATTAGTTTTAGTCTGTATGGCTTAGATACTTAGGCAGCCTATGTAGAAGAAGTGGACCTATGGATCATTGTTTATGATCTCAAATCCCATTTCTGATTAATTACTATGTTCCTCTAGTTGTATGAACTTTGAAGTAAACAATGATTCTAAGATGTTTTAAAATTGTCTATGTTGATTGATACATGTCCATTTTTAATATTACAGAATCTATAAAACCTAGGTGAACTGCTACAAAACTTTAAAATTCTATCAGATTGATAAAGACTAATAACTTTATTTAAGAAAAGCTCCTTATAGTACTTTTCCTCGTTTTACTTAACATTAGAATAAAACAGTATTGAGGAATAAAATAAGATGAAAGAAAAAACTAAAAATAATAAATCAGCATTGACTTTTACTATTTCAATCATAGTTCAACTTGAATAGATATAGGCTAAATTTAGCCAAACACGATCACAAATTAATATACTGCAAGTGGAGAGGTTTGCACTATTTTTTCAGTAATAAAGTTGCTAGTTACAAAATGTGAATGTTGTTGGTAATACTTGAATATTGTCATATTGTAAAAAAAACTCTTCAAATTATTACTAGCTTTTTTTCATTTACTGAAAAGTTCTTTGTCTGACCAATAATTCTCCTGCTAAAATCTACTGTCAGATTTTGGGAAATGGGTCAGATTGAGAACTTTTTAGCACTCTTTAATTGATGATAATGAATTCATAGCAATATTATAAAAAAAAATATTAGAAAAATGCAGTTATTAACTATAAATTTTAACAATATTTCAAAACTGAAAATTTAATACAAGATTCATTTCTATATGTATATAAAAGGTAAAATTACTTTTCTGAAATTTGTGAAGTTTTATATAGGAATTCTTTAAATATTATCTAATTCCCCCCTTCCACTGCAACAATTATTGAATAATTACCTGTCTCTAAATCTGGGTTCAAAATTTATCAAGATATTAGATATAAATGAGGAATTTTTATTTCTTAATTTCTTTATTTGCACTTATTCACTCTTCTTATGTAACTATAAGACGTTATAATCCAAACAGACTGTCTCAAAATATTAGAAACTGATTTTTTTTTCTGTACATGCCAAAATTCTCAAATAGGATAGGTTAGGGATATTTTTTTTTTTAATCTGAGCTTTTAAAGTGATTTAAAGGCTTTATAATTTCTTTTATGATGTTCCATTAGATATTTCCCATGTGTCCAATTTTGTGTAATCGTATAAATTTTCACATAGGGCATATAAAAATTGCTTTCTTTTATCTAAATAAACATCACTAAACAGAATTATTTTCATGGCATTCAAGCAAGAAAGGTTTTCTGAAAGGATTTTTCAGTATAGTCAAAAATTTACCCATGAAAATGGAAAATATTTTCATTCTTTAGTTTTAAATAGATTTAAACAAACCTTGACTCATTATTGACAAATCATAGCAAAAGAGGTCAATTGGTTGACTTGTGAGTGTTGGCTTCATGCCTCATAAATCTGCTTGATGAGGATTTAGTCAGTATTTGGTATATTGCACTAGTTTATCAGGTAATGTCAGCTTAAGGTGTGTTGTAGAACTTGTAGAATTATATATTTGTATACAAGAAATCTTTCATCAAAATAGTGTATGTTTTGCAAATTTATTTAAAGATAATCATTATATGAATCTGCAATAATTTTTACAGTTCGTCAAGCAATATTTCTTGCTTTTTTTCCTATAATACATATTAAATCTGTTGTAATTGTTACAATCTGAGATAGAATTGAGTAGGCATTTATTTATCTTCTACAGGGTAACTGAAAAGTAACTCCGTTTTATGTATGATAGACTCTCCTGTCTTGTAAAAATTATAGTTAGATGGGAGCCCATCATATATAAAATAAGGAGTTACTTTTCAGTCACCTTGTATTTCATTATATTTACATATTTTGATACTAAGTGTTTTTTTTGTTTTTTTTAATAAAGCTTTTATTTTTATGAGAATGAAATGCTTAGATTTTAATGTAAGAAAAGAATGTTTTAATTTTTTTTTCAATTTTCAGGCTGAGTATTTATTATGGCTGCACTTGTTTGTCTGTACATGTGTTACACTGTCTTTAGTACAATTGTTTTTAATGTAATGTTGGACATCATTTTGAATTGATGAGACACAAACTAAAAATTGAATTTGAACTGGTGTCTCTAAATCTGGATTAAAATTTACAATTCTTAAATATGGGAAGAGAGATTGCAGATGCGATAAATAGTCTCTGAAAAGGATTAAGATATCAGTATATAAAATTTCAACTTGAAAAAGGGCTATCATTATATAGCGAAGAAAACGGCGACATACCTCGTCAAACCAAGCGACAGCGCGTCGCGTGTATTCTACGACAGAAAATGTGGCGAAAAAGAAAATTACTTACCAAACAAAAGGGCACGTATTCAGCATGACATGCTGAAAATGGAATATTTGAATTAAAAAACAAGTCCGTTGCAGGAGTCGCTATAAAGTATGTTGATTTGCAAATTACTGAACATTCTCTCCCAGCTGTCGACAAATGGAAAAGAAAATGTTCGGCCGATAAAAGCAGTTGGTGTTCTTGAATCGGGGGAGGAAAACGGCGATTTTTTACCGAGGGATTGCCAGAGGGAGTTATTTTTCTGACTGGTTGCATGCATTGTGATTTGTGAAATAGTACTTGTGAATCGAGTTTTCGACATTTTCTTTCTGTCCCTGATGTTTGAGTCTGAACTTAGTGATTTATTCTAGGCGAAGTGGAAATAATCTGCGACAAACATTTCCTTTGCAATCCCAGATCGTTTACAAGCTATTTCGGCAGTATGATGAACAAGACATTTGACGTCAAGTTGATACCAGAGTTTGATGGTTCAGTGACCGGACAAGCAGTTACTGAATGGATTGAGAAGGCTGAACTTGTGACCTGTGTGGAATTAAAAAGGTTGAATGTGTTCTTCCTTTGAGGTTGACGGGCAGAGCATTTGCTATTTACCAGCAGTTAAACTCTGAACAAAAATCAGATGTTGAGCAGATAAAACGAGCCCTGAAGATTGCCTTTGCACCGGATTGTTTCTTGGCTTACAAACAATTTGTGGAACGCTGACTGCACCTGGATGAGTTTGTCGATGTGTTTCTAGTGAATTTGAAGAAGCTAGCAGGTCTATTTGGCAGGATATCGGAGCAAGGATTAGCATGTGGGTTCATAGCAGGGTTACCAGCGCACGTCAAGCAACTATTGCGTATATCTTCCAGGATGGAAGACATGAATACAAACCAACTGTTGGACTGAGCTCGGGCCATAATGAAAGATCAAATTGCAACTGAGGAAATAGTTGTGGCTACCATTTCATCAGATGGAGCTGATAAACATCCAAATGTTAAACATTGGGAGGGTATGGGATGTTATCGATGCTCTGGGTGGAATCACATTTCAGGGACTGCCCAGTTTGACAAGAAGATGCTTGATCAGCCACACAACAATACATTAACGTCATGAATGGCCACATTGCTTCATTGTGTCTGGGAAAAAAAGGGGACAAGACATCTTCCAGTCTCTTCCCTAAGCGAATTATGAATGAGGCGTTACCTGTCTTGGGTATTTATGTGAATGGAATTAAGAGAGTGGCACTGGTGGACACTGGCTGCTCACAGACACTCATGAGTAAGTCAGCCTGTCAATCCTGGTGGAAGATGAAGGTGAACATACTCACTATAAACAGAAATATTCTCAAATGTTGCAGAGTTGGAAGTATTAAGCTTGAAGTCGACAATGCAAACCTCCTCAAAATCGATGTCTTGGTAATGGATGGAGAAACTTGTTGCTTGGGTTTGACGCCATTAAAAAGTTAGACAGTCTCCAAATAATGGCATGTGGTGCTGTACAGTTTCCTCAAGCATGGGATAGTTTGTTGGGCTGCCATTAAAATAGAAAAACCTGATTTCTAGGCTGAATTGACCCAAACCGGAAGATATGGGTCGCATCATGGAAGTGGTCTGATGGTCGATCACGGAGAGAGTTTGGGAAATCGGATGCCCTAGTACCCAATACCAACGGGGGTCAAGGAGGAATATGACCGTGAGCTGCAGACCTGGCTTGATAACAGTTGGTTGCAGCCTTATCCTGAAAAGGAACTCGGTCCTCCAAAAGGTTTAATTCCGTTGATGGTGGTGGTGCAGAAAAAAAAAAAAAATAAAGTGCGGCCAGTATTAGACTATTGAGAGCTGAATGAGTGTCTAGATGCACATGCAGCCAATGCTGCTGTGTGTGCACAGAAACTGAGGGAGTGGTAAAAAAGGACCGGATGTCACTATCCTTGACCTATGGCAGGCCTATTTACAAGTACATATCCATAAGTCACTTTGGCCCTTTCAAACTGTAATTTTCAAGGGGTGAAGATATTGCTTGACATGAATGGGTTTTGGGTTGAATGTTGCACCAGCCATAATGAAGGCCATTGTGGATGCAGTGTTATTGAATGACAAGTCAGTTCGACGGGCAACCTCATCAAATATTGATGATATTTTTGTTGCTGAGAGCATGATTTGCAGCGCGTGAAAGCTTGCATTTAGTTTGACCTGCAAGGATGCGGAGCGGTTACGGGATGGCACACATGTGCTGGGTTTGAATATCTGCGGAGGATAACAACATGCTTAAGTGGAAACATGAAAATGGCATTCCATCAGTTCCTGAGGTCCTGACATGATGTAACATCTTCTCATGGCGTGGAAAACTGGTGGGTCACGTTCCTGTGTGTGGGTGGCTTTGTGTTGCTGCATCATTTTTAAAATGCAGGACAGTATCGATAAAACGAAGTGACAGATGCTCCCCTTAAGAACATGATTGAGGACATAGCGGAAAGAATACGCCAGAATGACCCTGCACACTGTAAGTGGTGCACAAGCGGACACGCTTATGAGGTATGGGTCAATGCAAGTTCTCTCACCACAGGGGTTTCATTGGAGGTTGACGGAAGCGTTGTAGAGGGCGCATGTTGGCTGCGACCTGTGAAGGACGCACAACATATCAATTTATCAGAATTGGATGCTATTCTGAAGGGCGTCAATTTAGCATTACAGTGGGGCGCAACAGAGCTAGACCTCTTCACAGGCTCCGGCGTGTGTGCACCGGTGGGTATCAAACATACCACTGGCAAAGCCAGAATACAAACTAAGGTAGCAAGTGAGATGCTGATCCGGAGTGTTTGAACTCTTGAAAAGCTGATCCAAGAGTATAACTTATTAATCATGATAAGTTGATAAGTTTAGTGAATCGAGTGGATAAGCTCACAAGAGTACTTCAAAGATGGTATGAGATGATAAAGAAGGAGGTTGAACCAGCACACCCGATATGCGCTTCCATGGTGAACAAAACCTCTCTGGATCTGATACGTGCCATACATTGCCAGAGTGGACATCCTGGCATCAAGGTGGACGCTATATTTTGTGAGATGAGTTTATCCTCGACATCCAACACAGCCATCAAGGCAGTGGTCAGAAAATGTAAAGAATGCCAGTCAATTGACCCAGCCTGCAAGTCGTTGGCGATGTGGCAACCTGTGACTGGAATCTGGACCTGCTTGGGAATGGACATTAGGCATTATGGTGGGCAACACTACCTTACATTGATTAATTGATTGCAGCCCTAGTAGATTTGCAATATGGTGATGCCTGCTTCAACAAAACTCAAGAATCATCACCCAACAGTTGGAAAGGATTTTTTTTTTTTTTTTGAACGAGGCCCACCATCAGAAATCCTAACCAACAATGACACTGCATTTCATAGTAAGTCCTTTCTTGGATGACTTGGATGAGTCCAGCTTGGTTTTCATTGTGCATATGTTCCTGCAGGAAATGGTATAGTGGAAAAATCTCATAAGAACATAAAGAGAATTGCAGCAAGAAAGCAGTGTTTGATAATGGAGGCAGTATACTGGCATAATATCACGCCCGAAGAATGATATATCATCCACTAATGGGCCTGCCATCATTCATCATTACCAACTGAAAGTGAAGGGAATTACTACAACATTACTGCATGATTGTTGTAAGAATCACAGTATATACAAATTTGGGAACAGATGGGTGAAAAATCTGGTGACGGTGTACCTTTGGGTATCAAGTGGGTCACAAACAAAAACATTGTATGTCCACAAACAATTCTAGTGAACGGGATGCAAAACAAACATGTAAAAAGATGCTTTTCATTGATTGATACATCGAAATGCGAGTCTGACAATGATTCATTGTCTGAAAGTGATTGAATAATTGAGATCTTTTTCCAATAATTCCACAGACGCAGAGATTCCAGAAATTCAAGAAATGATGACTCCTTAGGGGATGACTCTGTAACACGTTTTATATAATTCCATTACATCAAAGCACCAGGGTAAAGGGAGCCACTCCAAGTTGTTTGATTTGTGATAATGGGGTCAGGGGAGTGTATAGCAGAAAAAAACAGCAAATCATCTCATCAAATTAAGCGATAACATGTCGCGTGTATTTTATGACTGAAATTTTGGAAAAAAAAGAAATTTTATTACATTTGTTCAAACTAAAAAAAAAAAAAGGGTATGTATTTTGTATGATATGCTGTGAATGAAATATTCAAGTCAGTCACAGGAGTCGACAAAAAAGAATTTTGATATGCTAATATTGTGGATCCTCACCCTGTTGTCGACAAATGAAAAAAATGCTTGGTTTGGATAAAAGCATTGTGATTTGTGACATTGGGATTTTTGCCATTTTTTTTGCTCCCTGATATTCAAGTCTGAACTTACAGTGATTTGTTCTCTTTATTATGGAAGTAATCTGGGATAAATATTTTCTTTGCAATCCCAGAACTCTTACATTATCTTTTAAATACGTGTGAGAAATCCTATTGTTACAACACAGATATTCTTGCAATGTGTTCACTCTTTTCTGTTTTGTATTTTCTGGACTGAGTTATTGACATTCTGTTTTTTTTTTTGTTTTTTACAAGTTTAGCTGGGTTTTCCTGAGAGTTTTTTTTTTTTTTTTTTTTTTTCTTTCTAGCCTGGTTTATTTATTTTTGTTTTTGTTTTTGTTCCTATGAAGGCACTAAACTATGGATAATCTTTGGAAAATGGATGGAAAAATTTTAATTTTTCTTTTAAAAAAACAAAAAACTACACATACTAAAACCCTCAAAATCTGGAATATACATTATAAAGGGATATTGATAATTTTTTTAATGTAGTGAGTCCGAGATATACAGCTGGTGATTATCCTTTGGACCAAAAGTGAGGAAATTCTTTGGTTCCAACTAAAGTTTCTTTAAATTGTAGTGTTATTAATTGATGTTATTTCTACTTCATAACAGTCATGTCACCTTGAAATGGAGGCTACAAAATTATTTATATATTATCACAAACCAATTATAACATAATATGTATCTGCAAATGAATTTTTGAATCCTGTTCTTTTTATTGTCCTTTTTTATTTAATGTTTTCTTGGTTACTTTCACTCTCAGTAACCCTTTGCATCTTAGTGGCTTTATTGTCTTGCTTGGGATGAAATATAACTGGGACCAGAATATACAATCCAGAAAAGAGTTGGAACACAGATATTCATGCAATGCGTTTGTCTATTTTCTGTTTTGAACACTGTCTGTTTTTTTGATGAGTCTAGGTGGGTTTTTTGAGATCTTTTTTTTTTTTCTGTTCCAGCCTGGTTTATTTATATTATTTGTTCTTCAAGGTGGTAATTTGGAATAGACTTAGTGAACCTTTTTAAAATGGAAAAAGTTTTAGTCAACAGAAACATGTTTTATATATGGCAAATTTTTAAAATTTAAATTAAAAATGACATTATATGGTGATGCTGATTGCTGATAGGTTTTTATTAAAGCGAGTTTATGGGACTCACAGAATTCAGTGGAACATAACTAAAGTTTCTTAATAAAGTCTAGTGTTATTAAATGATGTTATTAGTCTGAGCCATTTCGATTTACTTGATGATCATGCCAACAGGAACGAAGGGTATAAAATTAATTATATATTATCACTGCCAATCATAATAAATATGTCTCTATTTTGTTAGTTAAAACATTTGCATTAATTGTTTAAAAATGTTTTATATTTAATAATGTAAAAAATACAAGATTTAAAAAAAATAAAATATCCAACCACTAATTCATTTGACACATTCACTTTCTTTTACAGAAATAATTATTAGTTACATTTTAAATTAAATGTGGATGCATCAGTGGACTGATGTCCTTGTTTAGTATCTGCAAACAACAAATTCCTTTTACTATCTCATAATTGTTGCAAATTGGTTGTGTACAATGTATTTTTTCATGGGAGAATTGAGA
Organism: Acanthosepion pharaonis; assembly: GCA_903632075.3. Taxonomy (NCBI): domain Eukaryota; kingdom Metazoa; phylum Mollusca; class Cephalopoda; order Sepiida; family Sepiidae; genus Acanthosepion; species Acanthosepion pharaonis. The sequence continues at coordinate 510,679 of CAHIKZ030001560.1, forward strand.
TGCATTCCTGGGACATGGATAGGGGCATCCATTTAGAATTTTTTTTTTCAGGGACATAGGACACAACATCTTCACATATGTATAATATATATATGAGAAGATACAGAAGAGTATTGGACCGAACTGTTTCACAAAATGACAAAAAACAAAACCTCAGTTTTTTTTTTTTTTTTACAAAATTTTATTTTTAATTAAGCAAATAACTTTTAAATACCCAAATATATTGTGACAAATATATTTTAAAAATAATGTTTTTGTTTGATTTTTTTTCATTTTTCTATATTTGTTTTTTTTTTTTTTTTTTTTTTTTTCAGATAATTCATTAAGAGTCTATCAACCAGTGGTTGACACTTGGAAAATATCAAAGTTTGCAAGTGATAAAAAGAATCTTTCAAACCGAAACATTTTGACTTCAGTTTCTTACAAATTCGGAATTTTAAGGTAAATCAAAGTCTTTTTTTTTTTTTTTTTTTATTTTATTTATTACTCTTTTTATTTATTTATTTCTGTTTTTTATTTTTTTTTTTATTTTCTTTTTCAACATTTTTTTTTTTTTTTTTTTTTTTTTTTTTTTTCATTTATTTAAAAATTTCATCTTCAAAAAGTCATCTAAATGATGCAATATTCAGATTTTGGATTAAAGGCCAATTCCTAAGATCTTTTTTTTTTTTCAAGATTAAAACTTGGTCTTTTTTTTTTTTTCTTTTTTTATCAAAGTGTATCAATTCTATAAGCAGTAGATGCTATTTTGTTTCCAGGAGTTTGAATGCTAATTCTCAGCACAGACCTTTTTTTGTTTTGAAAGACTGACACAATGCAATATTCTAGAGAGCCATGTGGCTCTCTACATGATTTTTGCAACAAGTACACCAACTTATCTGCAATCGTGACAACATGGCTTATGTTTAATTACTCCCCCAAAAGAAAATTGAATGTCAGCTGGGCAGATGATCGACAGATATTTGACCAATGGACATTTGACTGCCCAGTTAATTGACTGATTGAATCTGTGCCTTTTGGAAATTTTTATTTTGCTCTTAAAACAAAAGATAAAAAAATTGCATGAAAAAGGTCTAAAGAATGAGGCATTTCCTTTCAACAATCAACTGAACAAATGAGAAAAATTGCTTAATCCCACTTTTTACAAAAGTATATTTTAAAATAGTCCACTTTTACATTATTCGGACTATTGTCCTCATCTTTTGTCACCATGTTTATCACGTTACGGGCCGTTGTACATTCCAGCCTTTTTCAGGTGGTTGGAATGTAGAACTGAACCCTTTATTTTGCTCACTGGGGTAGACTGTTCTAGTTTCATGTGCCATGTCTAATGGATGTCAATTATCTCCTGTTCCTTGAGGACATGGCATGTGGAATGAGAACAGTCTACCCAGTGATATAAATAAAGAGTTCAGTTTGACATTCCATAAAAAATTTCTACTTATATATTGTCTGTGTCTCCTGCCTTTGTGTGTGTCTGTCTGTGTCACCCTCTCTAATGTGACTGTATGGGTATTTTCCCTTTTGCAATTTTAGTTGGTGTATGCACTAATGTGTATACATTGGCCACTCTTAATGCAATATCTTTGATTAGCGGAGGAAGTATAAGTATCATAAAAAAAATTGCCACCAGCTGCCTGGTGAATGTGCATGGTGTGCAACAGATTTAGTAGTGGCCAGTCTTATGAGTTACCATTTTAGGAAAATGGTACCAAAGCTCTGTCATCCAGATATAGAGCACTATTATTTGTGTACCATTTAAACACTCTTTTGGAAGTGCTTTTTGTGTATAACACTCCCTGCAAAACAGGGTCACATCCTTTGTCATGGGGCAAATAATGTAACACCTTTCACCACTGCCTACAACTGATGGTGTAACCACACTTTAGTGATCTGGTTCTCAGGGTTTTAGGATGATGCGTTATCTGCAGGCCAACTTTGCACTAGTCAATGCTGATGCTAGTCCAAGCTGGTTGTTAGTCACTGGCCACTTTGATCCACACTGTCTCTGCCTATGTTGTGTTCTTGATCTCCAAGCAGTGGAAGATTGAAGGTTGTAGTCTTGCAATGCTGGTTCAAGATGTGGCAGGTGCTATATTAAGGAAGAAAAATATCTTCACAATGAAAAATAAAACGAGAGATTCATGGAGCTACTCTTCAATTGGTTTATGTAGCTCTTGGCACAACAAAATTAACCCTTCCTGCATCAATCTCTCTAGTGACACTGGGCCTTATCTAAACTTTTGGAAGGCTGGGTCCAAAGTCTTGGAATCGGGAATTCTGATTAGCAGCTCGTGTGGATTTCAGAGGCACTCAATGCAATATCTCAACCAGTCTCTGACCTCCCAAAGGTCGTCTGCTTATATAATTCAGCCCAAAACTGGCACGGGGCTCATTTTGGGAATTCAGTGAATCCCAATTTTCATTAATTCAAATGAAAGTTTTTTTTGTTCCCTTTTTCTGCATTCTTAATCAAATTTTCAAATTCTGAGAATTATTCACATTCTTTGGAAGTAGTCACATGGTTTGCTTCTCCCTTAAATCCAACCTGCTTCACTTCACATCTCGCACTGCTATTCTGCACAGGTGGGGCTAAATTCTGCCTCTTCCTTCTTAGTTTTCTAAATCTGTCCACCATGCAATTAATATTAACCACCTCACAGTCTCAGTATCACATTGTCATGTTTTCAACCAGATCTAGAAGAAGCTGTGCAACTAAAAATCTATATGGAACATAAAC